>CALNVZ010000641.1:9781322-9835872 GCA_940671915.1 Paracentrotus lividus | reverse complement strand
CTCGGTGTCAGAAATACAGAAATGAGGATTATTAGTCAAAATCCTTTCTTCACTGCTTGTGTCTATGATATTATCGATTATATGATTTCAAGAATATTATCAACCACTATTCCCCAGTCCATACACTAGACTAAAGAGTTTATATGCGCTCCACAACACACTGAAACACAAATCATATTAACTGGGAACGGGTAAATCATCTTTCCGTGAACGAACAAATAATCCATGAAAGGTATCATAACTGGCATCAAATATAAGTTCCATCTGCTCTTGTTGACACTTAGAGTACACTGCAGGCTAATATGGACCCCCTAAGTCAATTGCCGAATATTGCAAAAATTACAAATGACACACAGTCTAATCGTTGTATTCATATGAATCAATTAACTACGCCTCTATTCTTCTTGTGAAGCGAATAAACAATTATCACCAACCCCCCCTGTCTGCAATATATAACAATGTGGACGTCATACCCAAAGATCATTACCTCGCAGCTGCAGGTAAATAATGGGGTCACATGTATTTAATGTATGTTTAAAAAACTACAATGACTCTACATGATCTGGAATATGCTTAAAATTCACTTTAAGATCTATACTTTGAAATTCATAAGATCCTTCACTAAATCCTTTGCTAATATATCTTCATTGTTAATTGTATTTTGTATATTACCTCTTTTATTATTCAACATATTATTTCGTCATTATATAACAAAGCTCAAATATCATGGCGCTAAAAATACAGCTATATTATATATAAATTATCATCATCTGTGATATATACCAAAATCATTGTAGCCAATGAGACTGATGCTTCAATCCCGAATACATAAGTTAACCAGAATCATATCCGCCATTTGCTACTTGTCCAATATTACCTGCACTATATGTTGCGCCTCGTGTCAGGAAGCATATCCAATCGTCCTTACTGCACCCTGCACGTTAAACAACTATTGACGGTACACACCCAAGCTAGCTATGATCCAAATGATGAACTATCACGCCTAAACCTACAAGTATAGCAAAACAATGCAGTTACCCTTCCATACCACTCTTTACCCATCACAATGCTGGAAATAATCAAAGTACATTCACTTGAACAGTAAACAAAATGCCGTAAGTTTTACCTACCTTGTTGGTATCCAGCAATTTTCTCCAGAGATATAACATTCGCGTCATCAGATGCTCTCACGACGAATAATTTCGTACTAAATCTACGAGCGTCTCATTATGAACAACATTATGTGCTCACACCCAGTGTCAAACTGTGTCAATACGTCGACGGTCAGCGACATAGATTCCTAGCTTCACGGATCTGTTCTCACTATTTACCTAGCTATGGCCCCCATATTACCTTGCATGCATAACCTCATACTACCAACTAACTAATATAAGCATGCCACCTCAAAAGTACCGTTCTGGCAATTCTAGTATCGCCTCGCATGCTCTAACTTAGTGCACTTGCGCAATACTTAGAGCAATGTGCGATTCACAACTAGATTCGCCTGTCATAGTTTATGCCGAATTAACACAGCACATTCTGTTCATGAGAGATTTACTCTGCTAGATGACAGAAACAACAGAAAACAGAACACATTTAAGAAAAAAAAAAAGGAAGCAAATCCATATCTTAGTCAACTGCGAGCCTATTCTGTTGATCTTGACCATGTCTTAATGACAGCCAGCTTAATACTCTACTTTTACTCCATAGCATCTCGATTACTATGACTGTCACGCCAAATTACATATGGAAAAACTACATTCTCAAATTTAATCTGATTGATCAGCCTGAGCGAACATTAGAAAATTCCGGTACATGCCATTGTGTTGTAACCAACTGATACTGGCCGGGAATATCTGCGAAGGACTGCTACGTCTTCTTTTTACCTTTTTTTCGTTTTTTAAACACCCGTTCTGTAGGCCGCAGCTGCCCCCCCCCCAAACAAAAAATAGAGTAAAAAAAAAAAGAAGAAGTTATTGACAAACAATAAATCAGTGAGCGAGAACAACAAATTGCTCATTATGTTGCAGATGCTATAACTTCAATAATAACAAAATAGACATCCCTAACACGAACCTCCTTTAACTTACATACTTTTGGTAAGTATTTTTCATAACTTTACTAGTTAATCCTACAGCCAGGAAGGCCGTAGGAACTGAATTTCCTTCAACAATGCACGCGCATAATAATTCTCCATGCGAGGTGGCACATCTATTAAAGTTAGAACATCTTATCTCTTTTACGACTTCTACTTTTTCTTTTACTCTTGTTGTGTTGTTGCTAATGTAGTATGCTAGATGTTTTTTGTTTTCCATAATATCTTATTTATAAATGTTATTGATGGCATAATCAAGGTCGATTTAATTGAAAAATGTTTAGCGATAATAATCATAAAATAAGATTCATCGTACAAAAACACACTATATAGTACTATTCATCGCACTAAAACTGAATAACATTTCGGGGAGGTCACCAACTTGTCATCAGGGACACCAACATGCGGCATACTTTTATTTCTACGCAATGCGCCAGATATGATTCCATACAGTGACTCCAGGTCTGCGCTCTTCAGTAGCTGTGTTAAGGCCCAAGTTTGTTCGATTTGCCTCGCTGCTCGAACACATGTCTCTCTCGGATATTATTTGATCGACATGAAGCATGTACCACTACATCACATCTCTACAACAGCCTATAACCATTCACTTGTACAATACCAAACTATTACCATCCTAGTGCTTAAAAGCTTTTAGCCCAAACCACCTTTTCCAGTCCCTTTATTCAACACTTGCGATAATTAACAAAGTATATATCACACGGATGACACACTGTAACAAAAGCCCCAAATAAAAATAGAGGAATAAGAATAATCGTGGGCCCATTCAGATTCAAGGGCCCACCGAGGGTTATTAACAGGAAAATATTTCGATTTGTGGGTCTCAGTGCAATGATCGTAAGATATACGCAGAACGCAATGAGGAAGAGTTCTATTCACATTTCCACTTCGCATCATCTTTCCCGGGTAGGTCTGGTAGCTCGTGGATTCACTGTGCCCGTGGCTTGCGAGGCGTACTTTCAGTGCAGCAGTTGTCGTCGGGAGGTCACAATCGTTGATCGCATACACCTTCCGACATGAGTATGACGTAGGCCATATGTGACGACGCGATTGCGAATTAACGATGAACCGGTTAAAACCCGACGAACCCTGAGCCGAACGTTGCTCTCGTATCTGATTCGCTGCCATTCGTCACACTTGTAGATCTACGCGTGCTGGTGACTTAACGACACCAGTATGAAACTGATGTTGCTATCGAATTCGATGATCCACGGGGCGACAGGACGCAGGCCTGCTACAGCAACATTCAAGGCTAGAATTGTTACGGAGCAAGATGGTGCCGTGTACATCGACAGCAAACGTAGCGCTCTAGCGCGAGCATGCACCAGGTTGCACAGTCGAGGTAGACATGATCTGTACCCTAAAAGATGTAACCCGAGTTCCACGTAAGGACAGAATAATCACAATGGATGTCAAGCTGCCATCCGGTGAATCGTAACCTGGAGGCTAGAGAGCCGGAATAACGTCCACGAATGTAGGTAAAATGAACGTCGTACATGTCGATACACTGATATGGTTGCGACAGATGACACAAGAAGTCTGTCAATGTTGCGGAATCTTACGAGGATCAATGATCGATCGAGGACTACGCCTATTACCGATGATGCCGACTTGCACCCCAGTATGGAGAAATGGATAACTAGCTATAGATCCTTGAGGATCCTATGATCAGCCTATGGCAGGGTTCGCCGAACAGTCACATCCATAATACCCGATCCAATTCAACCTGAAATAATTTCTTTTAGCTATGAAAATCGATAAACACATAAACTTGATGAACAAACACTCACCGACTAAGTCAGCATTTTCACATGACTTTAACTGTCAATGGCAAGTAAGTCGCGTCCAGCTAGTGATCTTAAGCACACAGCCCCGGTCATATTTCCAACGCCAATAGTACTTCAACATCCTAGTCAACGCTCTGCACTGTAGCATACAGTATTAACTTTCAACTAACCAATAGTAAGTCTTCGACCATCATGTCAAGTCACGATTAACAGCATATTCCTCACACTCTCCTTTTACAAATAGCTGCTCACACTTTTATAGCAACTGCCTCTTACCTATAAAGTATCCTACTTAAAGAAATTGACTCCTGTTACTTGGCTTATCTGCTTACACCGTCTGAAATGTAAATTTCACACTAAAATTGGACGACAGTAGGGGATTCGATTCCAAAACTTCTTCATTTCACATACAACGACTTACGACATCCACATAGCCACTAGAATCACAGCCCATGATGGCGACGCTGAAACTCTTTCAATATAATTGCAGAGTATCATCTGACCTAGAACGAGTAATAATGTTACAAACAAGTTAAAGTAAATCGCATAAATTACCAAAGATTCCTTACCACGTGCACATCCTGAAGAGACATATGTACTTCTCGACATAAATGAAGCTTCTATGCGAATTTACTCGCGAGTCGAGAGTTATCAGAGCAAATAACGCAGGCGCGCATTTCCATAGTTATCAAAAGGATGAAACCTTTATCTTTGTGTCACCATCATCCATTCATAAGCTTAAATCTGGTACATGCACAGATCTTAATGTCGATGATTTACTGTCCCAATCATGAAACGATCGAAGTTACAAACTGCCTGCAACTACTGATAGACTCAACAAATAAGCACGAACAGTATACGAATGACTCGAAAGCTAAACACATTCTGAATGCATCATATCGACCAATCAAACGTACGCCTACGCAGACGATAAGCTGTCATCCCTGGTAGTAAATTTTTCAGTATCAATAGATTCTCGGCGACGCATTTTCCTTCCTTCTCTTCGTTTCTTTTACCTTCTACTCATCCTCGCGTTTTGTTCGATCACCTGCATCGGCCGAGTCAGATCAGATCAAATCCATCAACATTCGCCTTCGCATTTTTCTGAAACTGAGAGATAACGATCAGAGAAGCAAAGAGTGGTGAACTAAAGCGGTGCAAGATAGAAAATAAGATACGATGGGTTGAAAATTATAATGTAGTGATAACAGAATACGACAGACGAGACGAGAGAGAAGAGATGAGCAGATCTAAGCTGCAATGACAGAGATTAAGGATCAATCAATACTTTGACGTATAGAATAAAGATAATGCATAATAATACAATAAGTAGTATCCCATGTGCGCTTAGAGAGAGCGGAAGCAGGGTAAAAGATACGGAGGGGAAAGAGCAAAGAATGGGCAAGAGATCGACATATGAATGAGAGAGACAGAGATGAGTCACGAAGAGTACCAGTGACAACGTTCAACACTAGACAGGGACAACTGCAGAGTAGCGAGACGATGTGCCGAGAAAGATATTGAAGGAGAGATTGGTGGCAACGAGAGAATAACACGATTGCATCTCGCAGAAAGAGTACGACAGACTTAAGACGCAACGATCGGAGGACTATGTACGGAGCACTGTACGGAGGAAGATCCCAGTCGGTAATTACTGTATTGGAAAGATAGTACGCATTCGGGAATATTGGCTAAGCGAACAACTCGGTTTCTTTTTTTTTTTTTGACAGATACGGATTAAAATAAGACGCAGAAACAGCGAAACTGAGCTCTAGCCAATTGCGAGAAATCGCCGTAAGAAGTCAATACCTTGAGAGAGAAGTATGAAAGCAGTATTAGAGTAACACGAATAAGCCTGCCTAAGTGCATGCTATGCTATGAAGTGATATCGTAAGGAGAGGCAGATCGCAGAAAATACCAAAGAGGAGATACATGGACAGACACGGATACGAGATAGGCATGAGAGCAGTCTATAGAAATAGCAGTAAGGCAACAGTAAAATAGCGCAATACACTATAAGATCCCAGAACCGAGACCAGAGAGAGAGAAGACAGAGAAGAGTCAGATGCATGATGAGGTACGAGAGGACGAATAAATATTAAGCGTGAGAAAATGACAGAGCCTCACACTGGAAAATAAATAGTGTCGAATAAACTAAATATACATACTCGCATATAAAATATTATCCATAATAAGTTATTTTTCTTTTTATATGCATTGTCAGAAACATTAAGCTTTCAATGACAATCTGATTGAATAAAAAAAGCAACCATTGAAATCGCCGTATCACACATAATAGAATTCATACTGCACAGCTTATGGTTCGTCATACATTAATATAGTAAATATGTGTTAATATCTTTTTGAACCAAAACTTGCCTTTTTTTTAAAGTGAAATTCATACTCACTACGATCTACCTCTATGAGCTATCCCCATGTTATTTGATCTGATGTTGCATCAATCCAAATGTCAATGATATCGAGGTTCAATTTCAATATTAAAGTAAAATGGACACAAGATATACTGTTGTTACATAATTCACAAATTTATTTCCTATCGTTCATGACTAAATTTTTCATTTTTTTTTTTTCTTTTTGCGACTTTTTTTTTCTCAATTAATAGAGATGATGTTTTCTGATATTTCTATAATAATCACCATGACAACATACAATATATACATTTATTAAATGTGCACCACAACACGACTAATTTGTCATCGTGAACCCTCTTCACAATACTGTTTTTCTGAATTTAATCAACGCCTATCGTAATAACGCTCAATGAAGTGCCAATAGCATGTAAATGAGCTCACGGAATAAATCATCACTCTTAATAGTACTTCACACGAACACCCGCTAAATCACTGGTACTGAATTCACACGGCTCAGCGCCATGCATCACGCACACACAACACAACCACCACACAACCATCACCTTACACTATCACACATACACGATCATCTACATCTGCTCAGTATAAGCTGTACTGCCTTCGACTCTCTCCGTATAGACCTTCGTACTATCTAGCTCTAACACTAGATTGGAAATGAATATATAATAATCTTCTAGCAGTTAATCGAGCTAGTAAGGACAGTACTGTTCATATTTTACGTCACAAACCATTCGACCAGGATTGTGTTGAGTAGCAAACCACATTTAGACAATAAAAAGAAGGAATATGAGCTATCCACCTCCCCAGAGGATAATTCTAATTCTAAATCAAATTTACAACTCGAAATCAGGAATTATGACGAAAAAGAAATTAATAGTTCTTGGGCGAAACTTGCTAAAGGGCCAGACAGAAACAATGTTGTATCCGATGAAACACTTCTTTACTCATTTTGTGAACGTACCATGAAAAAGTAGACATTAAATGAGGTTTTTATCATTAACGCATAACATAGTGTATCTTTGTGATACTGATTAGGCTTCGTAGGGATTCCGAACTGAATCTTACTTCTTATGACAACAATAACGTTACACAAAATTGGTAGTGCCGGATTGCTTACTGATGCCTTTGACTTTTTAGAATTTATTGTTAACATCAATATTCCATGTTAAAAATTTATTATTCATACTGGTTTTTATTTATTATGCAGATGGCACAAATATGTAATCAACAACCCTACATTTGAGTACAAATTAAAGATAATTATATGTGAGAAGGTCAAATTATAGCAAGGATTATTGTATGTTGTCACGGTATCTTTACCATTGATTTATGAAAATGTTAAACCTCCATGTTATATACCTGCAGTTATACAAATATATTTTTAAATGTCTTACAAAAAATGATACAAGAGGTGTTCAATTTCTCCGATATTCGGGCATAGAATAGTCAGAAATCGAAAGACAATATTATCTTCTAGGATTTTTTGTTGTTTTTTTCATGTTTGCAAACCCAAAACACTGCTGCAAAAAAAAAAAAAAAAAAAACAAAAAAAATTTCTCATCAAGGTTGTTAAGTATATATAATAAGCGTTGTTCTTATAATAGTGCATAATAATGTAAGACCTTGGCCTCTGTATGCGGCTTTACACAGCGCTTTTCCATTTTGTTAACGACTACACCGAAAAGAAGTTAGTCTTAAGATGTCTTTTAATGATTCAACTGCACCCATTGCAAAACACTTCTACACACGGAGTTTTCCGGTTAAAATCTGAAAACTCTAGTTAAAGTCAAAAACTCCGGTTACAGAATCATGCTTCTGGATTTTCTCATACCTGTTTTATATGTACCATTGACTATAAAACCTTATCAGGACGATCTCCGATCTCCGGAGGACATAGCACAGTTATGCACGTTAGGACGTCAGTTAGGCTGGTTAGTGGTTAGTTCTAACTGAAGGAGCTTGTCCTCTCGTGAAAGTTGATACTCCTTCGTTGGTGCTTGTCCACTGCCGGCGAGATATGTAACCTAGAAAACCCATAAACTAACTTATACTAGCATCTTGTCCACTTTCATAACAAATATACTTAAGTAGCTCACATTTAATCTGCATTTCATAGACACTGGGCTTATTTTACAGAACTACGAGCATTGAATAAACACTAACGGCAGATTATCAGGAGAAATGAGTCATCTGACCGATGACTCGGCGCTCGATTTTGAGACCGCTGAGAGCATGAAAATGTGCTCAATATACCTTTTCGATCCACTAGCACGCACTTACACATAACTGATCACGTGATGTAAATGTCTCAGTTCGATATACGTACTATGACGAAAAGCAGCCAAAATAACCCATCTCACTAAAAAGGTAGATCCATACTTTTTAAGAGTAAAACGTTCGATATCTGTTCCACTCGTAAAAAATCAACCACCTGGCAATAAGGAGACTTGCGCGACGCAGGCTGACCTGCGGAAGCCTACACGGAACACGATAGTGAAACCAGATTCGATGGGCCTGAATGCTACATGACATCTTGGATTCAAAAGCCATATAGCTGAATTGAAACAGTGGTACTAGAGGACTGAAAGTAGCAACAACAGTTCTCATACGGGATTGATGAAATTGAACTAGCACCATACTGCTTTGTAAAAGAACGAATCAAGGGTGAGAAAGGCAGTCTAGCATTAGAGAGTAACCTATTTTTGGGATGCCTATGTGGAGATATCACAACAGAAGTACAGGTACTTGTCAATTCTACGTATGTTGCAGATGGAATACACGGAGAACCTAGTAGTCCCTACAAGTACAAGTAATCTGCGTACATGATAATACACTGGGACGAAATAGGACTTCAGTAGAGATTGTCACATAATGATAAAGGCGTTTGCGTGAACAGCCATCTGGTCTTATGAACACGTTAGCCGAATCACGCCAACTTGTTAGCGGATCGAGTCGAGCGCACTAGCAGACTACTGTACCAGCATTTGATTTGTACGCATTCCGCTTACGGCATTGATAGACCTGCCACCGAGCACGCAGGCCAGACCGATTCATACAACAGACCATCTTAGTCTAATTCACGGCCAAGCACGTGAGACCTTTAAACTGTAGGTACGCCATCCAAGCTCCCGATCCGAAGACCGCAACAAGTGTATACTCGGGAAGAAATATCCGACTTCATTTATGGATCCTTAGTATGTATCTGACCCTCAGCCTGAAGAGCGCGTCGCGCGAGCTCGAACCAACAGCTTTACGTTTACTGAGGAAGCACGGAAAATCAATCAACCAAGAGTTCGTGTAGTGCAGCTGAGTCAGCCTTGGAAAACGAGCAGAGAAGGTCACAACGTCTGGGTGTAGATTACTGGCCTAGGCTTCTAGAATAACGTAAGTATGTAGAGTGAGATCCATCTTGTGGATCAATCATAATACCGCATATTAGGCTACTACCATTATAGTACGACATACCGGACATATAATGTAGTAACTACTATAGAGATACTGAGTAACACAACACTTATATAAGAAAATGCCTAGGGTCATTTTTTGTTCATTGCAGCATATCGTGCAGAAAAATCGCACACGCACGACATTCCCCATGTATTTCCTAACTTTCTCGAGCATAGGATGACTGAATGTTACCACTACAATGTCCAACAATGCAAAATTAAGTCAATAAAATCATTTATTATAAAGTTATAAGAGCTAACAGGCGTATCCATGAGAATGAGGCACGGATAGTGCAGAAGACAGAATAATAGCAATAGCAAGGACTTGACCATAGATGACTATTGACATAAGATGACATCACTATCCTACTATGAAAAGACCTGCCATAGACTAGATATAGACATAGTACTAGATGTTGTGCTATTGTAATTGATATTATGATGAGAAAAGTGAAATCGCGCATAAGTATTGACTACAACATTGACTGCTGGAGCACACTTAATATATGTTTTCCAAGAATTATTTACAGAGGATGATATGAGACGTAGCGAGAATTATGTCATCATGTAATCTTGCATCATATAGAATTTTATCAAACTTCTATATGTATGTGCCATGCCATGTCTCGAAATGTTCTTATTCTTAATTAAAGGTGAAACTGCAGGTTGCTATAAGCTTGATCCTATCACGCAGTCACAAAAGATGCACGCAATAATAATTGTATGTTCAGTTTGCATATTTTCTACATAACAATTTGAAAAACTCATAGTTTTTCATACCTTAGCTGTCCTTGTTTTTGTTTAACTACATTGTATAAAAACCATGTATTACAACAGATCATTGTATAATTAAGTAAAAAACATCATGATCATTTATACAGTGCAATGGCAATGCAACACTGTATTAGTTCACAGTCCGTAAATTATCAATCGTGCAGACATAGACACAACTTACATTCATGTGAAAGTGTAGATGAGCTATCTGGCCATTACAGAGCTGCCTGATCAGATGAATTGTAGTGTTATCATACTAAATAGAACTAAACAGCATTAGCTTCTATCAGGTATACATAATCACTACAGCCCACGTCATTCCATGGCTTACCATGTTGTAATCCTCTTTTGTATATAACTGCTAACAGTATGTGCACATAGTACAATAAGGAGTAATAGTTATAACGCACCTCAGTAACCTATGAATTTTCGACTGTACTGTTTGTTAATGAAACAAAGCAACGTGAAATCTACGATATCACATATGTATACTCAAGCTATGGATGAGCGACTTGTGACATAATTATATCTATTAGCTTGAATAGATTCGTATTCAATTCGCGAGTCATTGGTAACGTGAGTTTTGTTTCTGGCTCACTTTCAGCATATCTTTCACTAAATTGCTACAAAGGACGTGATTTCTATAGAATTGGATTGGGCTTCAGTCGGAGTTGATAAAGTACCTGACTTCGTTTTGAAGAGTGGGAATTGAGTATGTACACATGACAGTGCATGTGCATGTACTTTAAAGCCGTGATTACCACCATCACTTTTTTTTTTTTTTTAATTTCTGTTTCCTACAATTGCAAAAAGGAATGCTCTTCATTTATTAATTATTGAGAGTTTATGGGTGCAGTATTTACCACATATCTCTGGCTGTAAAGTCTATGAATAACTTGTGTAAAGGAAATTATTTCATGGATGCACAAAACTGTTATCTGTGTTCAGTACATAGTTCGTGGGCATGTTTCTATTTAAAGTGAAAACTCCCGTCATGCGAGACAATCTTCAAGGGCTTTTGTCGAGATATCTGCTATTGGTTCAACTATTTCTTTTAAACCAAATGAAACAATCGCAACTAGATCGTCATGAATACTTGATATAATTGAGAAAACTCTGCCACTTTCGCATAGATATTAAATGCTACAATACTGAAGCTAAATTAACTTGGTCCTTTAATATACCTCACAGGTCATCGCCATACGATTACGAAACTTTATATCCCTGAGAATTTATCAGTAATAAATACATCCGCAATCATAAATTAAATTTTTAGCATAAAGTAGTTCTATTTGAAACCGAAATCTGCAGGTAACTTAATTCTATGATATCTCTTCCATATAGGTTTATATTATATTCATGTTTTGATGCCTTATCAGTCTAGAGGCGATTCGGTGTCCGTTTCTTACGATGAGTGCCGCCCTGAATGTAAAGGCCTATCGTTCTTCTTACGAGATGATTTTTAGTTTTTCTTTTTTCATTGCTGCCCAGCATATTCGCTGTGTTGCTTCATATCTATTTAAAGCATGTAGGAAACATAATGTTATTTACGCCGATTCGTCTATTATGCCGCTTTGGATTATTGTCTCTTTCACTACTCAATAACTACAAGTTAAGGTTTACTTTTGCGTGTATACATTATATTTTATCCTGCTTTAGTATGTAGCGAAGTATCCAGGAATTCAGAGTCTTAGAAATTAGTTCGTATTGTTCCGTCCCCAGTGCACTTCCATTAGTTATAAAGTAGACAGTAAGAGGTAAATTAAGAAGCAATCAGGTGATGTTCTTTTAGTTTTCTATTTAATCCTTACTTGCATCATATTAACAAACAGTTATCAAGTACAAATGATTCCCGAATGATGGATCATCTATCCTACTAGGTTCTAATGATCTGGAGGGTAACTAAGGCTACCAATGTACCTTTTAACTAATGGTTTGAATATGTTAGAGTATTGCATGCCCACCAAATTCCACGATTCAGTCATGATTGTATGATTAATGCCAACTCGTACTCGTTTGGCGGCGGTCGTTTACCAGCGATGTTGTATAATGTGTCATTAGCCCAGATGCTACTTCAGTCCGAGTTTGTCGGCACGTGTCGTTATTTTACGGCTTCAGCCAGTGCGAGCAACTCCTTTGTGTTAGGTGTGTAGTCTCGTTTTGTTGCTTTTGTATAATGAAAAAAACTTCTCACAGGTTGTTCGCAGGTCTTTTTCCGCGTAGATTGGGTCTGATGCAGGGGCTGATATACTTTATATTTCAATGAATTGTCACGCCGGCCAATGAAAAGAAAGGAAAGATGTCTACAACTTAAATCTAACACACTAATGTATTGTTGTATTCAGCATACTCACCTCACCCCTTGTCATAAGGAAACAGAAATAACGTCGGCTTAGCGGGAATCGCGAAAATGTTTTCTCCATATATCAATAATAGACATAACGATATCACTACCCATCTGCCTTAGAGAATGCCGATTCTAGCAACAATGTAACAAACCCCTCAGATTCCCTATCGACCTAAGATATCTTACCTAAGTCCGTGACTTGTATATATATCTTCTGGTTATTCAGCAAGGGACGTAAGGTCCCATCAAGAGTGATTGGACAACAGTACCCGAACAATCTGCTTAATTCATTTAGTTCATAGCTTATAGGACCAAGCAAGTATAAATCTGTCATATTCCAAATGAGTAGATGCATGTATATCATGATACAATGCCAGTGTGAATCTGATACAGTCTAGTATGCGATACTACCTCATATGGCTCAACTGTTACAATATGACAGAAATCAGCCCTGTGTAGTTTGATCAAGTGAAAGTTAGATTAATTGACATATTGATAGCAGTAATATAATAACGATTTGGCACAAGACGTCGTTTCAAACAACGTCCATTGTATCATGAATTTTCATAGAGGTATGTGCTAGCGATGAAACCTATTTGTCGCACATTAAAGAGAATTTACATCCATTCAATTTCACGCCCGCCTTTGTCTGCCATATCATTGGCACTACATCTGTAACTAATCTATCATTATTCTTATCTATAGGTGTACACTTAGTTATCATTTCCACTCGGTATCAAATGCCATAACATCAGGTGTAAACGTGCTTATTATGCGTCCATAATTAGATATGACTATGGTATCTGGCAAACTGATGACTAGGAAAACTATCCAAACATTATGAGTTAGTAACTCACGCCAAAGATTCCTTGTTGACAACCAGTACTGCCTACCCAATATTTAACAGTCAATGAGTTCTTCTGTATACCACTCTGACCTAGTATTGACGTTTTTATTTCTTATTCATTTCTTCGTCCTAAGTTATGATTATACAGCAATTGTCACGAGAGTAAAGTAGACAGAAAATATCTTATACCCTAAAGTACATCTAGAATATACTTCACTTCTGACGACCCAGTCTTAATCTCACTGTCAATCGCCTGCCGTATAATCAATAGTTATAATCTGGCACAATCTAGTTTTACCTATCCACATTGTGCGATGAGTCTATATCGTAAGTAATAGTATAACTGTTAGCATTCAGGACCATTTTACATCCAACAATCATTAATCTATTCCCAAAGTGCCCACCTTTATAAGCCTTCCGCGATCTGATACCATTTAGATGTCAGAAATAGTGATCATTACTGCATAAACTGTTGCAGTTTACTGTATTTTCCTACTGATATTTTAAACCAGAAGTCATAGTCTAGACAATCAGTGGTCGAATAAAAATGTGTCCACATTTATATTTCAACTAACATCAAGACTATAATAAAACATAGGCGTGATAGCGTGCGATCCCACCTTATGTCGTGCAGTCTGCGTTTCCTATAATTAAACACTCTTAGTATATACAGAAGCTCATTTACTGAATAGTACACAGAAAGAAAATATCTTGTATAGCTATATCTAATGAATCATCTCGTTAACGACTGACGGAGTACGTCCGAGAAGCTTGAGCATAGAAAAGTCAAGAATTTTCAGGACTGAATATTAAGAAATAAACTACATGACGGTTGACAATGTGATCAATATGCCGTTTTCCCAGAAATCATTCATTACAGCATTGCAATGACCCTGAGGTTACTATCATTAACTTACCTATGTGTACAATGAAAAACTACTATAATAGTTAACAGTAGAGTATTGTCTCCAGATAGAAGAGCGGCCTTTAGATAAGACAATCCTGTTTTGATTGTAACTCGTTATATCAAATAAGGCAATACATGTTCTCTTACCGATTTTTGCAAATAACAACAGATGCCAATCAATTTACTTATTGATAAATGACATTCAAAGAGTAGAATCTATGATATGGACGCCATGTTATGCAATACATGACTCAGTGCTCTTATTTCCGTGTTAGAGACATAAGTAGCTTATTATCCAAAGTTCTCTTAGCGACGATGTGTGGCAAGAGTCTGTGAAAAATACGATGATATACTATAAGAAGAAATATGACAAATATAAGTGTTTATAATAACCATAAAAAACTACCAAAACCGATATCTCGAGAGAAAATCAACTATTCACGATCTTTGCCAGAGAAAGATTATAGTTATATACATTCAGCAGCATTTAATAATCATAGCTGACAATACGCTACATTATCTCCAAAGGACCATAAATCATTATATTTGCCAGAGAGATCTATAGGCGCGAGATAATTTTGTGACCATCTGCAGTGGGTGAAATATATTACAACTTCTACCTCTTCCGGTTCCTGCCTCCGGTAAAGTTATATAATATTATATTTAAATATAACATATAATATCTTTCGGTCTTTTCTCTGCCACTCTATTACTCTCTCTCCCATCACCTCTCCCTCCCCGTAGACATATTTCCTACTATTTCCTTGTTACTAGAGCTTACGTGATATACTGCTTTATCTCAACCTAATTCAAAGAAATGATATTCCGTGTTTAGAGATTTAGAAAACTATGTCTCCAAATCTCCCTCCACAAACACTATAACACAGATTTTAACTCACAATTGTGTATTGTCATAGATAATTTTAAGGAACTATGGTATCTTATATTCCATTGTATATCTTTAATATCGTAATTATTTGTCGTCTCAAGTTGTACCACTGATATGTCAAATCTAATGTTCTGTTATAGAATAGGACTTAACTTATTCGTTTTGATGTAATCAACACTATGCTTCCCAGAATTTCGATTTTTCTTTCTTCAAGAATTTTTCGTCATTTACAGTTTGCTCTTTTTTTACCAGTGAGCGTTTAAGATATAACCAATTCACCCCACCATCAGCAACATTATCAAATATGTTTCGAAAAAAAAATAACCTGCGTATCCATGACAGAGGAGGAAAATCTCCACAATCCCACAACAAACCGTATTCAGTTTTCATCAAACACTACCTCGTATACTTTAGCATTAACGAATAATGTCCTTTTCTGTTTGAAATATACGTTTTTATAACGATTTTTTGTTGTCGACAACAAACTTGTTCCATCTATGTAATAGTGGAATTTCTTAAATTAAATAATGTTCATATCCCAGGACCCCGTTTTAATATTCTCATTGTTAGATTTAGAATGAGGACTATCCACATGAGTGCATCCAGTCACGTGCTAGCCAGATTGATTAAAATTTCAGATTTATCGAACGCCCAGTGACCAAGCTAGTTTGTTCTGAAACGATGTATAAGAAAAAAATCTAACCTCCACTTGCTTTAAAGTGGTTCGGTCGAACCGCCACGTAAAAATACTTCTTTCCAGGATACCTCGATTCTCCATGGCATTGGATACCAAACAATAAGTCTAAATTATTCTTCATAAAGATTTAACCTTGAGCATGCACTTGCCCGAGTGGTGTTAATTAACAGTAAAATAATTATGGGTATCAAGGGCCATTGATGTGGCAAACTAAATTCCCCAGTCACCACAAATCAACCAACATGCCGGATTTTTCAAATCTATTATAATGCGTTTGCAAATCAATATAGAACCTCCGGGCTTATCTGTTTTATTCGGGCCAGTTATAATAAAGATACTAGGTTCTTGATGTTAATTTACATATTACAACAATTTCACAATCCAAAGCTATTTAAATTCCATTTTTGTCTGTCTTCTAACTTTTCGGCTTGATCGTTACAGGAGGAAATCTTTCACATAAAAATTGCTACACCTCTGCCGAGTTTGAGTAATTTGATAAGAGAGAAAAAACATTTCCTCCCCAAGCTCGACGTTTATTTTTCTGTGTTTCCATGACAGGGGTGTGGGTGAAGTGAGCTTACTGAATACAACATACCATTAATAGTGTGTCCTTTTAGATACCATTTAAGATTATAAGTAAACATCTTCCCGTACGTCTTTTACATTTGGACCAGGCCCAGCGTGACAATGTTCGTTGAAATAAAAGTTAAATAATCACCCTGCGCATTCAGACACAAATCTACCCCGCGCGAAGAAAAAAGACTGCGAACAACCTGTTGGAAAGATTTTTCATATGTTATACAAAGCACAAAAAAACGAGAAACACAACACCTAGAACACAAAGGTTTGGCATCGCACTGCCAGCAGCCCGATAACGACACTGGGTCGACAAACCTCAGACAAGAGCATCTGCGGCCAAAAAAAATTATTATAACAAATCCCGTTCACAAGACCCCCGAGTAGAGGTGCATTACCAATACAATCATATGGACTTGTACTGGTGATTGTGCAGCAAAATCAAAACAATCAAACCACATTAGTTAAAGTACAATTGGTTGCCTTATCACCTCACATGCAGTAATTAATGGCAATCCTCAACGAACTATTAGTTTCCTTACAGAATATATATTTAAACCAAGAAAAAAAAAACATTCCTGATTGCTCTTAATTTCTCTAGCCTGTCTATCTTATGAAAATGAACACGAACAATGGTAACACAATTTCTAAACGACTTCTTTGAAATTTGTCGTTCACATACCAAGCCAGGCTAAGGTCAAAATAATGTTAACCCCAAAGTAACCATTTTGAAATAGAAAAGGAAAATCAATACCCCAACAGCGATATACGAATCTGCGCCTTCAATAAACTTCTGCTTGTTTTCTCATCTAAAATGAAATTATGAAACAACACACATCCTCCAAAAAAAAAAAAAAAAAAAAAAAAAAAAAAAAAACAATCACTCGTTAACGAGAAAGTAGGCACCTACTTCCGAGGGACCCCTCCACGAAAAACACGCGACACCACGCCTTCATACCACAAATTGGAAAAAATATACGTATAATGAAGAGATATCATTAATTAATACCTAGATATTCGGTCTCTTCAATAGACTAAACAAATTTAAAAGTTAAGATTTGGAAACAATTACCAGAACAAATTATCAAGATTATTATAATTTCTAATCATGCGCATGAACCGTGAAGGGTAGTATATAAACCAAGTTATCTTTAACAATTTTTCTTTTATATCAGTCGACAGTATCAGATTTTTCATTTGTTCAGTAATGGTCATGAGAATCGATCTTTATTCGATAGTTTCATTGGTTTAAAAAATATGAACCAATACAGATGTCTCACAAAATGCCTGAAAAAATATGTCTCCATGACGGGCGGATGTAGTTTGCATTAAAATAGAAAACATGCCCACGACTATGTACTCTGAACAACAACAATAAACAGTTTTTGTTTTTTTCTTGTCTGCACTCCCACTGGAATAATTTCCTTTTTTTTTACAATTATTCATAGACTTTACCAGCCCAGAGATAGTTCGGTCGGTTAGTTAAATACTGCGCCACCAAAATAAAACCTCCCTCATATTACATAAATTAAAGCAATTCTTTTTTTGTGCAGGCAAGTTGTAGAAAACACAAGAAAAATATAAAAAAAAAAAAAAAAAAACAAAAAAAACAAAAAAAAAACAGTGCATGGTCGACGGTATCACGCTCTTAAGTACCTAAGTACCTACTTGCACACAATGCACATGAACAATGTCAGTTACCCAAAAAAACCTCAAATTCCCACTCATCTTCAAAAACCAAGTCAGGTCGATATTTCATCACAACACATGCCCCGAAAAACTTGAACCCAAAATCCACTTCTATAGACTATTCACCTCTGTCTTTCTGAGCTCAATTATAGTGAAAAGAAATTCAAAAATTGCAAACCAAAAAAATTACTTCCAACATCTAAATTGATTCTTTTTTTCCTAAAAAAATATGCAGCGTCCACTGCTTTTAAAGTGCATTTTCAGTTCCCACTGCTTGTTCTTTAAAACACCCGTACCAGGATCATTAGAGGAGGATATGGACGTGCCCTTAAAATCTCACTTATTGAACAATGGTGCACCATTGAAAAGCCAGTATAAATTCAAAAAAGCAGCGTTTTTTTCAACAGAGCTTGGAATGACTGCATGAATGTTTAACAAAAAGCAATTTTTTTTAGTTCATTATTTAGAGTGAACAACACATCATTACGACCAGGCCCGTCATCAACACTTTTCACATGAATAATTTCCTTTCTGCCACGGTCTGTAACACTGTTGAACTAATCAACAAGTTTCACTTCCCATGCAAATCTGCGTTCATATCAAATATCATTGATAGTTTCTACCTTTAATATCAATGTCTCATTTCTCTGATTTATACATGTAGTTAAAAAACAAAAAAACCCAACAAACTAAGGATGGAAACAACTAGAGTTATCTTCCATGTATTACAAAATATGCAACACTGAAAAACAATCATTTTACCGCAATCTTTTGACTGCGTCGTCATATGCATGAACAAGTTCTCTATAGCAACTGCCCAGTTTCACCTTAAAGATGAATAAAAAACATTTCAGACATCATCCACACATTTAAGAAGTTTGATTACAATTCTAATATCAAGATTACATTTGATGGACATAATCCCTCCACAGATCTCTCAGTCTCCGTAAATAAAATTCGTTGGAAAATTTTATAGGCTCAACAGTTATTGTTTCCATTCTTATCGCGATTCTTTTTCCTCAATCTAAATATCATTTCATAGCACAAATCTGTCTCTGTATCTGTCTGTATTCCATCTTTCATGAAAGTGTAAAATCCCTTTTTATCCAAAGTATCATATCTCAAATCTGCTATTCTTTATTGTTCTTGTCCGTCTCTCTTCTTCACTCTGATGTTACGCCTGTATGCCCTTTATAACTTTATTAAATTGTTTTATTGACCCTTAATCTTGTTGAAATTGCTTAGTTACTCAGTCATCTTTTTCTTTTTCTGAGAATAGGAAAAAAAAAACGTGAATGTCTTCGTTGCGATGTTTTTCTCCCTTGCGTCCTCAAACTGCGACACAACCACATTCCTTAGTTTTGTGTTACTCGATCTTCTTGTAGACAACTTAATTCCGGGTATCTATCTAATGACATATGCATTATTATTATCAACAGATATTCCTCCACCTAACTACTATACTTACTAGGCCCTTCTTCCACCCGGACGTTCTGTTCACCCTTTCTCCTCTCTCCTTTTTTCCCAAGACTACCTCAGCGCTCCAACTACACGAACTCTTGCTTGAGTTGAATTTTCCTGCTTCCTGTCAGTACGCTAAGCCTGTTTTGTTCCAGCTCGCGCGGACGCCTCTTCAGGGTGCGGCGGCTCTTAGATCCTCCAATAAGGATCCTAAATGCAAGTCCGGGATTGGATTCCCAGTATCACGTTGGCTCTCTCGCAGCGACAAAAAGCTCACGTGCTTTCTACGTTGATCTACAATGCCTTAAGAACCTCAGTCTCGGTCATACATCCGTAGCGAATCGTACAATATCAACGGGTTGCGGGCTCTCTCCTGTTCCTCCTCCTTCCGCGTTTCTCCGGACCGTCAGTTGCTTATGAAATAATCTTACAGTCGATCGTATAGAATACTCAAATCCTTAAACGCTCAAAATAACTGTGTCCGACGTGGCCAGCCGTAGACTGGGCGTTTCACCAAAACGGCCGAATTCTGTGGACAATCTCTCTTGAACCAGTCCCAGTTCTCCTTCAATGATTCTCTTTGTAACCCTTGTTCAGTAGGCATTTTCTTGCCTGTTTCCTTCTTCACTCCGCTTTTAGCATTAAACAAGCTGGTTCTGTTTCTCTTCCTGCTTTGTGTGTATACTCCATTGCCCAATGTAAAAAATGGTTTGCCTGCTCTAAAAGCTCCTTTTCAACTTTGAATGTCGCTTCCTTTCTCAAAGCCCGGTTATGGTCTGCTGTTCAATGTTCCATCAATCCGTAACTGCTACAGAAAGAAAAACTGTTATAGTTGTTGCTACTTTCAAAAGTGGTCCTCTAGACCACGTTTTCAATTCAAGCTATATAAACTTTTTTTTTTTAATCAGTGTCAATCGTTTAGCATTCAGCCCATTCGAATCTGTTCACTATCGTCGTATCGTGAGCCTCCGCACAGGTCAGCCTTCGTTCGCCAAGTCTCCCCGTTTACTTGTTCCCCATGTGTGGTTGATTTTTCCCGGCGGAATTCAACCTTTCCTCCCAAAAAATATGGATCCCTTTTTTGATGGAGTGGTATTTTTTGCATTGCTTTTCATAGATCATTTCAAAGAAAATTTCGTTCACGTTAAGTTAAAATCCATGGATCGAAAGGATTTGCAATTTTTTCTCTCAGCTCTCAAAAACACCGCCCGAAGTCATCGTGTCGTGACGTCATTCTCCTATTTCTTAGGTTATTCAACCTGAGTTTTAAAATGCCCTAAACATTTATTGCATTAATAATTTTGAAAACTCTGGTATGTTTTTATGGGTTCTAGGACATCTCCCCCGGAGGACAACTCCCCCGGGGACAATTCCCGGAGGACAGCTCCCCCGGAGGACAACCCTAACCCTAACCCTAACCCTAACCCTATGTCCTCCGGGGGAGATGTCCTGATACGGTTTTTATGCAATGGAAAAAACAGTAAAAAATCCAGAAAAATATTGTAACCGGAGTTTTTGGACTTTAACCGGAGTTTTCAGATTTTAACCGGAAAAAACTCCGGTTAGAAGTTTTATGCAATAGGGTGCAGTTGAATCATTTAAAAGACATCTTAAGACTTATTCATTTTCGTTGTAGTGTACTAATGGAGAGCTCTGTGTAAAGCGCATAGAGCAGTTTTAATTGATTATGCACTATTATAAGAACCAGTTTATTATTATTATCACCTTGATGAGAAGATTTTTTGTTTTTGTTTTTGTTTTTGTTTTTGTTTTTTTTGCAAAAGTGTTTTGGGTTTTGCAACATGAAAAAACACAAAAAAATCCTAGAAATAAATTTGTCCTTATCGATTCCTTGACTAATGTCTATGCCCGAAATATCGGAAAATTTGACCTCTTTGTATTTATTTTTTTGTATAACATTTTTAAAATATATTGTATAACTGCATGGTATAAACATGGAGTTATACATTTTCATAAATCAATGGTAAAGAACCGTGACCAACATACATAATATCCTTTACTATAATTGATCCCTTCTCACATAGAATTATCTTTTTAATTGTATCAAATGTCAGGTGTTGTTTTGGTACATTTTTGTGCCATCCATAATAATAAAAAACAGTATTTGAATAATAATTTTATCAATGGAATATTCGATGTTAAAAAATTCTAAAATTCAAAGGCCATCAGTAAGAACCCGGCTACCATTTTGCTAACGTTAATTTTCTAAAGAGTAAGATTCAGTTCGGGAATCCTACGAACCTACAATCACAATACATCTATTGTTACGTTAATGATAAAAACCTATTTAATGTCACGTTTTATTGTACGTCACAAAATGAATAAAATAGTTTCACGGAACAAATTGTTTCTCTGGCCCCTTTTACAGTTTTCCCCAAGAACTATTTAATTTCTTTTCGTCATAATTCTATTTCAGAAAAGTTCGAAATTTGATATCCAGATCCATTTCCTTTCTTTTTATTGTCTAAATCTGGTCCTCTCCCAATCCTGTCATGTTTGTCTTGCGTATTCCTTTTCTCTTGGTATAATTATTTTCATTTCCTTCTGTTTGGCTAGTGTAGGCATGGAGAGAGAGAGAGAGAGTAAAGGGCCTGTCCCACAGGCGGCGATCGTTGTGGCGATAACCTGATAATTTCATAATTATAAGGAGTTCATCTTTAAAAAGGTGATTATAAACCTACATACGACTCTATCTAAGCTAGGCTATAACAACAACTTGCTACCACACTCACAACAGCAAGATCGCCAGTTGTCGCGACAACGATCGCCTCCAGTGGGACAGCCCCTTAAGTATGAGCGTGTGTATGTGTGTGTGTATGAGTGTGCGTGTGTGTGTGTTTGCGAGCGCGCGCAAGCGTGGTTGTGTACCATGTACGGGTTCGTGAGTTCTATAATTGTTGAAATCTCAGGTTCTTACATGTATTGCATTTCATGACATAGGCCTAACTATGTTGAAGTCATGAAAATTACATTGTTGTCACATTTATACATGTATATATTGTATGTTGTCATGGTGATTAATATAGAATATCAGAAAACATCATCTCTATTATTGAGAAAAAAAATTCGCAAAAAAAAAAAAAAAAAAAATGAAAATTTGTATGAAACACGTAAGGGAAATAAATTTGTGAATTTGTACACAAGTATACTTGTGTCCATTTACTTTAATAATTGAAATTGACCTCGATATCAATTGACATTTGATTGATCAACATCAATCAAATAAATGGAACAGCTCAAGAGTAGATCGTAGTGAGTATGAATTTCACTTTTAAAAAAGCAAGTTTGGTCATAAAGTTAACACATTAATTTACTATTTAATGTCCATAGCTGTGATTGAAATTCTATTTGGGTACGCGATTTCATGGTTTGCTTTATTCAATCTTGGTCATGAAGCTTTAATGTTATCTGAACAATTGCAAAAAAAAAAATATATAAAAATAATGAAAAATATTATACCGGTATATTAGATGTCGACACTATTTTTTTCCTCTCAGCATTTTCTTCCCCTTATATCTATTCGTCTCTCTCCCTCTCTCTCTTTCTCTCTATATGTATTCGCTATTTCTCACTCTATCTCTATAACTCTCTCTCCTTCTCTATCTGTCTGTCTGTCTCTCTTTGTATCTCTTTGTATCTCTGCATCTGCCTCTCTCTTCCACTTCTCATTAGCTGCCTCAACATCATGTTCTCTATCTCTTTTCATCTTTCCTCTAAAGGTATTGACTTCTTTCCCATTCTCGCAATTGCTCTCAGTCCTGTTTTCTCCCTTTTTTAAATCCGCTATCTGCAAAAAAAAAAAAAAAAAAAAACACGAGTTGTGCTCCCTTGCCAATATTTCCCTCTCATTTCCATCTACCTGCTTCCCTCTACATCTCTCCCTATCCCCCTCTCTCTATCTCTCTCTTTCTCTTTCTATCTCTCTCCCCCTCTCTCCTTCTATCTTTCTCCCCCTCTCTCCTTCTATCTTTCCATTCCGTTTTCACTGTCTCCGTCTCTCTCTGTCTCTCTCTCTATCTCTCCCTTGCCATCTTTCTTCTTTCCCCTCCGTATCTTTCCATCCCTCTTTCCCTCCCTTCACATGGTATTATTATTATTATTTTTTTTTTACATTCGATATGTTTCCCTTTCTCTGTCTTCCCTTCTCCATCTCTCTCTCTCTCTCTCTGTCCGTTTCGTTATCCTACATTTATATTATCACCAATGTATCTTATTTTCTATCTGCAACCCCTTTAGTTCACCCATCTTTCATTCCTCTCTATCTCATTACAAAAAAAATCGAAGGCCGAATGTTTGGATTTGAATCGCTTGCTCGGCCGTGCAAGTGAACAAAACGCGAGGAAGTAGAAAGGAAAAGAAAAGAAGAAGAAGGGAAAATGCGCGCCAATCTTTTTACAAAATTTACTCCAGGGTGACAGCTATCGTCTGCTGTTCATTGGGCGTATGATCGCATTCGATGTGTTGCTTCGATCATTCTTAATGTTCGTGTTTTGATCTTCAGATTCAAGGAGATACTTCGACTTCTGAAATTGAAGTAAACTCGAATTAAATCTCATGAACCCAGATTTGCTTATTGAATGGCATGGATGGTGAACACAAAGATAAAGGTTTATCCTTTGAAACATGAATGCCGCGCCTCGTTTATTTGCTCTGAAATAACTCTCACTCGCGAGTAAATCGCATAAAGCTTCATTTATGTCGAGAAGACAATATGTCGAGGCGTTTTGAATCTTTGTAATTTATCGATTTACTTTACTTGTTTGAAACATTATTTACTCCTTTTGTCGATATACTCTGCATTCATATTGAAAGGTCTTCGTCCACAGGCGTGATTTAGTGGTTTGATGCGTTACCGGGCTGTGAATGAGAAAGTTTTGGAATCGAATCCCTACTGCGTCGAATTTTAGTGTGACAAAAATTTACATTTTCAACGGTGTAGCAGATAAGCAATAACAGGAGTCAATTCTTTAAAGTAGGATACTTATAGAAGAGCAGTGCTATAAAGTTGAGACTATTTGAAAAAGAGAGTGTAAGAATATGCTTTAATCGTGACTTGACATGACTGGTGAAGAACTTATATTGTTATTGAAAGTTAATTACTGGTATGCTACACGGCAAGCGTTTGACAGGACTTAAAAGCTATTGGCGTTGGAAATATGACCGCTTGGCTTTAAGACACAGCTGACGCACAACTTGCCTCAGTTAAAGTCATGTGAAATAATGACTTAAGTCGTGAGTGTTTGTTCACAAGTTTATTGTTTATCATTTTAATAGTCTAAAAAAAAACCTTTATTTCATTAATTAGAGGATCGGTATTATGGATGTGACTTCGGAACCCCCTGCCCTAACTGATCCTGGATCCTCAAGGATCATAGCAGTTACCATTTACTCCATACTGGGGTCAATCGGCATCATCGGTAATGGCTTAGTCCTCATCGTCATGATCCTCGTCAAAGATCTCCGAAACATTACCAATCTGTTCATCGTCAACCAATCAGTGATCGACATGACGACGTCAATATTTCTCTTCGTGACGTTTATCGCTCCTCAGCCTCCAGTTACGAATAATCCACTGGCAGCCGAGATCCAGTGCTCCTTCTGGAACTCGGGTTACATCTTTTGGGGTACGATCATCACCTCGACGTGGAACCTGGTCATGCTCGCGCTAGAGCGCTACTTTGCTGTCATGTACCCCATCGCTTACCGTAACAAATTCAGCTATCGCCGAGCAGCCGGCGTCGCTGTCGCCCCGTGGATCATCGGATTCGGATACAACATCCACTGGGCTGTCGTCAACCAGCACGCAGACGGTCGATGCACGATCAGATACGAGAGCACGTTCGCTCAGGGTTTCGTCGGGTGTTTAACCGTCATCGTTGAATTCGCAATCCCGCTCGTCATCATGGCCTACGTCTACATCCGAATCGGGAAGGTGATGCGACAACGAGTTGATGACCTCCCGACGACAACTGCTGCAACTGAAACGAACCCCTCGCAAGCCACGGCCACAGAACCAGAGCTACCAAACTACCGGGAAAGAGTGCGAAGAAATGTGATAAAAACTCTCCTCATCGTCTGCGTAATTTACGTCATTTGCTGGACCCCAAATCAAATTATTTTCTTGTATTATAACCTCGGTGGGCCCATTGATCTGAATGGGCCCGTATTTTATTCCTCTGTTTATTTGGCTTTTGTCAACATGTGTGTCAATCCGTTGATATATACTTTTAAATATCGCAAGTTTCAAAAGGGACTGAAAAAGGTGTTTGGGCTAAAAGTTTAAGCAACAGATTGTAAATATTTGTATTTAAAATTATTTGTAAATAATGTATACATGCTTTTCGATAAAATAAAGCCAAGAGACATTTTCAGCGCAGCAAATATCGACAAACTGCATTAACACAGTAGCAGACGCAGACCGGAGTCACACAATGAACTTACCGGGCCCATGCGTAAAAATAAAAGAGCCGCCTTTGTCCCCAGACAATTGGGCCCCCGAAATGTATTCAGTTTATGCATAAAACTATAATGATTTTTTTAATCTATTTTGATTATTCCTAAACATTTTTTTAATAAATTCACCTAAATGCCCCCATCATAACCAATTAAATAAATAATAAAAAAAAAAACACAGCAACAACAACAACAACAACAAAAAAAAAAAAAAAAAAAAAAAAAAAAAAAAAAAAAAAAAAAAAAAAAAAATCGTAAAAAATATAATTTACTCTTTAATAGATTTCCACCTCAAAATTATATCGAGTGCATTGTTGAAAGGAATTCATTCTGCCTTCCTGGCTTAGATACTTAAAATCATGAAAACTTACCAAAAGTAGGAATTAAAAGGATTTTTAGGAATGTCTATTTTAGTTTTATTTAAACGTTATAATCTCAACAAAATTGACAAATTTGAGTTTTCTCTCCTCATGATATTATTGTTGTCATAACTTCTTCTTTTTTTTTTTCTTCTTTTTTTTTTTTGGGGGGGGGGGCAGCTCGCCTACAGAAACGGGTTTTAAAAAAACGAAAAAAAAGAAAAAGAAGACTAGCATCCTTCAGATATTCCCGGTAATTACAACACAATGGCAAAAGACCTTGAAATTATCTAATTTCTCACTGTCAATCAAAAATTTGAAGAATGTGTTTTCATATTTATTCATGACAATCATAGTAAAAATCGAAATGCGGAGAATAAGCTGGCTGTATTTACAAGGACGCAACAACCTTGACTAAGAAATGGATTTCTCATTTTTTTTTTTTTTAATGTTTCTTTTCTTTGTTCTGTTCATCTTACCTAATCTCTCAATGAACATGACTGTGCTGTTTATCGCTACATGCAGCATCCATTGTGAATCGCATTGCTCAAGTATGCGCAATCTAATTACTACATCTAAATTCCAAACGCTTCTTGATCATCATTTTGTATTGTATTAGGGTACATGCAGGTAATATGGGCCAGCAGGTAATATGGGACACCTGAAGCAAATCATGTCGTGACCGTCGACCGGTGACCGGTGACCGGTGTGAGCACCATAATGTTGTTCATATGAACTGTATACGAAAATATATCGTCGTGAGAGCATCTGATGCCGAAATTTCTCTGAGAAAATTGCTGATAACCAACAAGGTAGGTAAAACTTACGGCATTTTTTTACCCTGATGTAAAATTTGATATTTCACAGCATGTGATGGTGAAAGAGTGTTTGAGGGGGTAACCTCAATTGTTTTGTATATTTAGTAAGCTTATAGTTTCATTTTGATCATACTAGCGTGTACCGGTCAATTTGTTTTAGTGAAGGGGTGCAATGTGACATTGAATGCTTGCCTGACACAGCAACATTAGTGCAGGTAATATGGGACATCCAAAATGGCGGAAATGATTCTGGTACTTATAGTATTGGGATGAGGCATCAATCTCTTTGCTACAATTTTTTTGGGTATATTCACAGTATATAATTAATATAAATAACTTATTGTAGGCCTGTATTGACTTGTATAATGAAAATAATATTTGAATAATATAAAAGAAATAATATACAAAATACATAACAATGAAATATATAGTCAAAGGATTTACTGAAGGATCTTATAATTTCAAATTATATCTTAAAGTTAATTTTAAGCAAATTCCAGACATGGTAGAGTCATTGTAGTTTTTAAAACATACATTAAATACATGTGCCCATATTACCTGCACATGCAGGTAATATGGACTCTTTGGTAATGACGTCAACATTTGAATATTGCAGACAGGGGGGTTGGTGATAATTGTTTTTCTTCACAAGAAAAGTTAGAGCAGTAGTTATTGATTCATATGAACAAAGATTAGACTGTGTGTCATTTCGTAATTTTATGCAAATTAGGCAAATGAGCTTAGGGGGCCCATATTACCTGCATGTACCCTAAGTGTCAACAAGAAGCGATGAACTTATATTTGATGCATTTGATACCCTATGGATTATTTTCGTTCACGGAAAAAGATGATTACCCGTTTCCAGTTAATATGATTGTTTTAGTGTGTGTGGAGCGCACTATAAAACTCTTTAGTCATGGATGGACAGGGAAAGTGTTGATAAATGTCTTAATCGATATAATCGATAATATCATAAGACACCAAAGCAGTGAAGAAAGGTTTTGACTATAATCCTCATTTCTGTATTACCTGACCACGATATTTGCGGGGGGAGGGGGAGGGGCAATTATTATTATTATTTTTTAATAATGGACATGACGAAAGTAATTAAAATATAAGGCCTATAATTGCAAAGCTACCATTATGACCGTGTAAATACGTAAGAGCCAAATTACATACAAAAAATTTTCGTACCATGTAATTTAAATGAAATCTTATATAGATTATATAGAAATAGCTTTTTATCATTGAAATAGTTTCCGCAATAAAATTCAGGTAAATTGACTGGCGAAAGTTGCAGTTGGATATATCCTACGTTTTATACAAAAAAAAAAAAAAATCAATATCCCCCGTTGACCTATAAAGTCTAAAGACATGTATATAATATACCTATAGGTTTCTATAAAGTCGGTTGTCCTTGATGTGAATAGATAGTTTGGCTGGAATGGTGTTGATGGATTGTTGAAAAAGAGGAAGAAAAAGAGATCTTGATTATAATAATAAGGTTTAAAGCTGCTCTCGGCGTCTATAATCTTGAACTTCAAAATGTCATCGGAGAAAAGGAAATTTGCAAGTAATATATAATTGAACGTTACATGGCTTGAGGAAGGACAGTTTGGACAACAAATGAAGAAGAAGACGAAGAAAAAGACGAAAAACATCCTGAATAAATTATTTCGATGCAGAAACTAGTATTTTGCAGGAACTGTAAAATATATGATATAAGGTAAGCTATCAGGCGACGCTGGCAGCGTGATAAGCGGAGGGGGGAGGGGGGGGGGTAGGTGTTTAACATGTTTCGACTTTCGGCCGTTATAAATTTTCAAACATACTAAATATAGAGGTTATTAACCTTCAAAAGGTGCACATATCTACAAAAGTTATGCTGATTTCCCAATCTTACCGGGTACACCAGCACCTTCAGCCCCCCCCCCCCTGGATCCGCGCCTGGCTATAATGGTAGGCAGGTCAAATAGAGGAAAATAGAAGGAGGGGAGAGGGAGAGTGAGGGGGAGAGGTAGAGAAAGGGAAAGATAGAGAGAGAGAGAGAGAGAGAGAGAGATAGAGAGATGGAGAGAGATAGAGGGAGAAGAATTTCCTCCACTATATACCACGGAACGGTTTGTATTAGGAGATAGATGGCTAAACATAAACGTGTTGTAGTAATACTATTATTCTTATTTTTTTATCATTAAAGAGAGGGGGTGACAAAGAGGGGAGATAAATAGAGAGAGAGAGAGATAGGAGGAGATGAGTGGATAAGAGGATAACAGTGGCGCGGATACAGGATTTAGAAATACGGGGGCGCATGCCAAATTTTTAAAAATTTTAACATGTATAGTCGATGGGTGGTTTTCACATTATAGAGGGGGCGCGCATCCCCTGCGCCCCCGCCTGGATCCGCCAATGGGATAAGGAAAGAGAGGAGACAGGGAATCGGTTAAGTTTAATAGCAAAAAGACACATACAATTATTCATATTGTTAATGACAGCGCCGTAAAAATAACATAAACACAAACAACAACACGATTCTAAACGTTACTGTTAAATAGAAAAGCAATTGAAAGAGACTGAAGTGTAAATTTTATAAAGAGTAAACCCGTCTTAAATTTCTCACTAGTCATGCTAGTGCTTAGCTAGTGCCATGAGCGTCCTCGAAAGGTGTGAGCGCTCAACAAGTTTTTACTTTTACTATTATTATTATTCATTGATTTCTCTTATTTGTATTTACACCATGCACGGTGGCAACCAGTTGTCACTCGTGGGTGCTTTTGCAAGTGTTTGTGAATTGCGCAGTTTATACCCCTTCCATTTTTTCTCGTTTTGGCATGCGTTGCTAAATAAAAAAATGAGTTTAAAATAAAAACAAAACAAAAAGAAAATCAAAAGAAAGAATGAAAGAAAAAAAAAAAAGAAAAGAAAAGAAAAGAAAACTCAGATCAGTCATTGATAGACACACAGCTGGTTATGATCACAAAATTGTCTTTATGATATCTAGACGCTTAGTATTAGAACGGTAACATTATGTATTACTTATTGAAGAGGAATTTAATGTTTAATGAGTTGGTCAAGAAAGAGAAGAGATACTTTGTCCAGATTCAGTGACTTCTGGGGCTTTAAAAATCCCAGGTGAGGGCCCTTCATTGTACGTATGCAATATAGTCTGTGCTAATAAAAAAACATGGTGCAGTCGGGAAAAAATAATTTAGGTGTGAAATATTTTCAAATTAATGTGTGTGTGTGTACCAAATTAAAACCCAAAGACTATCCCTGCTGATACACTTTGTTGTGTATCAGCAGGGATAATTTGCTTTCGTAAAACAAAAGTTATGCTAAATTTTGTGCGACGAGGAACGAATCGAAACTACGCACTTCTATAAGGGAGTTTACAGTTACCGATAGGAGGTCTGTGACATCATTGGGTCAGGGGTCACCCGTACATGGTCTCCTCTACCGAGTGAGTAAAAAAAAACTTTACACCTAGAAAAATGTCAATAAAAAGAAAACCAATTTACAAACCCCAAATTATTATACACATTCTGAAAAAGTAACTCCTCCTGCATCTTTTGGTACCCTTTTTGTATGGTATGTCTTTACGCTTTGATGAACACGACGCATTGTTTGCGAACATGTCAATTTCGAATTGTGCCAGAATGGGAGTAAAATCAAAACAACAAAAAGGTATAAAAAAGCAACTTCATCCTGATTAAAATAGCATAACTCTTTAACGAAAATGTCTTTCGCTAAATAACTTGGCAGGGGTTTTGTTACATATATTGACTACATTTTGCATGAAAATTAGATTGACTCGTCAAGTAATGCACGAATGAGTACACATCAAAGAGCAAATTACCACTGACAGACCTAAAAAGGCCTCCTTATACTATTGAAAAGTGATTATTTTGTCTTTGACGTGTGCTCACTTATGCCTGACTTTACAGATCTATCTCATTTTCATACAAAATGTAGTCAATATGTGTAACAACACCCCTGCCAAATTATTAAGCAGAAGACATTTTCGTTAAAAAGTTATGCTATTTTAATCAGGATGAAGTTGCTTTTTTATAGCTTTTTGTTGTTTTGATTTTGCTCCCATTCTGGCACAATTCGAAATTGACATGTTCGCAAACAATGCGTTGCGTTCATCCAAGCATAAAGATATAACACACGAAATTGGTACCAAAAGACGCGGGAGGAGTTACTCTTTCAGAATATGTATAAGAATTTGGGGTTTATAAATTGGTTTTCTTTTTATTGACATTTTTCTAGGTGTAAAGTTTTTTTTTTGACTCACTCGGTATAGCAGGACTTCTTACGTGTGAAGTCTATGATACCCTTTGATTTACATATGGTTTTCATACTTTTTGCGCTGATATTGTGAAAATATGGATGAAGAATCGCACTTGTCTATTGATGAGATAGACGATGTATACTTATTCCTATTTTTATTTTGATACCATGTTTATTTGAGTCTCTTTTCTCAACTGAAAGCGAAATTAGTAAGTTACCAACTCGCGTACGGCAAACTGGCATTGAGTTCGCCGAAACCAAGGGCATTGAAATTTCGATATTCGGACCGGTGTGCAGTTTCTGCCGGGCAATGTCAAATTGCCAATTATTGCCAATAAGACGTCGGCAAAATCAATTTCACTTTCAGTTGAAACAGAGACTCGAATAAACATGGTATCAAAATAAAGATAGGAATTCAATCTCTTACCTGGTATGTGTTTTATCAGCGTACTGTTTTTTTTTAAATCTTGAATATATCATGGAATTGGTCTATGCCGGTTTGCCGTACGCGAGTTGATAAACATCACTCGGGCGACTCGGCAACAAGCACACAGTTCGTTTTTGCAACTTTCTCGGAGGAAAACGTCAGTCAAAGTCATGTAAATGTCTCATCATATTATTCAACATGGCAAACGAGAAGGAACAGACCGATAAAAAGAAATATACAGCTAGATTTTTGTCTGATAAAAATTTGTTCGTTGGTTTACGTTGACTGTACGGTCGCCGCATTTTATGTACAGTTGGCCTGACCCCCAAAAGTGGTTATCGGAGACTCGCGCATGCGCAGACTGTATCTGTAAACTCTCTTATTGTCCTGGAGCGCGGAATTTATGGCCATTATTCGAAACCTACACAAAAGAATGGTACGTTGTGCGAAAAAATGGATTTTTCTTGATTGTAGAAAACTGGTCATGTCTCAAAAAATTAAAGCTCCAAATGTAATGAAAAAAATTGCAGAAGAAAGTCTGATTTCCCTGCTTTATAAAAATACCAAACAATATCAGGTTGTGATTAATCTTCATACTATAAAAAAATGTTTACCACTTGTACCACTTTATTTGGCACGGACTGCAGTGTGAAGCTTTGAAAAGACCACTAGTGGGAGCATGCACATAATTTAACACCACACTCTTTGCACGTGATATAAATGTTCTAATGTATCAGTACGGTTTCATGAATAATGGTAATCCTGATGCTAATACCATTATTTGCAGAATATTTTTTCTGCCTTATTTTTTTTTTCCTTTTCATTCCTGAAAGTAATACAAAACTTAAACATAAAATGTCAACAATTTATTAAATGGGAACTTTGTTGAGCTGGCTTGTCTTAAAAAAGTCAGTGGCAACACGAAAATATATACTTTCATTGTACAAGAGGATTGTATAGGGGCCTACATGTTATCATATATAAGAAGTCAGTTCCAGATTTTTTTTTTTTAATTGAATTATTTGTGACTCCCCTCCTTAATTACCTTGTCATATCATGACAAAAGAACTTTACGATGATGATAATGATGATTACGAAGATGAAAATGGTGATGATGCTAATTATATTTAAAATTGATGTAAGCGCGGTAAGTGAACATTTGCTTCACGATTTAATTCATATTGAATGTATTCTATAGATTGAATAAATATATTCTCAAGTAAGTATGAATAATAAAAACAAAAGAGTTTCAAAAAAAGTATGAGAATACTCGTTGGAATGTGTAAAAGTGTAGTGCAATGAATAAGGACTGTGTATTATTTGGTAGCAAAACATATTCATTTGCATACTCAGTTTTAAAATGTTGATCTTTGTTAGCCAAAATATTTAGGCTTGCATGCTTATAGTTTGATATCATTTTAACATGGTTAAAGCTGGTGTCAATTTCAAAATAAAGTATAAGATCAATTCAAATCTGTCCATCTCATCTTTTCGTCTGTTTGTGTACACTACGTCTTTTACATAAAATATCATTTTATAAATTTCGTATCATGATTTGAAAGCGAAGAAATGAAATTTATCTTCATAATTTTTCAGGAATACTGGAAATTAACACAGAATAATTTCGAAGCTACTGGGTTCTAGCATACTCCCTTCACTTAAGTTGACTTTATTTAATTTGTGACACGAGTCGACTAAAGAAAAAAAAGGAGAAGAAAAGGCATCGCTTCAATTGCAGAGCAGATTGAATTAAATTTCGATACATACGTGGCCTTTAAAATACATTTAGGTGTCTTTTTGCTTCTGTTGTATGGATGTTATGTGTACGGTCCGGGTGTGCGTGCAATTACAAATTTTCAATTTCCTCGATCCAAAAATCGGAAACATGACATAATAACAGGATAACCATGAGGTAGATAGTGCTACTGTGACCAGCTTGACATCAATAAATCAGACTGACATTTCACTGAAAAGACTGGGTTGACCCATTTGAGACAATTGCTTTTATGTTTTGAGGTTGTACTAAATTGGAGCTTCAAAAATATTAGGCGCATCAGCAGACAGAAGTTGTTTTATGTTAAATGAAAGAAAAAAATTTGATGTGCTTAACCCCGACTTTTCAGTTCATGCTTTTTATTTTAGTACTATTCACATCTAAATTTTTTTTCATGCCTTTTTATTTTTCAGAAGACATGTTTTCGATATGTCAATAGATTTTATCACAACCTCAGCCAATATACATGTAAGTCTCCATCGGTGGAAAATTTGAAATAATTACAGTACATCACGTTTTAAAATCCCTCATCAATCACTTTTAAATGATATTGCATAAAAGTTAATAAAGGTTCTTTCACGAATTTGATAGTAGTTCATTCGGGAAAAATGTGGGATCTTCCCAAGCTCAAATAAGGATTATTTAGAGCAGCAATTAGGTCTATACAAATTGGAGAACAAACGTTGACCACATGCACGCGCCAATTTACAAAAACAACTTATTTTTTGGTTTCCCTCGATATGCAACCCCATCAAGCCTTTTATGCTACTGACGTGTTTAATGTATATAAATGAATTACGGTAAAGGTGATACAAATCTTTTCATTTGATTTTTGCTCATATTCATTTATTCAATGTATTCCATGTTTACAAATTTGTAATTTTAGAAAATAAGGTATTGAAATAACATATCAATGCGGGATAGCGGTCAGTAATCTTTTAAAGCAAAATGTAGGTGACGTCAAAGAGTAAAAGGCAATTTTAAACAATTCTTCCAATAACCAGAGAAACGAGTCGCTTGATTGCTGCTGCTCGTTTAATTACACACACTCAACAGTCAAATATATATATATATATATATATACGTATATGAAGAGATTGTAACCGGAAAGGCTCTAAATCCACGTTCTGTTAAAATTGAGGTGTTAATATCAGACCATTGGTCAGTTCTTTGGACAGAAGTATTAACATAAATCTTGGGATCTACAAATTGTACCTTTTTCAATTTTCCATAGACACCTGTATAATAAAAAAAAATAAAAACATAAAAATAAAAAAATAAAAATAAAAAAAAGAAGAAGAAGAAGAAAAAGAAAGTGGATTTAGCGCCTTTTGTTTGTAAGCCCTTCATAATAATAGATTAGTGTTTACTTGCTTAAAATCAAGGTGCATTAAATGACCAGCGTGAAATCACCCTCCATACAATTTGTTATAAAAAAATCCTCACGTCTTACATTACATTAGAAGATATCCTTGATGTACCAGTAGCTAATTATGTCTTGCGTTCTTCTTCACCAATTCTGCAGATATGACAGGGCGTGACTAAAATTTAATAATTTTCTTCAAATCTGTCATTTCCTGCTAGTCAATCACATGGATGTAAGAAGAAAAATAGGGTTGTTATTTGCATCCTTGCCTTTATATGATTGCGTTATAAAATGATAATAATAACAATATTCCTTGTTGTGGCGTTTTTAATTACCATTACCCCCGTTATTGTTGAGTTACTAAATGTCAAGGCAAGCGGCGGCGCTCTTCCTTATAAAATGTTATCTAATGTAAGCCTACTTTAAGTATGACCAACCTATAACCTATAAATGTGCATAATCTATTTTTGTATAACATAGGCATATTATGCTCCACAATATTTTTTTCAACCAATGTTTATGACACTCGAGTTTATTCGTGGTATCCTCTTCGGTGGTAATAATTAGCGACGCTTTGTCTGCTCTACAAATGATCGATTCATACTTTATGAGATGTGCTTTTGTAAATGAAATTTCATCAATAATTAACATTTTGAAATTGAAGGATGTTTGTGTTTCCTTTGAATGGATCTCATCACATTGTGATAAAAGGGGCAATGAGATTGTTGATCAGGACGCCAAAAAGGAGCCATGAAAGGTTGCATTGACATAATAATGCCCATCACAAGAAGTGAACTGGCAACCTCTCGTTTGAACCATTGTAAAAAAATTTAAAAAAGTATGGCAAACAGAGAGCACACCCTCACACACACACATACACACACACACACACACACACACACACACACACACACACACACACACACACACACACACACACACACACATATACCCAACAAAATAGTGCAGTCTTTGAAATTATCATCAAATACAATATCATCTTACAAGGTTAGTTTTACAGTCTTGGCGACAACAATGTTTTTTTTATTGACATCCAGTAGTTTTAATATTGGAAAGGTACGAGAACATAATGTGGTAGACGAGGAATTGCCTTATTAATTTGCATAATGTTTTATATGATATCTCCTCGTTCATTTCTCTTTTACACTTGATTTCTCTGTCACTCTCTTTTGTATATTATTTTTAATGAAGGATTGATTTTTTTTCTAGGTGTTGCTGGCCTTGGTCTCTATCTTTTTTACTCTCGTTGTTTCTTTTCCTGTCAATCCCCCCCCCCCCCTCTCTGTCTCTCTCTAACTCTCGTGCTCTCGTGAACTTTCTTGAATGCCCACTCGGCCATCCCTTGAACATGATATTTTCCAGCAATCTCTCCGCTTGATAGCATAAACTTAATAATCGTATTCCCTCTTCTTGATCCACAATTAACACCTTTTTATCTTATTTATTTTTTAAGAAGAGATACTACTTTAAAAGCCTAATATACATGGTATCAATTTCTCCTGTATAATTAAGCTGCTTAGATTTAGACCGTGATATTTGATACAATCCGTCCCCTACTGAATTGAGATTAAAGTGCTTTCGGACATGCACTTTGGACAACGATCTGATTTTTTTTTTTTTTTTTTTTTGCAGTTTTACAAATGAGGATTAAAAGGAGTTTCAGCTTCCAGATGGCGATGCTGACTCCCTGTCCCCTAGCGGATACAATTTTGATTGACATACAAATATAAAGACACAATTAGCTACAACAAACACACCCACACACCAACACACGGGTGCGCACCCACACACACACCCTCAAATTCGCACGCACACGATTCCAGGCCTATAAGAGAACTTTGCATGTTTCAAATGTCGCATTAAATGCAAACTACCATTTGTTTAAAAAAAATCGCACCGCAGCAAGTCGCATAGTGTGAGCCCGCCTTTACATGATTACTTATGCAATGGTCAATCATCACGTTGCCAAACGTGCACGTTTAGCAATGTGATGAACAGCGGTGAGATGTGAATAGCCAAATTTAAGAATCGATATTCTGGAACAGATTGCCACTGTAAGTAAGTGAAATTAAATATAATAATAATAATTAAAAAAAAAGATAAATATCTAAAAACAATAATTGCGTAGATTACGCACTTTTACGAATAGAAAATATTAACATTATTTTAGCAACGCATTATTGAACACTTTGCACATAAAGGACAAAAAAATAAATAATAATAATTCAATCAATCATGGGAGGTGTTTTCATCAAGTGAAAGTGACGAACGACTTGACGAATGACTGGAGCATGTTCTTGGGTGCTAAACTAATCAAATGCTTTATAATTTGGAGGAAGAACCGGTCACCAGTAAAAGTCATTCGTAACTTACGAACGAGTTGGTGAAACACAGCCCTGAATAGAGGAAATTTCTGATTCACTAACAAAAACAAAAAAAATTACATTAAAAATGGAAAGTTGTATCTGCATAATTATACACAATAAATGAGAAAAGAAAGAAGAAGAAGAAAAAAAAAAAAAAAAAAAAAAAAAAAAAAAAAAAAAAAAAAAAAAAAAAAAAAAAAAAAAAAAAAAAAAAACACGCACACACGTACACAAAAAATTACCTCATTGATTTGAAATGTCCTACTTTTTTTAAATTCGTTACTTTTTCCCCTTGTGATAATTCCTTACATTTTGAGGATAGACATGTCCGAAATCTTAATCTTACAAATTTAGAAATTAATCTTAATCTACAATTTCTTAATGTAATTCTGGATTGTCTCTTCACGTGATTCAAGATCTATTTTTAATTTATAGAAGCTTGTCCTAATTTAAATGTTTTGATTTTTAAACCACGTTAACCCATTTTCTTTTACTTGTCTCTCATCGTGATTTATTAGATTAATTTCTAATCTAGAGTGTACCTTGTCCTAGTTTAAATGATTTGATTACCGAGGAACTAGGCTATTCCTGCTTTGTGATTCTAAAGTAGGCATATAAATATGTATTTGCCTTTGTATTTGCTTTGTTGAAATAGATACTTGCCATTTACACGAAATTTCGTAGATATATAACTCATCAGACTAATCTGAACCCGATGAACTTATTTAGAGTACCATTCACCCGCATTTTGTCTTTTTTGAAGTAGGTCTACTTCTAAAAAGGTGGATTCGATTTCATCATCTCTGTAATTACTAAATACCCGTTTACGAGAATACGGTCAAACAGGACAGGTCATAAATTTAAACACAACAAAACACAGCAAAACATCTTTTTCTATGTATGACTGAATGAACATATATATATATATATATATATATATATATATATATATATATATATATATATATATATATATATATATATTATATATATATATATATATATATATATATATACTATATATATTATATATATATATATATATATATATATATATTATATATATATATATATTACCTACCGCTTTGGATGCTATTTGAAAAATCATGGCCTGTTTACTGACCGAAGCCTCCCCCCCTAAAAAAATTAGATAAATAAAAAAATAAAAAAATAATAAATAAATAAATAAAAAAAAACACACACACAACACACAAAAAAAAACACAAACAAAATAAATAGATAAAATAACAACACAAAAAAATTTAAAAAGTAAATAGAATGAATAAATAAATAATTAGAAAATATATATATATATATATATATTTAATATATATATATATATATATATATATATATATATATATATAATATTTAATGGTACCACGTGACCTACTTCAAAAGATATGTACATATGTATGCGTCACGTCGAAAGGAGAGACTACTCCGATTTTTAAAATCCATTTTATTTGATATTATTGATCCTCTGATTCATTGCCTTGAATTTGATATATAACCCGACTGTAAAGAGTAAATAGAAGTGGAATATTAGGCTCTGAACGCGAGGAGAATTGTGCTCTTGGAAATCAAAATCAAAGAAAAACGTCTGCGAAGTTTGACTTCCGTTGACTCCGAGCCAGAAAATAAGACCATTTTGTCCCCGCTCACTCACCGAAATGCCCTAGCAACCACTTGTTACAAAGGTGAAACGATTGACCAATGAGGAGGCTGCATTCAGTTACAGAGAACAATACTCGTCCGTCACGCATGATCGAGGCAAACGCAGCAAGCGATGTTGTCTAAATAACATTCAATCTTCTCAAAAAAGAACTAAATTTTGTTAGTTGTTTTATATCTTCGTCAAATAAATAAAAACGTCATGCTCTTTCTAATTGTTTAAGAAAAAGTCCGCTCTTTTAAGAAAAGTGTTTACCAATCCTGGCGCTAAATTAGTTAGAAACAAAACTATTTAAAAACCTTTTGGGGGGTTTTATTCCGATGTTGTGGTGCGTTCTTGAATGTCAATCGCGTTATACTCAGGGCGTATCCAGGGGGGGCGCAACAGCGCGCGCCCCCCCCCTATTGGCCGACTAAAAAAAAAAAAAAAGGAGGAGAAAAAGGGAGAAGAAGGAAAAAGGGAAAGAAAGAAGAAAAGAAAGAAAGAGAAGGAATAAGGCTCGATGCTGTACAATTTTCGCCCAATTTATCAATAAAAAGCCGAAATAGGCTTTTTTGGTTCTAAAACGACCATAACTAAGGCCTTTAATGTGGGGAGGGCCCACGAGGCCGACTTTTCTCATATTGTATTTTGCAATAATTGCTCAAACGCCCTTTTTTAAGAAAAAAGAAATACATTAGTGACGAACAGTAAAATTATTTAAAACTAAAGTTCAAAATTTCACAAAGAAAAGAGGCCTCTTGGACCCTCTGCATCCTGGGCCCTCGGCCTCCTGGAAACATAGTTGGCCTCATGGGTTTATTAGAGAAGTACCCTTTATTAATTCAAAATACTTTTGAAACCCCAAATTTTTGGCTCGCGCTCAGCGCTCGCTTGATGCCAAATCAAATGCACAATAATAACTCTAAATTTTACCTAAAAAATTCTAAACCCCAAATTTTCGGCTCGCGCTTCGCGCTCGCTGACACCAAATCAAAATGCACAATAATGTTCTAAAGTTTACCTTAAAAAATTTTAAACCCCAAATTTTCGGCTCGCGCTTCGCGCTCGCTGATACCAAATCATAATGCAAATAATAACTCCAATTTTTACCTTTAAAATTTTCAGCTCGCGCTTCGCGCTCGCGGATACTAAATTGGGTCTATTATACACAATAATCTACCATTTTTCTAGTACTAGAAAATGCCCTTTATTTATTTCATATAACTTTAAAAACCTCAACATTTCGACTCTCGTTTCGCGCTCGCAGATTCCAATTCAGAAGGGTATATAATGCACACATAAATAGGTTTCTACGCAACATACATTGTCTTAGGGTATAGAAACTATGTAACTTTGTGATAATTGAAAAAAAATGTGGAATTTCATGTACAATATGAATTAGAAGAACCCCCTCCCCCTTCCCCTGACGGCGATAAAAATTTCCTTGCGCCCCCCCCTATTGGGAAATCCTGGATACGCCCCTGATACTCTTACTCATTATAAAGCGAGTCATTTTGATCTGAACTCTGTTGGAAATTTCGAACATAATAATGGTCATAGACTAAATTATTCTTGTACAGGGCTTATGCATTTTGTTTATATTCTTTGAATAAGTATATGATGAGATAAGCCTCCAAAAATGTTTTAATAAATATTTGCGCCTCATGAATGTTAGAATTTCTCTGATCACGTTTTACGAGTGGCTAGGTTAGCTTAAGACAATGAAAATAAAAACGTAATGATTTGCTCGATCTCGTCTTTTATTGATCAAACTTGTTACCAGTAATAGAAGATATTAATAATTTTTAGAAACTGAATTATTTTAAGAGTAAATCGCATTTTGTTTCGTCGTGTTTAGTAAAACGCTACTTTCTTAAACACGTTACTTTGTAAAATAAACTGCAGAAGACTTTAACCTAAATACTTGTATCAGAAGTATTATCAGCACCTCTTTTGTATGCTCTTTTTCCTGATGGAACCAAATTTGTAATGGGAGGTTTTAATTTCCCATCAGGACAACAGATATCGCGGCCCTTAAAATAAAATGCTGAAATTAACATTCATTTGGATCCAGATAGCTAAGTCAAGCAATAAGTAGCTTTTCCCCACATAACCCCCCCCCCTCTCCCCCCGATTGTTAGATTTGACATTCGTTTGCGTGCTCCGCTATCCCGGATGAAACAGCTTTATTCACAGCAGGTTGTGGTATCGCACGCAAAATTTCTGAATGCAGCTAAAGAGAGTTTAGTTCGCTATTCGCTCACAAAAACGAAACAAAAATCCAGTTGAAATCACACATCACATGACAAAGCCATGCGTTGCTAAGGGCGGAGCTAAACGGAGAGGGAGAATGAGCGTGGAAGTTCGCTTGTATGTCCGGAAAAAAAATCATGACCGAAAAAAACACTCGCCGAAAAACTGCTTTTTTACCACTTTTCCGTTACCATTTTCACTCATTTTTTTAACAGAGCAAAGGTGAAGCATGGTAGAACCAGAAAATCAAAAAAAAAAAAAAAAAATCCTCAAAATTTACTTTTATTAGTTTGTCGATTTACTCGGATCTTTGATCTGCGATTTCTCTCTCATTTCGACAAGACGTATCACATATGTACAATATAACTTTCAATTTTGGGACGGGAAAGCCCGTGTTAAATGAATGGGGAAAATATCGATAATATCGATACTCGTGAAGATTAATGATTGATCAACGCGACGCGACCTGGAGTGAAATTGCGAAATGCCGAAATGGATTTTAAACACGAATAGCGATCCATTTGTTTTCACTCACCGAGGCCAAACTGGGATCTGTAACAAAGACGAAAATATTTCTTCAAAACTAACAATTTTCTGCAGTTTTCTTTAAATATTTTTATCGTATACTTAGACTTAAGCCGCTGACGTGACGTGATCGACCGAGCGATTTCCCTCGAACCCAACGGTGCCTTATGTTATAAGAAGCCAGAGTGGACGGGTAGCTAGCTGCTGACGAAGCGCTCGCATGCCAAGTGACTGCATGTTTCGTCCTCGACCGGGCTGATCGTTCTCTTGATTTTGGAGTGAAATAAAGCAGGTTGCATTGGATTAACAAATAAAGAGTAAGTTTGAAGTACCATGAAATCGTCCTAACGAACATTGTTATAATACCAGAACTGTATAGCGTTGGATACCCTTGCCTATCGATGAAGGCCCTGCATGTCGTCATTTGCTTTGTATTGCCGTAAATCTAGTACAATCAGCTGAGAACGATGAATGAACCAGGGGTAGGCGATCAGAGCGCTTAGCGAGCAGTTACCCGTCCGCCGGCTTCGTTAACGTAAGGAACCCGTTGAGTTCGAGGGAAAAGAATTTACTGCGGCGCATTGCCACGCAGTTCGGTGTATCACCAGGGGGCTGTCACGCAGGCAGCGTCCCGGGAGATTGGGCTAAACTAATGTCAACTTATAATTTAGGGTCCTATTTACTATAATATGAATAGTGACGCCCTATTTGCAATATTACTGGACTATAGGAACTCCCAAAATACTAAATTACCCTCGTGCAGATCTATTTCACCTCGGCCTGCGGCCTCGGAGAAACAAATCTGCACTCGGATAAAGTAGAATGTGTCGTACTTATAATCGCAGTATATTGCGCGATAGATTGTACACTATTTATATAATATGTATATATGTAATATGTAATATATATATAATATATATATAAATGAATGAATAATAATAATGATAATAATAATAATAATTACCACCCCCCCCCTCATATTAGGGAGTTTCTGAATCATGTGAACGCGAACGATGTTCTTGAGGTAAAAATGGAAGCTTTAGATAAATAATGTAAAATAACGATGGCTTCTTCACGCGAGACGCTCCTCATCTCCAGCTTCTGGTTCTAATCGACAGCCTGAATTAAGAACTTCAATGCCACCTTTTGACGTTCTCAATTCAGTCAGTCGGCTGCAACGAAAACATATTAATCTTCCATTTTTACCTCTAAATCCGCATCCATGTTCACGTCGACATGATTCGAAAACTCCCAAAACGTCCACCGAAGCAGGGTGAAATTTAGCCCCATAAAACAAAAAGTACTAATTATTGTACTTTTTCTTACCAAGCCATGCCTGACAGTGGCAATAATGAGTACATCTGGTTGGTGCTTAAATTACACCCTTGTAAAGTACTTATGGAATAATAATCAGAAGTCATTGACAGCCGGGCTGAAGCGAGGGATTGGGCAACCACCAGCAACATTCGCAATATTTCAAGTTCCCTGGAAATGGCGTAGCCAGAATGAAAGGAAATTTTTGGGATATGTAGCCCCTTTCCAAATTAAAGGCGTCAATTTGAAAATTTTCAATCGAGAAACTATATGATTCTTTTATGTTATGATTATTTAAAAACTGTTGGTGATTCGGATGTCATGACGAATTAATTTTTGGTTTCTTTTTTGTTTTGTTTTTGTTGCCATTTTTCCCAATAGTTTCAAAGCACTTTTCGTTTAACGTTTCCAGATTCTTTCCAAATAATATTTCGGTTCTGTTTTACCAAAATTAAATCATTTTTTTTCAATTAGAGCTTCTTTATTTCCCGTACTTTCCCCATATTTTTTCAACATGCGCTCGCGCCCGAACGCCCCTCAATTAAAATCATATAATGCCGCCTTTTATATCTAGCCCCTATTAGATGTGAGTTGAAGGCTGTGTGTACTTAAGCATGTAGTGATTATACCAATCATTAGTTCCAAAATTCTCATGAAGCGTTCGTTTTTGCTAACTTCAAACTCCTGGTCATCTACTTCACCATTACACCATTCGTCTTCCTCCGGTCGAGTGAAATACACGACGTCTAAGCATATGAAGATCATCATTGTTGTTGCGATGGCTTGTCTGTTGACATACCAAGGTAGGCTATTCTAACCATTTTTGCCTTTTCTGCAAGAGCCTTCCCTTTTTTAAATATAATTAATATAATCCTAATTTCTATTGGAAATATAGGCCAAGAGTTTTTCGAACGATTTTAAATTGTTTTGCGATGAAATTATTTAATGTTCATTCAATTTTTGTTTCAAATAAAAACATTCAATCAAAGCTGTTTATGGTAATCAATTTTGTTAACAGGTTAATGAGCGCTAAAATTGTGTGCAAATAACCTTAACTCTTTGCAGGTCACATTAATTTCAAGCAGAAAATAGAAGACTTTTCTCTTTAATTACTAAAATAAGTATTACAACATTTGCTAGTATGAAATTATGCCTGAGACCGTCCTAGCATTACCACAATGATTTTCAAATCTTTTAGCCCAGCCATTACAGAGAAAATGAATTATTACGATTGTATACCTTAATGAGTACAATTGTGACTATATTCGATTTGGCAGGCACGTTAAGATATCAGGAAATGATACGAATCGACGTTTCAAATGACGATCGACGAAAAAATGCTCGTTGATGTCAAATTGAATGAAACAATTTTGCACTTTGCCGATTCTTTATTTCGAGCCGCTCGATATAACATTTGAATGCTGATTTTTAATCGCGATCGCATTTCGGACGAAGAAAGAAAGAGAGAGAGAGAGAGACGGAAAGAGATACAGACAGACAGACAGACGAGAGAGACAGTGAGAGAAAAGAGAGAAAGAAAAAAAAAAATCAGCGCCATGTGATAACAGGACCAAAACTGTAAGCAGCTCTTACTGTTAAATCTGATCTTATTACCCGGTTTATATATGTTTGAATAATACAATTAAAAAAAAATAAAATAAAAAATAAAATAAATAAATAAATAGAAAATGAATAATGAATAGATAAATAAATACAAAAACGAAGGTATTAATTATTTATAAAAAGATAAATAAATTGATGAGTAATATATAACTTATTATATATATATATATATTATTAATGAATGAATAGTTAAATAAATAGACAAAAAAGTAAAGAAAGAAAATAAAGAATGAATACCGCATCAATTCTTTCTGTACCATACTCTGCCAACAGCTGGCGCTCAGTGCCCACCTGGTTGACAATCCTTTATTGTGTCTCCGTAACCATGGAAACCCTTGTTATCAAGCGAAGTGTGTGTGGTATCCTGATGCTAAGTGTACATTCTGTGGGGATTGCATCCTAGGTTCATCGATGAGTTTACAGGAGCAGACGTCACGGAAAAATGTGGTAAGCCTCCAAAACTTCACACCTACACTGTAAAGAAATTAAAAGAGACATTAGAAAATAAAAAATAAATAATTGATGTCAGCAGAGTCGCCATAAAACATTGTTTAAAAATAAAAAAAGTTTTTTGTTGTTAATTTTCTCCATGAAAAAAAAAAAAAAAAAAAAAAAAAATCAGAATTTTTTATATAGCGTACGTATTTAGTTAAAACAAAACAAATGTATTAGTCCTGTGGGGTGTACCACAAAGACTTACGATTGATAAAAAGTTACGATTGATTTTTTTCACGGTAGCCTCATCATGGACAGGATGCTCCAAAAGTTGATGATCTTAATCCTAATTCAAGCCCTAACCCCACTCTTAAACATATCCAAATCCTAATCTATGACTGTACCTGGTTTCCAAGTTAGGCTACCGAGAAAAAAAAAAACTTTTAGTCAATCGTCTTCGTGTTACAGGGCACTGATGTATATATATTTTTGTATCTCTCACGTAGATATTTTCGGAAGAAAAATTAGCAATTTATTTTTAATTTTTGAAAGAACCGGAGAATGGGAGGGATTGGGTTCCCAGACTGCAAAATCTCTTTCCATTTTTTTTTCTTCATGGAAATGTCTTTATATGATTTAAACGAAATGAAACGATATCATGATTTTCACCTTTTTTGTGTTCGATTTTTGTTGAAATTCAAACTTGAACAAAAAGTGAAACTGACCAGAATGATAAAAATGAGCAAAGAAAATGGGATACCATCGGGATTTGAACCCGAGACTTTCTGATTGCTATAGACATGATATACAGGCATTATACCAAATGGCTTTCAATGCTCGAGTGATCAGAAGATAGAATCTGACATAAACCCGAATGATAGCCTCTAATCACTAGAGTATTGGAAGCTATTAAAAGGGTTCTCTTGGATGGACGACCACATGAGGATTTACCATAGCTCGGTTGATAGAGCGCCTGTCTTGCAAAGTGGAAGTCTCGGGTTCTAATACTGATGGAATCCTATTTTCTATGCTCATTTCTACATAAAAATATGTTTTTGGTCCTGCAGTTGCACTCTTTGTTCAACTTTAAACTTCATACCATAGTCTCATTTTTGCTCGACATTCCTTTTTTCATTTTATAATTTTTCGCAAAGCCTTATTTTTGTTTGACAATCCTTTCTTCATTTTATCATTTTCTCATTTTTTCGCACAGCCTGCCCTTTTGATTCTCCGGACAAGTGCTTTTGAGTATATGCCGTTTGGAAGGGGCGTATTTTCGAGGGAGAGAGGGAGGGAGGGGGTAACTAACGAGATTCTAAATTCTTTGAAAATGACACTAATATGAACGATTATAACCCATCTTCAATGGCTCCAACTATCATGATTATTGGATTAAAAATAAAGTACTGACATCTATACCTACATTAGTTCATAATTTTGTTTTTTATTATGATCATGACGATTATCACATTATCAAGAAACGTGTCGTACTTAAAAGTCCTGCTGCTCACCTTCAAGATTCTCCACTCTTTGGCTCCTTTCTACTTTCAAGACATGGTCCTCCCTTATGCCCCTGTACTGTTCGCACCCTTCGTTCGCAGCAGCAGGATCTCCTTCAAGTCCCTCGAATTCATACTCAATTATACGGCCGCCAATCAGCTTCAACGGACACACCCTTTGGAACACTCCCTACCATGCCTGTATATTACAGTCCACGCATTCATGTCAATTCTCAAAATGTTTAGTCAGTAATTAACCGATATGTCACAGTGTAAAACGTTCTGAATGGATTTCTACTTTGTATACAATATAATGTTGTAGCTTACAATATATAAATATTTTGTTAAATCATACTGTATGATATATTTAAATTTATATGCTTAAACTTTTTAATGTATCATCATCTTTATGTTTATCTGATGTTATCTAATGTGATGGAAATCGGTGATTATGAATTGTATTGTTTATCTCTAGTTATCATTGTCACTTTGATTGAATCTGTTTTCAGAATTATGTAAAGCGCATAGAGATTAATTCGTTTTTATTATGAATATAACCTATAAACAAGTGAATTAATTAATGAATGTTATTATTATTTTATTATGCAGACTGTCCCTATGACACTTTGGACAAGTGCGACACTTAAAACAGCCCGGGTAATTCACACGTGCATGCTAGGAACGGAGTACCATATATATTTTTTTCTACTAAAGCTCCTTAAAAAGAAAAGGAGCTGTCTTCGGGTGTGCATGCAAATAACATTGTTTTACATCCATACCTCTACTTTTGACCTCCATCGCCACTGGAAGATCTATAAGCCTGCATGAAGAGTGGTCGGCAAGATCAAGCACTGGTTAGAATGTAGCATGCCGGGAAAACTGACGGGATAAACGAATATTTGAGAACTGTGATGGGGCTATTTTTATATTTATTAAACGATCCTAACAATGATGGGTTAGTAAAGCTTTGTTGCGACTGATTGTGTCGATTAATTGGGATAGAAAGGGAAGACATTGGTAGCAGCTTTACGTTAATCATTGTTTTAATCTACATTCGATTTTACATCTAATGTGCCTCTGTCTAATGTTACTTTGTCTCTTACTAAAGTCTTTCCTTGATGAGTCGCCTTCTTGTAAGACTGTACTTCCTTAAAAACAAAAACAACAACAGCAAAACAACAAAACAAACAAAAACAAACAAAATAAAAGAAACACAACAAAATACAACAAACAAATGTACTAACATCCCTTTAAAAACATTCACAAAAACGTTAAGAATTTTCATAATATTTAATTTTATATCGCTTTTATTAATTGTTAATTTCTGTTTGATCATAATTCTGTAATCCATTAAAAATAAATGCTTATATGTCTGTCAAAAAGGCTGGGCAGAAATTTTAATCCTTAACATACACGATCATGATCATGTCGATAAACAAACTTACTTCATTGTGAAATATCGAGCAAAAGACTTGAATATAACAAATAAAAAACATATTTTGGGGAATGAAGATTGATGTTTATCCACAAACTAATACAATACTGCCATCTCGTGCTCATTGTGAGGGTGCGTTTTTTTTTTTCTATTTTATTAATGAACTCCAGCATGCAACACTAGGTGGCTAAAGTATGACATGATGCGGCGGATATAACAACAATTTTCAATCGCCAAAAATTTGTTTTTATTTGTTAGTCTTGAGAGTGTGTTTCTCGATATTTTGCAATGACGTAAGTTGAGGAATCAAATTTTTTCCCGGAATTTTGATCACACATACAAAAAAAAATTGCATTTTTTTTCTTTTATTAATAAAAAAAGTAATTGATTTCAGATAAAATTATATATCAAGAGAATTCTTAACTTTTTTTTACTTTTTTTTTTAGCCTTTTCGATTTCCGCAAAATCTTCCGAAGCCTCTGCTTTAGATGCGACATAATTTCGTTCACTGTCTTTTCATCAGCGCTCCACCATTTGCTAGTCTCAATTTCTCTTGTATCTCCATTTCTGTAGGTTCTACTTATTATCTATTTTAAGTATTTTCTTTTCATTTACACATTTGATCTGATTTTTTCAGTTACAACCGAGGACAATTTAAGAGGGATACGAAGAAATGCAGACATATTTGAGAGAGAGAGAAAGAGAGAGAGAGAGAGAGAGAGAGAGAGAGAGAGAGAGAAGTAGAGATAAATCGTAAACAGATCAACAGACATGGTATACACTTTGTTATAACTGTGTAAGGAGGAAAATTTAACAGGCAAATAAAAGGATAAAATGATAAAGGAGAGAGAGAGATAGAGATAGAGAGAGAGAGAGAGAGAGAGAGAGAGAGAGAGAGAAAGAGCAAGAGAGAGAGAGAGAGAGAGAGAGAGAAAGAGCAAGAGAGAGAGAGAGAGAAAGAGAGAGATGAACGGGAGATGGAGGGAGAAAGAGAGGGAGGAACGGGAGGTGGAGGGAGGAAGAGAGAGAGAGGGAGATGAAAGAAAGAAAGATAAAAGTAAGAAAAGAACGAGATAAACACAGCAACGAGAGGGAGTGGGGTGGGGGAGAAATGGGAGGAAAGGAAGAGAGAGAGAGAGAGCTTTACTAAGATCAACCATAATCTCTCTCTTTTCCATATCCCCGAGGAGAATTAGGAACTAATCTTACTCCATCACATTCCGTTTAAAGATACACATCTTCACAGACAGAAGATATCCATGAAGATATAATACCATGGTTGCAAACGGTCGTGCGTCAGCCATGCGCATGTCTACGTCTGGTCTACCCCTGACTTAATACGTCGGACACAAGTACGTGCATATTGTTGTGTTTGTTGTTGTTGCTTTTTATATATGCACGATCGGTTACGTCTACGGCTTCATAAGGGATATACAAAGTGAGTAAAAAAAAAAGAAAAAAGAAGTCCAATCATTTTGACGTTGTCTTGTTTTAAGCATGAACATTTAATCGTGGGTTTCATATATTGTCATTCTAGCATTTCATGGTACCCTTTCAATTTGGACATTTTTGCACGCAAGACTAGGTAAGGGTCAATCTTCGCAAGATTGCAGAATATTATTTGTGCCAAATAGATGGGTGAAGATTGAAAACAAATGTTGACAAGATAAGTGTACACATACACCCTCTCGTCACACGCGCACTCCCACACACATAATATCTTCCCTAACACACACGTACATCATCTCACACGCACCCATACACACAGTAAACAATTCATAATAACATTTCCTCGTTGATGTTTTGTTTACCAAGACCTTGCCAAGACCATCACTGAATGCTTGGAACCAAGGAGCTTCAAACGTATTAATTCCTTAAAGGAGAATTGTCCCTTTGTAGATAGTTGGCTTACTGTGGATGCAGAAAAATCAAATAAGCACATTAGGTGAAGATTTGTAAAATCGGAAAATGAAATGATAGAAGTTTATGATTATTTGAATATTTGAGATCTCTAATGACATAGGAAATCTCCCATGGCAACGCGGTCACCATTTGTGATGTCACAAAGGGAGAACTCCCCATATGGTGTGCACAAAACTATTCAAAATGTCTCTTTATTTTCATTATAATGATAGAACAGCTTTCTTTTCTATTATATTATGACTTTCATATATTTAAAGTCATCCCCCTAAAAAGATTCTTTATTCTTCCTTAGAATCAAGAAAAAAGGATTTTAGTACAATGTGTACAATAGATATGGGAAAGATCTCCCTGCATTACATCACACATCATGGTCGCGTTGCCAATTGGAGGATCTCCATATCATAAGTGATCTCAAAATCTGAAAATTCACATCTCTCTTATTCATTGCCTGATTTTTCTGAAACTTTTCCAATATGTTTTTGGGGTTTGTCTCCATTCACTGAAGCTAAATTTCTCTGAGGGGATAGTTCCCCTTTAATACATGTTGGTGAGTGTGGGTGAGGGTGTGTATGTATGTGAGTGTGTTTGCAGAGGATGCGGGTGTGTATTTGTGGGTGTGTTGGTGTGGATGAGACAGTGAATGTGTGTGTGTATGTGTGTGTGGAGGGTGTATTTGGGTGCGTGTGGTTAGGGTGTCGGTGTGTATTTGGTGTATGTGTATTAAAATAAGGGTACGTGTGGGTGTGTGTCTTTGTGCGTGAACATAAGAAGAAGAAAAAAAAAAGTATCAATTTATTTATTCTTCACCCAGCCACTTACTGCAGGTGAGATTTTACCGTGTTTTGAAGAGTTTCTGTTATGCAGTCATGCGTGCAAAGATCCAAATGAAATGGTATATACCAACATAATCCATTTACGACCATTCCTTACGCTTGATTGTAACTCTAAGCACGGTTTAAGATACTAATTGATACCAATCTTAGGATTGATTGTATCTGTTATGTTACAGGGCACATTTAGTTGGGATAAAGCATGAGCTTTAAGCAACTCTAATGTCAAATCAAATCCTCCAATTTAGATTTGAGTTATTAATGGGGGAAATAAATCTATCTAGATTTCAAAGCGTAATCTCCCTATCAAGAAACGCAATCTAATAACTCCGTGCTGTCGTATAGTTAAAAACGAAAAACAAAGCAAAACAAAAACAAATAAATAAACTTTATTTCAGACACAGTCTATTTGGGACCAAATATTTTAATGGCAAAGCTGCAAGCTAATTGATTATGTCTCACGAATTATTTAGTATATAAATCGATGAATCCTTTGGGATAAGGCATTTTGGGCGGCTTCTTGTCCCCTTTCCCCATAACAACCGAACATGCATAATACAGCGGGTGCACAATTTTAACCACTTCTGTCAACAAAAACTATTCGACAGATATTCTCCAAAGGCTTATAAACGTATCGGCCCGTATTCTGCTACGGGGTTTAGAGTTGTGCTGTCGCACCGAAATAGTAAGGGTAATGAAACGAGAATGCAAATCTGATTTGCACGCTTCTCTACGAAGCGTCAGTGAAGCGTGCGTCTAATCGTACGAAAGTAGATTCGGATGACGTCATTTGGGATCAAAACTGTACAAACATTTGTAAAGAATTATAAATTAGGGGCATAGGTGGTTTAGAATTTGATATGGCTTTGCGAGTTTTATGTCGGAGGCAGCTAATTTATCTATTTTCTCGTTAACTTGAAGTTAAATGTTGTTAAAACTTTGTTTAACAATTAGGTGCATTATAGAACTGTCCACAACGATTAGATTAATTGCATGTTAATCATAAAAAATGACATTTCCGACACGATTGAAGGGTTAGTTTGACCTGACATATTGAAGAAAGGACAACTGACGCGAAAACCAACAATGAACTAATGGTGGCAAGTCACTTGTCATTACACTGGAAAAAACGGATTTGGAACTAGTTTGAGACTAATTTGAGACTAGTTTGAAATGATTATTGGATGTTTTTTTTGTCGCGCAGTACGTCTCAGAGACGTCTCCGAGATATTCCACGACAAGCGCGGCGATGTCATGTAACGACGGGAGGCGGGGGGGGGGGGGGCGAAACACACCCGAAAGTGAAAAAATAATACACTCAAAATTCGCATCTTCGCACATTAATGCAGAAACAAATGAAAATGATTGCGAGCGCGGAAGCGCGAGCCGGAAATTTTGCCTTATAATAACATTTAGCATCTTATTTGACATACATTTTACCATCTTTAATAGCTTCACAAGCTAATCACTACATAAAAATGTTCATTTTTAAAAATCGAAGGGGAGCGATCCCCCCATAAAAAATCGAGGGGGGGGCGGAGTGGACAAGCGTCCACGACCCTCGTCCGTAGCAAAGTCTCCAACCGGAGATGATAACAGGCCGCGAATGGCTCCGCGACATGAAAAAAAAATATAAATTTTTTATTTTATTATAATTTTGTTTTTTTTATTTATTATTAATTTTTTTTTATTTTTTAGTTATTGTTTTTCTGTTTGTTTCTAATTATTTCTATAGTATTATCTTATATTTTTATTATATCAGGTGTTTTATAGTTATGTGTTTACCTTATTTTTGTATTTTTATGTATATTTTTTTTCATAGATTTTGTTATTTTTGTGTGACTTAATGATTGTTTGCATGATTAATGTTTAAATATTGGTTTGTTGTTTTTTATCTGTTTATTGTTATATCCTCTAATTGGTTATGGGTATGGGTCTCGTATACATGAAAATTTTCCATAATAATTTATGTTTGACTAACAGAAAAGTCCTACAGTAATTATATATATCTTGCCTAGTCAGCGAAAAAGGTTCGTGCCAAGTCGTCAGCTTATGATCTGAATGAATAACTTCAAGGTACGCTTGTAGTTATTCCTGATTTTCAACCATTTGGAAAGATTAATTGGTATTCGCCCTTTATATATTAGCCAATAGCTAAGTGTATGGAAATTATGTCATGCTTCAATGCACAGAAATCAGAATATGGAGAAAGTAAAAAGTCAATGTTGCAAAATGCATTTATCAAAGCGAAGTTCCGCAACTCGATTTTAGCTCTGATAACTTCGAGTTATTTTTCTAATTTTTTATTGATTTTAGACCATTGTCAAGATAATTTATTCCTCTTTTCAATGACACTCTAATAATGTAACGATAGTGTTGTTCCCTCAATGGACAGAACACCCTGAATGTTAGACAAGTTGAATGCCTATTTGTGAGTATTATAGTCTGTTGCCGAGCAATAACAATGCATTTCGCCAACTTTTACTTCATTTGCATAATATTCGTTGAGTTATGTGCATTCAAATATGATGTTACTATGCAAATAGGGTATCAATAAAAAGAAGAATAAATGAAGATTTTAATGTTAATAAAATTGACAAGATTAGAATCTTACTCCCACTTAAAAATGTAGTCAATAGGTTCAGTGTTGTGTTAACAGAAATTTAAACTGGAAAATTATCTTTTGCGCTGTTGTCATGTATCAGTGGTTATTAGAGGGGTTCTGGTGCGACAACAGGCATTGACAATCACGTATTCAGATAGAGCTGACAAATAAGGTTATCAAGTCAATAATAGAAGAAGGCCTAAATAGAATAATAATTTTGACATACTTAGGATTAACAACATAAAAAGTATATAAAATAAACACTATAATACTGACATAAAGTCAGACTAAAGTTATTTAAGAAAAATCATCAGGGCTCAAATCCAAATAGATAACCCGAGTAAAAAACATGAATACCTATATTAAGTATTACTCGCAAAGACAAAAAACACCAAGTTGAGAGAAAAAAACATGACCGTGGAAAAGAGTATGAATGAAAAAAAAATGAAAGGAACAACAGAATAACATAGATAAAATTAAATTATATATGTAAAGAGTTGTGATTATTGAATGATGAAAAAAAAAGCATGAGGAAAAGGTGTGAAATAGACGAATGATTTTAAATGATAATCTTTAACGATATATATGACAACATTACAAAAAATAAAAAAGACAAAAAGAAAACAAATA
>CALNVZ010000641.1:9762496-9772785 GCA_940671915.1 Paracentrotus lividus | reverse complement strand
TGACAACGGACAATGGTCCATCAGGGCGAACCAATTGCTGACATGAACACTCGTTGATTTGATCCAATTTGCATAACTTTGTTGCTATGACCTGGACAAAACCCGTTTTCTGTCTCAATAGCACACACTAATATATGCAAAAAAGGGAAATCGAGTGGGCCTATTTTATGTCAAGTGCCGATTAATAATCAGTAGTCTTGGGAAAGAAAACATTATTACACCTTCTCAAGTTGAAAATGATAATGGTGTTTTTCTCCTCTGTAGAAATTATGACGATAAGGTGGTAATCTCACATTTGTCCCCGGACTCGGATACTCAGGACCGTTTCCGATATATAGTATATATTTTTCTGTCCGCATTTGCGCGATCCCGGGAGACGGGGGGGGTGAACGTGTCTCACCCTCCCTTCGATTTTATGGGGGGGATCGGTCCCCCTTCGATTTAGAAAATGTGAACATTTTTATGTTAAGTATTAGCTTTTGAAAGCTAAATAAAGAGGTAAAACGTATGTCGAATCAGATAGTTAAATGTTTTGTAAGGCAAACAGCTTTCCGGCTTCGCGCTTCGCCGCTCGCAATCCATTTCATACGTTTCTGCATTAATGTGCAAGAGTCATGGCGATTTTATGTATTATTTTTTCACTTTTGGGTGCTTTACTGTCCCCCACGCCCCCCTCCCGCCTCCTGTTCGTGACTGAAATCGCCGCGCTTGTCGTGGAATATCTTCGGAGACGTCTCTTAAGAGACGTCTGCGCGAACAAAAAACATCCAAAATCATTATAAACCAGTTCGAAGATTCAGTCTCAAACTAGTTTGCCAAATCCGATTTTCCAGTTGTGTAATGACAAGGTGACTTGCCACCATTAGTTTATTGTTGGTTTTTTATGCGGTCAGTTTCCTTTCTACGATATGTCAGTCCAAACTTAACACTTCAATCCGTGTCGGAAAATGTTTCATTTTTGAATGATTAACAAACAATTAATCTAATCCGTTTGTGGACAGTTCTATATGCCACCTAATTCTTAACAAAGTTTAACAACCTTTTACTGCAAGTTAACGAGGAAAATACGATAAATTAGCTTCTTCGACAAAAACTCGCAAGGCCATAATCAAAATTCTAAACCACCTATGCCCCTAGTTTAGTAATTCTTTACAAAATGTTTGCTACCAATTCGATCACCGAATTACGTCGATCCGAATCATACTTTCGTAGATGAGACGCACGCTTCACTGGACGCTTCAGACGAGAAAGGTGCAAATCAGCGTTGCATTCATCGTTTCATATACCCCTTTACTATCTTCGTGCGACACGCACAACTTCAAACCCCTACAGAAACGGGCCTTTAATTTTGCGCGCGCGTAATATTATGCGTCGCTTATAGCGGGCGCGCAACATGACCCAAAAGGTGCGCTTCAATGGTGAAGATTATGTGTACTAAATAATTATGATTAACCTTAAAGTTATCTTTATTGAAGTTTATGAATTAAATTTTTACTCATGATTGATAATTTTACAAAATGGCGTTTGAGATGACGATCAACATATGCATCAAGCTAAACAAAAATTTTAGTGCTCAGATTATATAATGCCCTTTATATTCCACATACTTAAGAATGTCTGCAACAGACCTTGCGTCAAAAGTCAATCACTTGACTGATTTTAGTTTTCTCCCATCATCAATCGATCATCACTCGATCATTGACTATCATTGCTGGAAAATAAAATACTTTAATGCATTATAGTTTAGGTTTCATGTCTACAAAATTGTATGAATGCGGTGCCCAAGTCTGCGCACCTAAAATTCATCTCGCATTTTATGTACAAAATAGAATATTCTATTTGAGACATCATCAATGGATATTTCATTCTTCATATTCTAGATGATCAAGGAAACAAAACATTCAAGATTTATTCACAATGAACAATGTTTTTCTACATTTCAGATGGCTTGTCAATTTAGCTGTTGGCAAAACTGAATGACATGGTGCCCATGTTCTGCGCACTAACCTCCAGTTCACGCAATTCCAAGCGCAGTGAAAGTCGGCCTTTTTCTTGTTTGACAATGAATTTGAAATTTTCAGGGTTAGCGAATGAAACTTGCTGAAAACTTATTTTTAAAAATTATTTTTTCCGTTCCTTGGGCATCAAAATGGATTGGAACTTTAAGATTTAAAATTGGATGTCATTTAATGTTTTATTCTATGAAAATCGCGGCATTTAGTGGGGCGCAGATAAATATAGGCACTGCGCAGACTGGGCACTTCCTTACCATACATAATCACCTCTAATTAATAATCACCTCATAATCACCTCTTGATCCAACATGACCGGGGGGGGGGGGGGGGGGGGGGGGGTGACAAACTATCACTTCCACGGCAAAGCTGATGTACACGCTATCTCATTCTCAGCTTTGCTTCGGCGAGAAGATAGCTATTCCAGGGTCTAGAAACTCCCCCGTAGGACAACCCCCGGGGACAAACTCCCGGAGGGGACAGGCTCCCCGGAGGACAACCTCCCCGAGACAGCTCCACCCAGAGGACAACTCCCCGCAGACTCTTCCCCGTGCAGGCACAAGTGTCCCCTCAAGGACGAGTCCCCCCAAGGACAGCTCCCCCCAGGGACAACTCCCACGGAACAACTCATCCCACCAGGACAACTCCCCTGGAGCGACCAACTCCCCGCAGGACATCTCCTCCCGGAGGGACAGGTCCCCCCCAAGGCAACGTCCCCGGATGACATCTCCCTCACTTTGAAATGACTTTATAATATTGATCTCTATTCATGCCATATGCAACCCCTCTGCGTCTTTTCTTTCGTGTTACACATTAATTTCACAGTACTTTTCGCATGGGAGTACCTTCTGTAAATGCACAAGCGGGGGGGGGGGATGGGAATGGGATGTTTAATTGCTAAACTCATTTCATATGGAAACCACCCCTTCCAATCTATGATGCTACTCCTACCCTCAAAGGATTGTTAGGTATTGGCAGATTCAGAGTACCCCACCGACATGGACCCTCAGAAAAGGAAAATTTAATGAAAATGCAAGAAAATAAAAAGAAATGTCTTTGAAAAAAAGGAAGGATACTAAGCGGAACTTAACAGTATGAAGCCTACAGGAGTAGAAACAGAGCACGAAGGGGCAGGTGCCTACACATTCTCTAGTCGTCTTCAGCAACGGAGGGGGGGGGGGTCGACTGAGCCATGATAATTAAGCTTTAATTACTTAATTAATCAACACCATACAAACAAATTAGAATGGCGCGCAAAAGTTTTAACGAGAACACAACTTTATTATCAAACAACAAGACATATCACAAAAAATCCATTCAAACATCACACTTGTTTGCTCAGTTTACAAAATAAATGATAATACAATCAATTGTCATTGGATTTAAGATTATTACAGGACAATTGTCTTTACATTTATTCAAACAAAAAACCCGATCATCATATCTTGAAAGTGCTGGTGTGTTCATAAAGTATATTGCACTATGCACACGCACTTACTGCAATTTCATGCCCGTGTGTTTCGGCTATCATAAGCAGGTTATATCGGCAACTAGCTGTTGGTAATGAAAATATCTCCAGCAAGTAGATGAAAAATTAGGAACATCTCAGCATGATCAACCAAGCTCTCATATTTCCCGTCAACATAAATTCGACAACATTTATAATAATCTAAAAACAATATTGCTGAAACAAGCCAAAAACAAAACAAAACCCTGTATTCAAATTATGTATACATACTAGGGTACATCGCAGTTACTATGGGCCCCTAAGCTCATTTGCCTAATTTCCATTAAAATTACGAAATGACACACAGTCTAATACTTCTGTTTATATGAATCAATAACTACCTGCCTCTAACATTTATTGTGAAGAAAACAATTATCACCCAACCCCCTGTCTGCAAATATTCAAATATTGACGTCCAATTACCAAAAGTACCATCATTACCTGCATGTGCAGGTATATGGGCACATGTTATTTAATGTATGTTTTAAAAACTACATGACTCTACCATGTTTGGACATTTGCATAAAATGTTGAAATCCATATAACCTTAAGATATAATTTGAAATTATAAGACCCCTTCAGTAAATCCTTTGACTATATATTTCATTGTTACTATTTATGCTTATTATTTCCTTTTTTATATTCTTTACAATATTTTATTCATATATACAAGTCATATAGGCCCATACAATAAAGTTATTTATATTAATCATATACGTGAATCGTAGCAAAAATAATTGAATGCCTCATCCCAATACTAAGTACCAGAATCACTTCCTCCCATTCTGGACTGTCCCATATTACCTGCACGAATGTGCTGATGTACAGCCAAGCATATCAATGCCACATTGCACCCCTTCACATACAACAATTGACCTGTACACGCTGTATGATCAAGTGAAACTATAAGCTTACTAAATATACAAAAACAATTGAGGTTACCCCCCAAACACTCTTTCACCATCACATCTCTGTGAAATAGTCAAATTTTACATTCAGGGTAAAAAAAAATGCCGTACAGTTTTACCTACCTTATTGGATTCAGCAGTTTTCTTCAGAGAAATTCCGCAATCAGATGCTCTCAGCGACGATATATTGCGTATTACAGTTCATCATGAAACAACTTATGGTGCTCACACCGGTCACGGTCACCGTCGACGGTCACCGACATAGATTTGCTTCAGGCTGCCCATATTACCCTGCTGGCCCATATATTACCTGCATGTTACCCACATGTATTTTGAATTGAAGGGTTGTGACTATCTTAATTTTCCACTTGACGCTTCCGCGCTCGAAAATCTTTTTTCTTTTCTTTTTTTTGGCTAAAAGAGAGGTGATCGTCACCGTTTGTACAAAGAATAACAACAACAAAAAACCCACCAAAAGTAACAAATTACCTCTTCGGAGTCATTTGAGTCAAAATTTTCGGGCTCGCACTTCGCGCTCAAAAATCATCCTTCAAAAGGTTCATATTTTTTTTAAATTTCGAACCCCCGCAAACATCTAGGTTCAGCCTGACCATTGACCTACTTGAGGTGACTACTTTTCTATATTTTATTATTTGAATTCGTTTTATACTTCCTGTCTGGCAATCTGAATTTCTAGGTTTGAACTTGTCCGAAGAAAAAACTTATTACGAGCCTTGGACTGCTTTGCCGAGAGTGAACATAAAGCTCTAGATATCACTTGCCTGAGTGTACCGCTAACAAAAGATATACGTAAATACGGAATGATAAGCAAGCAGCAAGGATAGTCAATGTATTTAAAGCGTTCAATAACGAAAGATAAATTTCACTTACTATAGTGGACTTGCCAATATAAATACCAGTTACTCTTTTATTAAAACTTCGCGCCAAAACCGTACTCCTAATCGCTCAGCGACATACGCACTCCTGATCCTGGCGGCGCGCGCGGCCGCGAACGAAAGACTAGACGTCAGACAACTTATAAACGCAGACGATAATAGCTTGACAAAATATCTAGTATCTAGGATCTAGGAGCATACAGGTAGGGCATTCCCTCGCATCAGCTGATACTTTAGACTAGACGTGGCCCTTAAGCTCTCTCTGGTGCTCGCATAAACAACACTACCCACATAGATGCCGAGCTCTCAAATTCTATTTTCGATAGGAGAGATGGATACTGGAGAAAAACAAAAGAGCCGTTACACAACAACGAGAGTATTCTAATATATATGATTTATTGCACGGTATGCCAAAAGAGACGAGAAAAATTACCGAGTAAAGCTAATGAACGGGGTTACTGTAGCATGATGAGTGGGGTCGGCTCCGCCTGGGGTAGAAGAAGACCGGCGGTCGCGACTATAGAATGAGACAACTTCATTCCTCTTAACTGTTTAGTCCGGCTTTCACTGAAAATTAAACCATGTATACAAAAAAAAAAATTAATTTCAGGGAAAATCATAAGTCAAAACTTGTTTTGAACTATTAATATATGGAGATAAGCAAACAATTATTTTCAGAATATTTGGATAAAAAGACCTTTTTTAATGTTTAAAAAAAAAGTCCTTGTGCGCCTCACAGTCACCATACAGCTGATCTTCTCTTTGTTGTTTGTGCTATGTCAGCCATAACCTGGAACCGCTAAGCTTCTCAAAGAAAAGATAATCCGTGCTTTGATAATATACCTCGTTAAGCATGGATAACCTTTTTCATCACAATAAAAGAATTTCCCGCTCCATTTCAAATATAGCGAGCATACATAGGGGAGACCGGGGACAATTGTAACAGTTTTTTTTCCAAATTTGACCTATCAACTTTATTAAAGCTAAATACTTGCTTAAAACTAAATAAAATGAAATATGCATATCTTAGCTTGACATATTAATAGGTTTGGGCTGAGTACAACAAGTTATTTTGAAGCCATTACCATTTCAAAACAAGAGGTCGAGTGTTACAACTGCCCCGTGTCCAGGGGCAATTGTAACAGATGTACGGGGCAATTGTAACACATGAAATTTTAACATTTTGTTTTTCTTTATCAAAGCTATGCACTTGACAGATCCAAGATTGAAACCACATAAGCTAATAATGATAAAACATGACAATGCTTGACTCATTTATATTATATTTTTCACTTGTTGTATTCATGATATGGGGCAAAAGTTATGATATTTTTTTAAATATTTTTTTTTAGGTTGTTCGGGCTTCACCCTTTAACTGTAGAACTATAGAACCTTCATCAATTCATATTTTGGTTCTTTATCTACTTTGTACCTACCCAATATATCTTTAAACTGACAACTGTGGTATAAAACTTTATATTAGGCCTACGCCTTTTGACTTTTGTAAAAAATGACAGCTTTTTTTGGGTGTAAAATCAATCTTCAAAATTTACGCCACTTTTTTTTCTGGCAAAAACAATATTTCTTTGCCCTGTTAACAAAACGTATTGGACATATATTTTCAGGTATCATATTGAAAATATATTTTAATCTTTTATGGGGGCTCCCATCTCTCCCTCTCTCTCTCACTCTCCTCTTCTTTTCTTTCTGTCTTTCTTTTTTCTTCTTTCACTCCATCTTTACCTTTTTACTTTCCTATCTGCCCTTCCCCTCTCTCTCTCTCCTCCTCCTCTCCATTTCCCTCCTTTCCTCTCTCTTCTTTCTCTCTTTTAGTTTAATGTGTGTGGTTTTTTTTTCTAATAAGAAAAAGCAAATCAGGGGGGGGGGGTTCCGTAATCTCTTTCTCATTTTATAGGACCCTATAGAATAAGCCTTTTCGGATTTCATGGGCTATCCTGTCAGTGTTTCTTTTTTGTTTTATACCATGTACACTCGACAAATAAAATAAAATCAAATCAAATCAAATTATGTGTTCACAGTTATCTACTATCTAATTCTCATGTTTGAGCTCATAGATAAGGTTACCTTTTGTAATTGTAAACAAAGCACTATAATTGACTATACATTAGGGTTCATAACTTATGAAGTTCTGAAGTTCTCTAGTAAAGTGATATAAATTATTAAAACAACAAGAATAAAAAAAAACTTGAGGCTCTGATTGCAATGAAACAAATAATAAACAAACTAAAGGCACTTTTTCGGACAAAATCAATATTTCTAATATTTTAAAACGTATTGGACAGATATGTTCAAAGTTATCTAATTCTCATGTCTGAGCTTATAGATATGGTTACCTTTTGTTTTTGTAAAGCATTATAATTGACAATTCATTCAAAGTTATGAAGTTCTGATGCTTGAGCTTATCGACGAGGCTACTCTTTGCTGTTTTTCCTTATTTACTAGTCTACTCCTATTTACAATTTTGGCATTAAAAGAACCTAATGTTCACTCTCTTCATATTTGTTTACTTTTTCGTTTCTATTAAAGTGATATAAATTATTAAAAAACAAAAGTAAAAAACCTGAGGCTCTGATTACAATGAAACAAATGATAAACAAACTAAAGACACCTTTTTTCGGACTAAATGAATATTTCTTTGCCTTTTCAACAAAACGTTTTGGACAGATATGTTCAAAGTAATTTAATTCTCATGTCTGAGCTTTTAAATAAGGCCATTTTTTCCTTGTGAATAAAATAAATGATTGACGGATACGTTCAACGTTATGCAATTCTCATTTCTAAGCCCCCCCTCACTTTCGTCAGGAAACGTGTACAAAAACAGACAAATGACCATACATTTGTGATTTTTAGCCTGTTCAGCCCCCCACCCACCCCCATCCCCTTGCCGCTCACCCCCTCCACTTTCAAAAATGCTTCCGTGCCCCCTGATTGTTATATATTGCTGGTCTTGATGCAGGCGGGAAAGCTGCTTGATAACGCGTCGAGTTCTCGGGAGTGCTGAATTTAACAGAAACGTCCTTCAGGGGCATGTATAGCTGTTACAAACAATCATTGTTGCGGTCGATTATTAATGGATTCCGGTTTATCTTGTGCATTCAGTGCCTAGAACTTGCAGTGTACGAAGTTACACGTTTGGAGGTTTTTTCGTGCTGGGATTTTTTTCTCTCGTACGTGCTTATTGTTCGATCTATTTCCTTCCGACAACCTAACCCGTAGCAGAATATCGGGCCATAAGTTCAAAATCACTTTTTGGCTTAATTAGAGTCGTTTCTCAGGTCTATTTTAAGCATTAATGAAAAAATGCGCGCGCACAATTTTGTCGCGTCGGGAAGTACATGCAGCTCCAAATATGATTTTTTTTTGCTCTTAAGTAATGCTTATAATATCACACAATTTGACACCGATAATCACTATTTTTTTTAGACAACTCATTAGCAGAATGGGCGTTTCATTTTGGCAAAAAACATGCCTAACAAAACCTTAATACTTCAGGAGAACAGCACCCCATTGATCCTTTTAGATGGACTAGAGTACTGAGTGTGAGAAGGATTTCATGACGTCATTTTGACGTAGTCTATTGCCCGTTATTATAATGGGCGTCTAAGACTCAATTTCCGATTGGCGTTTTAATGAGAATAATTTGGTACTGTAAGTGTAAACACAAACTTTAACTCGGATAATTTAGTTCAATGACAATCGATAGGCTTAGTGTAAAACAACTCTAACGCAGGTTCAGTATGTGTTTTTTATTTTGGACACAAAGAAACGCCCATTTGAGTTGTTCAGTTACTTAATTCTAAAAGTAAGTATTAGATGTGCACTCTTTAAGGGGTATCTCCTGAGTTGGAACGTTGCGAAGGAGCGGCGAATTTAAGATTATCGATAAGAGAGTTGTAATCAACTTGAATTTCAGTAGACCAGCCTTCGACGTGAGGGCTTTTCTTTTGTTTGTGTCTTCCGGCAAAGGGATATATTGGAATGCGGGCAACTTGAAATGAAGTGGGAGTCGGAATACAGGAATTCTTTTGCTCCTGCATTGCCGCAGAAGCCGGATTGTTTTTTGGTAAACAACATTCCTTTCGATAAGCGCGGGATTTTCCATATTGATAAATATCGCCATAAAAGTTCTTGACATGTTCAAAATTTTTAGAGCGATATTATTTATGTAGAGGTTGCAAGTGCATTTCTGTTGTAAAATATCGTGGTGGTTTAAATATACATATAATAGTTCTGATGATTACTTAAATATATATTGGATATAGGGTCGTAATAATTGAATCGGTAAGAATTACCCGATGACAAGAATAGAATTTTCAAAATATGTTTGAAAATAATAATAATAATCAGCGTATATGAGTGTCTTTGGGGATCATGTTGATTGGTATTGTTCATTAACAATAAACGCAATAAACATTCGATTTCACTCTTCGAGGTGCTGGCTGGGGTATTGAGCTGTATCTTTCCTTTTTCAATTTATCATTACTATATCATTCCAGTATTATTGTTATCATTTTTGTTTTTTTCATTTTTCTGCACCCCATGACTGCATGAACTGACAATCAATATCTACTTTTTGCTAGTGGCTATAATAATGTACGACTCACGTACCTACACAACCAAACGAAGAAAAATTGACTTTTCATTGAATATGTTTCACAAGTCAGTAGAAATTACCCCTCATGAACGGGGCTGTGGAGCAGGGGGGGGGCTGGGAGGGGAAGGGGGTTCAGCCCATCATTCTCAGCAACGTGTACAAAATTGCAAAAAGACCCATTGCATTGGTCATTTTGTAGTCTCTTCAGCCCCCCCTGTCGGCCAGCTCCTACTTTCAAAAACCGCACGGCCTGCTTTGGGTTGCATAGAAGCAGTACACAAGAAAATGCATGCTCATAAATATAACCCACCTGCACTTGCTAACAGGCAGTAGGCCACAACAAAAAAACAA
>CALNVZ010000641.1:9746386-9762471 GCA_940671915.1 Paracentrotus lividus | reverse complement strand
AAAAAAAAAAAAAAAAAAAAAGAAGAAAGAAAAATAAAATAGTAATAAGAAAAAGATTGATGCGCATGCATGTAGCGTGATGTCGGAATCAAATTCAACGTTTCATTGCTTTTGGCCAAATACGGAGACTTCACATTTGTGAAAGAAAATATTCGTGGAGCTATTCAGGAGATTAATTCAAAAGAATAAAACTACGAACAGATAATTTATTTTATTATATATTTAAAATAAATTTATATCTATCTTTTATGTTTTACATTGTTAGAAAAAAAAAGTAAACTGCAGCAGTAGGTCAACCACTTAAAATAATGGCAATGCTTTTCTGATCAGAGCAAGTTTCGATCAGAAAAACACAAAAACACACACAAAAAAACAAAAAAACAACAAAACAAAACGAACAAACAAAACACCCCCCCAAAAAAAAAAACAAACAAAAACAAAAACAAAAACAAATAAATAAAAAAACAAACAAACAAACAAACAAACAAACGATTAAAAAAAGCCTGGTCGTATCATTATTGGGGGAGTAACAATCCGGATCATAATTATAGTAAATTAAGCCTGGGTTACACCAGAACCGAATCAGCTGCGAATCCACCCGAATACACTATTCGGGAGTATTCTGTTCTCCCTCCCAGAACGAGCGAAAATTCGGGAGGGATTCAGCTCGTTTTGAAATGTTCAAAAACCAGCCGAATACCCTCAAAAACACTCCCGAATGTGTCCCCCTCAAAGTGAGATACCATCCGTAGGGATCATTATGTGCCTTTAAGGTATATAATTTATTCAGAGGGAATAAAACCATTGTCCTTTTTCAGCTGAAAATTTCCAAGCCTGTTAATTGTTCCCATCCCAGGCCACTGAATTGTTAATGAATAGGACGTGATATTTAAAAGTGCATGACAAGCGAAAATGCACAACACTCGGTAGTCAAAGGATAAAGCGGCTACGAACAATCATTGTTGCGTCATTATTTCAATGGATTTCCGGTTTTATCTTGTGCGTTTCATTGCACTAGAAACTTCCAGCTGTACGGAAGTTGTACACGTTTGGGTTTCGTGCTGGGAGTTTTTTTCTCGTACGGTGCTATTGTTCGATTCTATACGGGATACGGGCCATCGTGTCACAAAAATGCAGAAATTCATCCGCCAAAGTGAATGTACTTTTTGGACCCCTTTTCTGGTTATGATAAAGGAGTATTTTTTATATATTTTTTTTTTTACCACTTCGAATTCGACCAACCGCAGTGCAAATAGCGCGCTAATGCAAATTGAAGAAGTAAATTGATATTGTTTGCAATAACGCTTACGTTTATCTTGTCACCGCCACTGATGATGATGTTCTTTGCCCTGTAACATAAAAGGTACGACCAATCTTACGATCGATATCAATCGTAAGTCTATGGTAAAGCGTGTACAGAAAGTTACGATTTACCGTAATATTGGTCGTATCTCTTTCTTGATACAGGGCAGTTGTCCATCAGCAGACAGAGTAACATGCGGCGCTGGTTTACGTTTCGTCTTCCCAGGTATAATTGGTTGAAGCTTTTATGCCAAGGACATTTTAATTGTGCTTCACTTTGGTCGTTACTTCGTTCCCATTATCATTACGCTACATCTGCTAAGGTTATCGTTCATGGAGCAACCGGTCAATAGATGTAATGCCACAGGCTGTCAGACATGACCGGGTGAGAAAACGTACGTAACGGATAGAACGTTTGTTTACATGTTATGAGCCCGTCACATTTGGGTGAACGTTCGTTGTCAAGTGTTGTCCATCAAAACAGCCAGAAATTTCGTGCAAGCACCAACAAACATTCTCACTAGAAACGGACAGGGAGATCCGTCCCTTGCCTGGTGGTTGTGCGTTTTATGATCGTTCCTCATGCATATAGCTACAGGCGGTTTGATTGGTGGTATGTCCTGAATGTGTAATGCGGTTTAATATGCGGTGTGAATGTGATGGTCCGTATCGGATCTTAACGTATGGGAAATGGCCAAGTACAGTACATATACTTTGGAACCGGACAATCACTGGACAAGGACCACACTCCATGATCAGTTTCTCTTCCGTTCACCTTATCCGGCCATGTGAGACAGCAGTATAAAGAACACGCCACACCACATGGGGTTGCAGCCCATTCGAAGATGTAATTATGACAAAAAGTACCAGAAATGAAAAAGTAAAGTGTCATTGGGTTCAACGAGGTTTATGTATAAAGTTATGATCGTATTTGTGTCAAATGATGTTAGATGAAGGCATGGATAATGGCGATGATGATGGTGGCGGCAGTGGTGGTGGTGATGATGATGATGATGTGATGATGATAGTGTTGGCGGTGATGGTGGGCGTGGCGATGATGATGAAGGTGATGTTGATGATGATAGTGTTGATGGTGATAAAATTTACATTTCTGATTATCTTCTGTATCTGTCTATAAACAAATATTGAAAGATCAGGTAAAGATTAATGGTATCAAAATGCCATAATAGTGCATACTATGATAAAAATCGGCTCCCCCAAATACCTTTGCTTCAAGAAAAGAGTAAATGAAAAGGAACATGTTTACAAGGTTTTTGTTAGCAAAACAAAAGAATAAAGAGCCCCTGAGCCAAAATAGATTAACGGAACTCGCCCATTGTCAGGTTAGATAGGTCTTTAGACTTGAATCCATTTGCTTGATTGCTTGAAAGAACATCCCTCTTTTAAATTGCTCGGAATTACAACCTTCTGTTGATACCCCCGTCACACTGAGCTCGTTCCTACTACGTCCTTGCAAATTTTGCCGAACGGGCATAGTCTGTGTGTAAACTGAGTGGACGTAGTAAATACTTCTTACGATCTGTTTACGGAATTCAGATAGCCGTCGGTCGGATTTTCCCAAAAAGTGTTATCACAAAAATTGGCGCCCATCTCGTCCGTACATGTTTCAAGGGGCTGGCACAGTACTGCACCTGAAACGAGATTGGACGTATACACACGAATTGCCGTACTTAGAGTCCTTCTAAAGATGTTGCTAGACGTATATCAATACGACGATTGTTATTATTATTTCAATCTACAAAATAACACGTGAGTGAAACGTTCCTTAAGGGTAGGACTTACCTGAACGAGAAGGACGTACTACGATACTCGTGTTCAATTTTAAAAGAAGAACGCATGGTCAAATTCCGTCGACACTTGGAGCTAGGTTCTCACTGAGTTAGGTAGTTCTGGGTGAAACGGGGCTCAATCTGTTTACACACAGGGGACGTAGTGCAGACCTTTTAAGATCTGTTTACAGACCAGTTTACAATGTTTGTACAGAACTTGGCGAACCCGGCCGCGAACGAGGAACGGAAAGGCAATTCCGATTTCTTTGAACACTGTTCAGAAAAATCGTAACTGGCTTCAAGCTTCAAAATTAGACGTAGTGACACGTTTTCTAACATCGGGTACGGACTTACCTCGAAGAGAGGACGTACTACGAACGGGTACTCACCCCTAATTTTTATCATGGCTGGCCATAAGGCACTTATGTACCGTTTTGCGTCGCACGATAGCAGGAAATAGCCACGTGACGAGCAAGTTTACTCGTTCTGTACTGTGATGACAACTTTTGGCGTGATCGCGATAAGACGGAATTTGAACGTAACTGATGAATATTTTATGACTCCTAGCATCGTATTCAAAATTATTTTTAAAAGTATAAGTTCCAACCCGACCAAAGCCCGTTCAGCATTTTTTTTAAAACGGGCAAGAACGTTATAGAACGACCTCAGTGTGACGGCCCACTGACGTGACGATATTTTTTGCATCCGCCTGACAAAATTTTAATGTATTTTTTGTATTGTGTGAGCAAATTTTGTTTTCCAAATGCATGGATATTTTGTTTTACAATACTTGAATAAAAGAATGAAAATGGTATATTTTTGCAAATAATGAAACATGCATACGTTAATTTTCATTTGATATTTCGGACATCAGGATTATGCGAGTGTCCGTGCCAGGAAAATATGAAAAGAAAAAGTAGCGAATAAAATTTACTACGTTGCCAAACATTAGGCGCTGAGATTTTGCCGACCAGAGAGATACAAGAGCCGTTGAGCTTTTTCGAAAGTGTGTGTGTAGGGGGAGCGGGGGGGGGGGGTGGACATGCAAAATAAAGAAACAGAACAATTAAGTGGTCAATTCCACATTTTTTTCCTGAAAAAGGGGTTGCTGTAACATCAAAATCCCAAAACAATACCAATATCATCAAAAATAGCAATTGGCAACACTTATAAAACATATAACATCTTTAATAAAGTGCTCTACATTTTCTGAACATCTATTTTGGTCTATTCCGGGAGTAATTATGTTGGAAAGGCCAAGTCAAGATGCAATGTTTATTGCTCAATTGATATATTGGATTTCGTCTTTTCAAACACCGGTAAATAAAAGGTATTGAACTGGTCTTTATTAGTTGGTGACCTGCAATTTATAAGGCTGATGTGGGTAGATTGAGTTGGATTTGCTGCATGGAGAAATTGGCAGCTCTAGAAACAAGATGATACTATATATTTTTTTTTTTCGTTTTGTGTATTGGTAGTTAACAATCAGCTATGGCCTTCATCAGATGCTTAATTTTTACCTTGACTTTTTATTATATTTGTTCATTTTTTTGTATTAATTTTTTTTTTCTATTTCTAAAAAAAATATATTTTATTTTATTTTGTTTTTTTATTTTTTAATATATCTTTTTATTTATTATTATTAATTTTTTATTTTTTTATTTTTTGGGGTGGGGGAGGGGTGTTCGCTCCCGGATCCTTGATGTCAATTTAAAAATAAGTAAATGAAACCCTCTTTTTTCTGGGGGTGGTAAAATTGTTTTGTTGTGATGATTTCATTTCCGGTAGCAACACTTTTTGGCATTTATCTCTCGCAATCTTTAAAAAAGTCAGTGAACATTTCGATTTAAGCTCAGGCCTGAATTCTTTGAATGAAAAACGAAGTAGCGAAGGAAAAAGGGAAAGACTATTGAGAATCGACTAAATAGAAGAGGATGAACGACACATAAAGTGGAAGAAAATCAAATGCCTTTCAACCACTACTGAGGACATTTAAATTGAACTGGATGACTGGGTGAACCGTAATAGTCTAGTCACACTAGTGAAACTGACTCCGAACAGACCACTAACCTGCCATTTGTAGTTATGTATAAGGGTAATGTTAGGGAAATAACGGACAGTAGGGAATTACGTCGCGTCACCACATGTTCAGCCCTATTTGCCAACATAAGATCAACTGAGTTGAAAATCGGCAATCTATTGGTCAGGGGTCTGTCTGGAAGGTTGATGCTGTATTCGACAACAACAAGTGAGAATCTCCGAACAAACTACAAATCTGTCAAGGTAGGAAAATTGCAGCTGAAAAATGCCTGATGTAAAAATTGACATTTTAGAGATGTGAGGTATAAAATAGAATTGGGATGACTGTATTATGCATTATGGACATGTGTGGGAGGGTGGCCAAACGTGTATGGAGGGTTTGCACTGTACAAAGCCTGTGTATTGAGGGTGGTAGTGTGGTTGAAAAGTGCAAGTCAGTCATTTTTTGCTGTAGGAATCCGGACCACCAAATGGTACGGTTGTTTGTTTTACTTCAGGTTGAGTTCTAAGCATGTAGATCAAGTATTAAGTGCATATATAATGTATTATATTTATTTATTAAATGACAATTTGACAATTTTGAAATGTCTATTTCTCTTTATTATTATTGTGATATGTCATGATCTACATGAGATATAAAGTTATTCTGAGTTTTTTGAAATTTTGTAGTAAAATGCATATAATCTTCTAAAAATGAATAATGTTATAAAAAATCAATACAAACATGTTAAGTTGATGGTTTACATTCAAATCAGAGCTTCCTGACAGATCTTTATACAAAAAAAAGGGTAAAAACATACTGTCCGGTATTTCCTACACTGTAGGGAATGCTGGACAATTTACGATGACGTCATTATTTGCATATAACTGCCTCAACAAATATTTGATTACCTCAATTTTTTCGGAAAATAAAGTTGAATGATGTAGCTAAGCAATTAGAATCTTTTTCTTTTGTGATTTTATTGTTTTCATGTGCTAATTAAGCAAATGAGCTTAAGTGGCCGGTTTTCCCTACATCTACCTTAGGTTTTCCCGCTCAATTGTAAATTATCTACAATCAATTTGATATTTCCTGCAACCAAGTTCGTCCGGATTGCGATGGCGATTAAAAAAAACAGCATTAATTTTTTTTGAGAGAGAGCTCAATATAAGAAACTCGGCAACCAAATTGCAACTCGCGCCAATAGATTTGACATTATGAACAATTGTATTCGTTTTTTTTTTTTTTTTTTCCCGCTCTCATTCACGAAATTGATGACCTATGAACAGTTTTAATAGATCAAGAACGAAATTGAGAGCTCCTTAGCGAAATTGCTTGCTGTTTGTGTTAATTCTGATGACCGATAGCCTAGCTTCTTGAGGTTAATTGTTTAAATTAAATGCAAATTAACGAATTTTATTCCAAACAGTTTAAAATTAACCGGGGAATCCTATACTTTATCCGAAAAATGTTATTAATTTAACACCAATGGATGAGGCCTTCTATTGAAGCTTGGTCGGTGTTTGATTTAACACCCGTTGTGTTATATCTAATACCAAAGTGTCTCAGTTTCAATTAGTAGTGTGACTGAGGTTTGCAGGTTGATTCTAGATCGGCGCTTTGATGATTGGCTTGGACAGGTAGAGTATTAGTTTGTTGGCAGCTGATGAAGCTAATACATTGAGGAATAAAGAGAATTCCTCCATGGTACTGTCTATTACGAGGAAAAGGGTTGACAATATAGGAAGCTTTTCGAATTGTGTCAACGTTTCGCCTGTTCCATATGAGAGGTAAAGAATGGAATCGTTCGACGAATTATTACCACAATAATGGTGGTTTCGTCAAGCGTAAAGCCGACTGATCTCATCAGTGGTGACGCCATTGTACTGACCGGCTTACACAATTCATTTCAAGTTCTCGATTCGGCCTATTGGCCTAGAAAGAGCTTTGAGTGTCACGAGTGAAGAAGCCACCATTATTATTATTATTATATTTTTTTGTCAAAAGATTCCATTCGTTACCTTCTTTCAGGCAGCACGTCAACACAATTTGAAAACCCTTATTGCAGCTAGACACTTGTGTGGCTGAATAGGGTTGACCCTAATTATCAAATTATATTTTTGGTGACAGTCGACATGTAATGATGACAGTTTTTTCTTATATGAATAGGACGAATATGTTTTGGAATACAATTATTGCATTCGCTACTTCTTGAAAATACGTTTTCGTCCGTCTAATGAAAAATACATGTACATTTGAATTTAGCTGAAAGGTTTTAAAAAATAAAGCAATAATTCATCCTCCCCCCCCTCTCTCTCTCTCTCTCTCTCTCTCACACACACACACACTCTCTCTCTCTCTCTTTCGCTATTTCTTCCTCTCTCTCTCTCTCTTTCGCTATTTCTTCCTCTCTCTCTTTCTCTCTCTCTCTCTCTCTCTCTTCCCATCCAAGTATCTTTCTGCCTATCTCTCTTCTCAGTGTCTCTCTCACTGTCGCTTCTCATCTCTCTCTCTCTCTCTCTCTCTCTCTATATATATATATATATGTATATTTCTCCCCCTTTATCTTTCTTTCCGCCTTTCTGTATTATTAGTCTATAACAATAATTTATTATTTAAATAACCTGCAAAGACACAAAATGAAGAATGCATAAAATATAGGCTATCACATATTAATATTTTAGTAAAATTTATATTATATTTACAAAAAATTTCAATACGAACATTTATAAATGAAAAGAATTAAGTAAAAGAAATACAAATCTATGAAAATGAAGATTATTAATTATATGTTTACAATAATTCTGGTTACAAATATTAATGAATATAACGTTTTTAATTGAATATACAACACATTATAAATATTTTATATAGTATTCATCATTAGGCATAAATGGGTACAGGTAAAAACTATTCATACATAATTATCATATCGATGAGAAATACATCAAACTTGAAATTAAATTATTACAAATCTTATTTTAAAGCAAAGATGAATTAACGGAAAAACTTATTTCTCATCTATAAGAGGAATAAGCCTAAGGCCTAAATATTTATAATACAATAACAAAGTTATCATTTTTCTCGTTATTTTTTTTAAATATTTTTTTAATAAGAGCAAACAAAAGTAATTACAATAATTGAAAAAAAAAACAAAACAAAAACAAAAATTTCACTATTAAGCAAGTATTTCGAGGCGCCCCCTATTGATTTGACCCAAAAATGGAGTGTAATCAAACCATTGACATTCCTCCCCAGGAAAGACACATGGGACCAGTTCCTCGAAACCGTCATAAGTGTATATGTTCTTTGGCAACTGCTAGGAACACGTTTTGCAGAATTAACATGCGTTTCAATGGGATGTCCACAAACTTAGACTTATGACGGTTTCGAGAAACGGGCCCCTGGATCGAACATATTTTAAGTTTACTTATGGCAGAACAATATCTATATGTATCCCGTTATTGTAGAAGCAAACACAAAACCCCTTGAAAGCATACAATAATGGGGAAAATAAAAACCTTTAATTCTCACAAATTAAGACAGTTTTGTTATTATCACTATGATTTTTGGGGTTTTGTTTTGTTTTTTTGGTTTGTTTTGTTTTTAATCCTGCCATCCCGCCATCCCCTTTGGAATACTTTTCTTTGAAGAAAACTTAATGGAGTTGGGGCTGGGATACGCTCTTTGAAAACACCCATCATGAGATTAAATATTTTAACTTGCTAAGACAGGTATTGTCATATCTACCATGACATTATATTGCTCTCTAATCCTCGGGCATATTTCATCATCGTAATTTGTTCCCTTTTGTCGACATCGTTCTTCGCCCCTAGTTTATACCGCAGGAAGGAAAGCAATTGTCAGAAATACTAATTTCCATTAAACCCTAAAAATGTAGGGTATATTGGGAAAAGTAGGACGTTTAAACAGGCATACATATCAAAGGACAAATGCCAAAGCCCTATAGCCCACCTGTACTCAAATTTTATTGTTAGCTAGCATGATCAGGGAACCCCCCTTTCGTCCCCTTCGTAAAGTGGAACAGCCGGTACAGGGTATTGCAGAAAATGGATACCCAAATTAGACAGTATAATAATGTAAAAATTTATTTTTTTATTATAAGGATTAATTAACATTATGTATCACGGATATCAAAGCTATACTTGTCCTACCATGGATGACTGAGCACTAACTTTTTACAAACATATGTCAAAATCTCCTTTACCAAGTTTCAACAGTATCAAGGCATGCATATTCTAAAAAAACATTTTATGAATTAAAAAAAAAAAAAAAAAATTATTATTTATCTTTATTTATTCATTTATTTTTATTTTATTTTATTTTATTTGTATTATTATTAATTATTATTATTATTATTATTTTTTTTTTTTTTGGGGGGGATGTAGTGTAGTGTATTAGTCTCTCAATCTTGAGGGTATACAAAGGTATATTAGGAGGGGACGCACTATAAAAACACTCCCTTCGTTCCTATTTTACATATACATTTCAGTATAATTTTTGTAAAGTTAAATTTACCTCCTTTCCTATTTTACATATCATTTAATTCTTGAACTATTTCTTTTGATAAAATTCGTTTTATATTTTACAAACCATTCCACACAATTGATCTAAAATATTTCGTTATGTAAAACTAACATATTTTATTTTATAAACTGTTTTAATACATAATTGTTCTAAAATACTTCGTACGGTAAAAATAACCATTTCCTAATTCATGAAACATTTTTACAAAATTGTGGTAAAATATTTTAAAGGTTAAAATTACCCCGATCCTATTTTGCAATCAATTTCTCTGCATGAAGTGATGCGATCCCAAATGATGAATCCTCCACCCCAGCTCTATCTCCATTCTTCTTATTATCCAATCAGTCAAAGTGGTTCAACCTTCTCTTTCTTACGAAATAACAACATCAAGATTACCTTCCAAGGCCTAGATTGTTTTTGTTTTTGTATTTCCCTTTTAATTTCCACACCATCTCAAACTTCAGGCAATTTACCTTTACAAAGGGACACTTTTCATATTTTCCTTACCATTTCCATAATATCCTAGAACTTCAGGCCATTTATATTACACCGGCTTGGTTTCAGTGATGATCCGAGCATCGCTCCCAACAGGTTAACTGATACCACAATATTTGGACAGGATAATCTATCATTTTTGCTTTTGTAACCACAAAGCATGCTCAGAGTACAAATAGAATTGGGACGTCTTATGAAAATCAAATTTTCTAACACGAGGTGGCTTTTAAGTCAACTTGCAAACAATTTCTCCAAATTACATTTTAATTTACAAATGAAAGAACATCATTTAAACTTCGAAATCTTCTGAATTAGCGAACATAATAATGTTCAACAAAATTCTCATACATAAATGCCAATAACAAGAGACAAAAATACGCCTGTGCAATTTGATGGATATATGATATGAATTTTTTCACCATGCAAGATATGTCATAACAATGTAGAGAAACAGAATTTATATGAAAAATATTGTCGAAATAATTATGTACCTACGACACCAAAATATCATATCGCTACGTGTACCTAGTAGACTGAATCATACACATTCTGGAGAACAAGTTCAGTTGTATAATTGGTCTGAAGGTCTCTATTGTATACACTGTAAAAATATATGTATTTTTACAGCAAATCTGCTGTCAGCAGAGTCGCCATAAAAAATGTAATTCAAAAAAACAGTTTTGTTGTAAGCTTCTCCTGCAAATAATTACGTGAGAAATACAAAATATACATCAGGAGTAACACATTTGTTCCGTTTTAACCAAATACGTATGCTATAAAACTCTAATGATGTTTTCCTTCTCTTTCATCAATTCTTAAGGGAGAAATTTACAGCAAAACTATATTTTAAATTACATTTTTGTATGGCGTCTCTGCTGACATCACTTTGCTGTTTTTTTGGTTGTTTTTTTTTACAGTGTAGGACGATGTGCCGATGAGGGTTTTTGATCCGTCAACTTTAACAATGGAAGTCCATCGATTGCACCACTATACCGCAGTAAAGATCATTGGATGAGCAAGGTGCATATGGCGGTAGTTCTCCCAGAAGCACTATCTTTAACTCTAACCCACTTTGGGTCCAATGGAGCCATGTGTCATTCTGGATCAGTTATAACATATTGGTATGGTCTCTATTTACCAGGAATGCTCTTTGGCCCAAATGGATAAAGGAAAAATGTGGGTCATTTTGACTTTTCATTTCTTTTTAGAGCACAGTCTTCGAAATCCTGCTCAGATTTATCATGATGTCTTCTTCCAAGGCCTGTGAACAAAAATGGGAGAGAAAGAAAAATTATTATGACGTCAATCAAAAATTTGATAAACAATTGTAATAGCTTGTACCTTGAAGGTACAATATCGTTGAATTTGCGACATAAAGAGCGCTATGAGGAATTTGCTTTCTCCACACGACTAATTGCGGGATTTTAGGCGATGAAGCTAAAATTAGGTGTCCTTTTGTCTTTGTATGCTAATTAAGAGAGTCGTATGTGAAATATCAGGAAAGCTAGCAAACATATTAATAGCATTCTCTATGTCGAAAACTTCACGATCTTTGATTAATAACCTTTCACAAATATTATCGATAATGCACAATTGCACATGATGTTTATAGAAAAGTGTACACGAATTGTGAAAGCATAAAAAAGTACAGACAAAGTGAAAAGTGTTTTTTTTTTTTGCAGATCAAGATAACAAATATTTGGGAAACTTTGCTATTCAACATACGGCTCCGTAGCATAGACAGTTACTATCATATTAAATTTGCCTTCAATAAGAAATTTCATGAAATTCTGCATTTTGATTTGCTTTTGAGCAACGTTACCCTGGTAGTTAACATTGATGGCAAAGTTATTATACTAGTAACTCTTTATGCTATACGACCATGGTTATAAAAATTGCACTACAAACATGACAACGAGACAGATCAGAACAGAAGAGTTTGTGGGTCGCCGAGGAAGGGGCATAGTCATAAAAATAAGAGTGCACCCACTTAAACTGCATGCATGTGCCGATATTTCCCTGGTACAAATCTTCATCATACATGACTCTACAAGTAGCCACAATAACAATTCAGGTTATGTATCCTCAATGATTTTGGGATTAATTGTTATTGTTGTTTTTTAATATTTAATAACCTTCCAACTAAAAGTGCATCCGTATACCGATCCTATATTTTGTAGATTCTGCAAGTGACAAGCATGCGAGCATAACCATCTCTATATTTTCACATGTATATAATGGTTTTTCATTTGTTTTGTTATACAGGGCCCCCAGTTATAACAGTGTATCTGACCACTGATGGGGCCACCCTGTCAAAATAATACATAATAAATAAATAGATAAATAAATAAATTTGTAAAATGATAGTTATAATGAATTTAATAATATTGACTATTCAAAATCGGAAAACTTTGGGAAAATATTAACTCTATTGCAATACCTCGATACGCCTTAAACGTTATTAGTTGCTTCGACAACCTTTTCGTTTGAGAAGCAGGAACACCCCCCCCCCCCATTGCCAATAGGAAGCGTCCTGTTTCAGTGCCCTGTAACACAAAAGAGATACGATCAATCCTACGATCGATTGTAACTTTTAGGACACGGTTTACCATATAGTTACGATCGATATCAATCGTAGGACTGATCGTATCTTTTTTGTTTACAAGGCACTTATTCACTATTTTTTACAGCTCAATTAACCTCTAGATGTCTTCATCATTATAATTTACCGCTACTTTCAGGCCACTTTAACGTCTGTCTAAAAGCACCATCGAAAAAACCTAATTTATCTCGTAACACGATTTTCAGTAATCAGCGGCACTTATGCAAAGAAAAAAAAGTTCCCTAATGCTGGTTCTAATAAGAATATCTTTTATAATATGCCGCGAATTCAGGAAATCCTATCAAAAACTGCTTTATCGTTACTCGTATAAGGAAAAGTGTTTTCCACGGTGGCCATGTACTTTTCTTCCGTAACTATTATTATCATTTTTTTTTAATTCTTGAGAACCCACTTTAGGCTCGTTTCTAACAAAAAGGCTTTTGTAACCAGTACAGCGCATGAATTGTTTGCGCACCACGCCTTCCCCGAAAGATAAAAAAAGATGCACAGAATGTAGAGTATGACTATGAAAAAGTCTCGGTGTTTATTTTTATGTATGTATATGTGTGTTTTACCATTTAGTTTTTTGAATAATATATAGAAAAAGAGAGAATAAAATTGACCGCAATTTATAAACAAACATTTTAAGATACTGAACAGACTTCCGCCCCCCTATTTTCAAGACGAGAGCCGCCCTTGCTGTTTCTGATATCTGATATAACATACAAATCAATGATATGTATCATTTAGAGACCAATACTAAAGACGGGGAGACTATAACACCAACTCAACCCTAACCCCTTGAAAAAAGAAAGAAGGAGAAAAAAAAAAGAAGATCAAACAAATCAAAATAAAACCACCATCCACCATCCCCCTCCCCCCCCCCCCAAAAAAAAATAACAAAGCTTGAATATTCATATAATAAATTCAGCGCCGTGAAATATTAAAACAACAACAACAACAACAACAACAACAACAGAAGGATAAGGAAGAATCATTTCCATCATGAATGATTGAGATAAGAATTGGATATAGAAACAAAACACAACAAAAAAAAGGGGGGGGGAAGAAAAGAAGGACACCGACGGCAATAATTCTAGATCAACTCTCGCATTTGCCTGGATTCACCACTGTTGCACCAGTTTGCTTTCTCACACACGAACTGAAAAGCAAATTCGGCCTTTCTTTCCTTCTTACTTCTTTCCCATACAAGCATGACAGTAAAGCAAGAAAATCGGGATTTCTTTCCATCCGTTCTCTTTCGATTTGAACACAAGCATCACTGATGACGTGACTGATTAAATCTTGACGGGGAGAGTCAGCAATCTGCTTCTCCTCTCGCTATTTCCAACTCGAAAGAGACAGGAACTCTATAGCTATGAACGACAAGAGAGGATTCGTTCAATAATCGCACCTTATACAACTTGATTGGTATATAAGTGATTGGATCGGCGGACGAAAACCAGCTTGCAATCCCTCAGGGTTCTGCCGATTTACACGCCATGAGACAGTTACTTTTGTTTATGAGAGACTGGAAGAGTTTAAAGGGATATATAACGACCGAAGTATTGCCTTGATTGCCGTCCATCTTTACTTTTTTAAAAACCTTTACGGATTTAAAAAGTAATAAGGAGTTCCCACCTTAATTCCAAGAAACTTCAAGGGATACGATCCAGGGCCTTGCGACATAGAGGGAGCTATAGTGAATTAAGGTCTTTGCGAGCGTACGTATGTAACTTCTGTAGGAGAGGCAAATACGCTTACTCACATGCATGTGAACAGTAATAAACGGTACTCCATAATCGCATTGAAATGCATCATGGAGGAATCCTGAATGGTGTATACCAGGGAAGGGGTGGGGTGTGGTCACATTACCCCAGTACCCCCTTGTGTGGCCGCCCTTTACGACCAAGCAGCGTATCCAGACTTTTCAAAGAAACAAAAATCAATCGAGTACATATGTAAATGCATCATTAACAAGCGCCAGTGGCCTTAAAAAATGAACCGCTTGCAGAGAGACCGAGACGAGCAGAAAAAAGCACTTCGTAGATGTTCGATTTTCTCCGTATCTCCAATTACCTTATAAGGACCTGAGTTAACCGCGGCGACATGGCATGTATTGATTAACCTAAGAAAGGCAGCTTGAACGATTAGGCCTGACCTAGCTTTGCATAATCCTGATTCCATTGGTTTACCTATATGTTGTGGTCGGCCTCTGTCTATGTCGCTTTATATTTATTACTGGCTTGCCGTTGTCTCTCTCAACATGGCTCCATTCCTTGTTCTCCTTCATCCCCCTCTCTCTATCTTGTAATTTGCTATATTCAACAGCGTTCTCAACCCTATTTTTTTATATCTATATATTTTTTTATCTTATCTGTGTGATGATCATGACAGGGCAATGTTGCGTAATAATTGGTAAAAAAATGACGTTCGAATCTAGACTGTCTCTTTAATTTACCTAGTCTACCCCTTTCTAGCTATTCTATCTCTCTTTCGGTGTCTGCCCTTCTCCCCCCCCCCCACTCTCTCTCTCTCTCCCTCTCTCATGTTTTCTACATCTTCTACATTGTATTAGAAAACCTTAGTATTTTTCTCTCTCTTAAAAATTTGCCCTATATACTGTTTTGTATTTTGACCCCAATCTTTGCATTATCTCTTCTATGTTTTGAATATAATCATCATCATCATCATCATCAGAGCATTACCGCAATCGTACTGATTTCGAAAGGTCTTTTGATGGTAATTTACCTAACGAGAAAATGTAAATCACTCGTACCGTGTATCCCAAATGATTTCACAAGTCATGATGACCATGAGGTAATGAGGTCATCGAAAGCCGAGAGAAAATCAAATTAAAAAGAAAAAAAAAAAACAACAGCAACTATAATTCCTAAGGAAGACGCTGCTGCATTGAGGTCGGGAACCCATCGGAGAAGTAAAGGTTATATCAATTAAGAAATGTCCTGATTTCCGAGTATGTGGGTCCTTCTAAAATAATCATTCACAAAGAAAAACAGTTAATACGTTTATATGCGATTGAGACAGCTGAACCCAAATTGGGGTGCTTTATTTGCCACTCGATTTTGAGTGAAAGTTCCTTCACTCTGAAATTCACTCCTATATATCAACAGAGAGTACCACATCGGTAAGACACACTTTAAACGGACAACAGACTGAAGACAAATATTACATTAACATGAATGGTATGTTCTTGTAGATGAGGTCGGTATGTAGTGTTCCAACAGGCCTCAAGATAAACAGAGAGAGGGGGTAAGAGAGAGAGAGAGAGAGAGAGAGAGAGAGAGAGAGAGAGAGAGAGAGAGAG
>CALNVZ010000641.1:9685804-9746361 GCA_940671915.1 Paracentrotus lividus | reverse complement strand
GGGACCGAACATATTAGCTTTATATTTGTCATATTATCACCATAAGGGCAATTTGAACCAATCCTTTTCAATGGACCTTTCCAATATATAAGTTTCCTAAATCCTTGAAATATTTGAAAGCTCACAATTATTTTGTTCACCTTCTGTTCACGTCTCCCACTACACTAGATTATCTTTAAAAGGGCTTTCTTTTTGTGAATGCACAATCATTATGATTGAACAACCGCGTATACTATTAAGGTTATCGGATGAAGCCCATTCTGGAGTTAGGTTGGTTTTAAAAATAGTAGGCGGAAATGAAATAATTTTCTTTAAAGGGAAGTCGCCTAAGCCTTAAGATGGTTTTAAAAAAAAATAGGCGGAAAAATGAAATAATTTTCATTTTTAAAGGGGAGATCTGCCTGAGTTAGCTTGGTTTGGATAACATTAAACATGAAGATAAATTTTGCTAGTGAATGGTTGACAAAAAAAATCCCTGTAAGAAAAAGTTTTGAATTCTAAAGAATTGATATTATAGACTTCTTTTCTTAAAGTTCCTTTTGCCCGATTATTTGTTTATAATTTCATGTAAGAAAACTGAAAGAGTAAACGAAAGAAATTATACATAAATGTCATTTTCTAATGTTTATTGCAGTCAACATTACTCGATCCCCCAGGCTCCTCCAGCAAAGCACCGTTTAGAATATTTCAAACCAGAATACCATCATCCCAACTCCCCATCGATCGAAAAGCAGAATTGTCAAGATGCTTGTTACAAGGACTCTCGACTTCATTTTCAATTTGGCAGCAATAACAGAGACACTTTTCTGAGGTATGTCTCAAAAGGCAGAGCTAATTCGTCACTCACTCCAACATACCTTCAGTTTTATTTTGACCAGCTGTGACAAGTGAACCGAAGAGGGCAGATTCCCTCCTTCCGCTTTCCGCTCTCAAAATTGATTTGATAGAGTGAATCGAATTACGGCATAGACAATAAAAAGTAATGATTGAGAATATGTTGTCTTTTGAAAGCATTCTCGGTCAATCTTGTTCATGTCTTGCAGGCGTGCTGTGTTAACCCTTTCGTTAACTTTGGCCATCATTACGCGACCTTCATCGATTCGATTGAGAACCCTAGCAAGTAAACCAGATATGCAGCAATTCTAACATAGAACTACAATGAAGAGTACTTCACACAAAAATTACCAAATTATGCTTGCTGCTGAAATGCCTGCTTATAAACAATTTTGTTTATTAGCAAAGAGATATACTTACACAGAAAATCGTCTCGATATTTCATGCAAAGAGTTTTTCATGCGATTCACTTTGCGCATTTATTGAAATTGTCTAGTATTACACGTCAGACCATGAAAACTCTACCCTAAATAAATTTGTCAACATTTGTCCAGTATGACACTATGCGTGACTAAAAAACGGTTATTTATTATGCTTTACATCAAAATAATGATTTTTCTTTCGTTAGCTATGGCGATACCAAAAATGGCAATTTAATTATGGGCGACAGGACAGGCGTTTCCTGGAACGATGATTTGTCCACAGTAATATTGCATTACGGGCATCATCAGTAAAAATGGAACACATGGATATGGACGTTTAAAAGAGTCGTTGAACTATTTCTTAAGTATGTACTTGACGGTTATCAGATAGCAGCTCGTTCAATCTCGGGTCTCCTTCGGGAATAGTCGGATCCGCGTTTGTCGAAATACAGGGTAGCGTAAATATCCACCCCAAATATTAAAACATGCTCCAAAACAACGGCCTTGTTTTGTCCTCAGTTGTTTCTCTGCTTTACCGAGAACTTTAGTACAGCATATATTAATATCTCCTGCATCCAATAAGAAATGTAATTCTCTTTTCTATTTCAAAGGAATCAAATACCTGAGCGTGCTATTGTTATGTAAATACAGCCTGCGGTGTTTAATAGATTTGCTGTTTCCCTTAGATTGTGGTTTTTTTTTTCTTGACCGAAGTAAATACAAAAATAAATCAATAAATAAAATAAATAAAATTGGAAATTGAACAAGTCTATTTAATGTTACTTTTACGATAATTGCTCGAACAAAAATAATATTTGTCGGAAAACTATATGATTATTTTGTCGGTGACAAGCACTTATGAAAATGCGATGTACGCCATATATCAGATAATATGTTGTATCCTACCACTAACCAGTTGGCAAAATTCTGACCAGGCCAGTTCTTACGGAACGTGACTCTCCCCCTGTACCGTGGCCCTGATTCATGGATTACCTATTTACGTTAGAAAACCACCTCTTAAGGTTACCCAGAAGAAGAGAACACGAAGTAATGGCAATTATAAAGTTCATTATTTCAATGGCGACAAATGTGTACAAGTTATATAATGTTTATGTAAGAATATGACATCTTGAAATGATATTTTAGGTGGTATAAATGAAATGGAACCCTACAAGAATTAACATCGTAGTTTTAAACATTATTTGTGTATTGACTTATTTATTCATTTATTTATTTGTGTTTGAGGGGTCTTTCTTTTTCCTTTTTATTTTTCAAACATAATTAATAATTATCAAATACATGGCACCCATAGGTATTCTCATTCTCGTAACCATGGTTTGTTTTTCACCGTGCACCCAAGTGTTGAATTTCCAGATCATCATAATGATTATTAGAGAGAAGAAAAAAAATAATGAGAAAAACGAAATGTACATTTTTTAAAGGAAAGCAAAAAGATTTCATTAAATGGGTATATACGAAACCAGTTCTCAATCAAGAAAAACATCTCACATGTCTGATGCAAAATAAAATAAAACGTCAACCATAGTAACGGCTACACTAACACACCGTGGAAAACAACACCTCAAATATCCTGCTTCCATCCCTAGAGGGCGTACTGCTGTCGTTGATGCATCGTTGCCTTGCCACCTCATTTTGCCACGCCCCTTGGGAGGGGTGGGGGACGAGATAAATCTCCACCAGTTTTTCTCACATCACGTCCCTGTAGAGATGAACCAAGTACCATGACATTCAAGAATGATGGTTGATTCTCCTCTTCAATCATTCCATGCCTCAAGTTTTACCTGCGTGTATTAGAGTTTCATTTTTGTTCATGCTGTTTTGAGCGAATCGGGTGCTCGATTCCTATGAATATATTAAAATGATTAATTATCAGCCGTTTCTCCTGGATTTGACACAATAAGAGCTAAATATTTAAGTTTTGTCACATATTTCCCCCTGCAACCTGACATTAATGTCCTATATTCTGCCTCTGTCCCTTGGGGTGTCATCTGCTCCATACCGCTGTCTGTCTGATGCATCGTTGCCTTACCCACCTCATCTCGACACGCCCCTTGGGAGGGGTGGGGGACGAGATAAATTCCACCAGTTCATTTCACATCACGTCCCTACAGAGACGATCAAAGAACCGTGACATTTAACAATAACAAAATAGTGATTTCCCTCCTCAGTCATTCCCGTTGAAGCATGCGCTATGTTTTTCTCCGAAGTCGCAAACTCTGTTTTCTCTTGTCTCGTTTTGACGATGCAAACATTCTTGGAAATGCTTCTAATTGTAGACATTTAATTTTTTTCGGAACTCTTTAAAAAAAAAAAAAAAGAAAACATAAACAATATAATTTAATAATATCATCATTTGCATTTAACCATTTCATTACGGGAAAAAAAAATCGGATAAATTTTGAAAATTATCCCAGCTTCACAAAAAGGGACATGGATCGATTTGACTTTATAACGATGCACACGTAGTCCCAAAAGCATTGCAAAGATTATTACAATATTCTTTAGACATGAACAAGAAAAATAAGCTTTATTAGGTTAGCTTTTGATAGCTGGATCTGCTACATCTATGAACCTGAATTTACTGGTTGTGTCAAAAGAACTTGTCACAATTTGTATTTAATTTCAAATTCTAATTATATTCCATAAAACCCACGAGCGATTGCAGAGATAATTTTCCTCTCGTATTATCAAAATGCAAGAAATTTTTGAATCTTACCTTTAAATCTAATGTTTATGGGTAACAACTACACACGTCACTACATAGACTGATCCCATGTGTATGATTCTGCAAAGCAAGTCTTTTTCAATTAGTGGCCTTATCAAACAAAGGTCTTCTTACGTGCTTAGATTGTGAGATAATAATGCTCTAATGAGGCGTTATACAACTTTGACAGCTTCGGAGATACTTTTTCTTAAAAAAATAATGCTCTTGAATGAAATTCTGTTGATTTGGGATATAAAGGTCGAAAAAGAAATCCTAAACATTGGGATTTACAAATGAATGGAAAGATCAGTGTTCATTAAATTGTTTTTTTTTTAAATAAAATGTTAATTTCTGGAAAACATTTTGAATGAAAAAATAAATTATTAGAAGCAGCATGATACAATTAAAAAAATATATCTCTTCAAGAAAATAGCTCGATAATTTAAAAAAATAATGTCTTATTGATGTAGATAATGGCTTACAAATTTTAGATTGTATTCATATTTCTGTTGTGTCGAAAGTTTGCCTCTTTTATTTCATCAATAACTATAGTAAAGTAAAACAAATTTGAAACTTAATTTGTTTCACATAACATGCCAAACATTTTTTTCCCGTACAAGAAATGACAGTTCATTTTTCTACCTAGTATCAAAAGAAAAAAGAAGAAGGATAGATATGAAAGAAAAATTCATTCATGTCACTAATACCCACTTTTCTTATAAGCTTTGCTTATCATACGGATTCATGACTCGAGAATGAAAAAAGGAAAAAGACGAGAAAACTGATCAATAAATTTGTCGGAGGTATCGAGGGCTAATCTGTGCAAGTCGAATTAAAGTCGCGTTGAGACGTAGCTTATTCCCTTGGAGAATTACAATGAATAGATGCCGGCAATTATAGCTTCCATTACAAACCCTAATTGGTCGACTAGGGAAACGTAATGCGGCTCTATCAATGCATTCGGTAATCTCATGATTTTCATCTTTATATGAATTTGCTCGGATGTAAACTTTAAATGGACCTGCTTCAAGGCATGCGGGGATAATATGAATAGATGTAAATCGGTTTCTGTGCATCTTTTATCCATTTTGTCTGGTACTTCTCCCCCCCCTTTTTTTTTTTGTGGACACAACCTATAATATTAATATTTATTAATTTTTCCAAAACTTTCTAGTCTTCCTATCTACTTTTTTTTTCTTCTTCTTTTTTTGGGGGGGGGGATGTTTCATTTCTCCCTTTCATTTTCAGTTCTTTTGAGCTGAACTCGATGTTTTAAAAAGTACATTAAATAAGATCAAATAATAAAAGGTGAAAGTAAATAAATGTTTATCATTTCAGAATAATATTTGAGAATATTATTTTTTATCTACATTCAGTTTTAATTCATCCAAAAAGGGGTTTGTAAAAAAAAAAAGTTACCCTCAATTGTTTTTATTTATTTATTTATTTCTAATACAACCGCATGGGTCCTAGGGAGATTAGGTTAAAGTTAAGTACATAAATTATGTTCGAGAAGTCCTCCTGACATCAGATCAAAGAAAGTTAATAGATGGGCGCACGCTTTCTCCGTCAAATTTCACCACATACAGGGTTGTCTCTCTAAGTATTATATTGCCTTCCGGCAAGTTATTCTATCTGATTTCCTTTCTTCATGAAAACAAATCGAGGTTAATAGCTAATATGACCGCACCATCTTATCTTTCATTGGATAATTATGGGTAAACTGATTGGAGGATCGTGCACTAATCAAATCTTCGCGTATATAAATGTAAAAGAGTTTATTACAATTTGAGTTAGGTGTGTATTCAGAATTTCATCAGGAGGGCCGATATTGTCCGGCGGGGCAAGCTCTTCTAAAAAAAAAAAAGATTGACGTGAAGCTTTAATCTTCAAAACCAGCTGACCAAAACAGCATTGACGGATTTCAGATTTCAAAATAGGGGGCGCCGCGAAATTTTTCAAACTTAACATACAATTAACGAGTGTTTATTGTTATTATTATTTGAATTATGGGGGAGCAGCGGGTGCCCCTTCCTCGATTCGCAAATTTATGGTCACCTAAATTTGCTTAGCAAACGCACACAAAAAAAGGTGGTACATCATTGTAGGCCTACAAGTCTAATGGTTGTAACGTCGAATAGGGGTGGATCGGATAATCAACAATTTTGGGCGGTGTAAGCTCTCCAATGTATGTCGTCTGCGAGTGGTTGGGTAGGGCGGGTTCTCAATTAGGAAGCATGACGATATGAGTTGTGCTTAAGAGGGGAAAATCTCTTATCCAACAAGAACATTCCTCAGACGAAAACACTTGTTCAAACACAGAGTACAATAACATAAATCTCATGGTGGTACAATAGGCCTCACACAAAAAATGCGTATCAATACCCCAGTCATACTACGGTCATGCAAACCTGCTGACGCCAAATTGATAAGATCTTAGCCTACAGGGCAATGTCATGCGTTTGTCTATCTACTGCCGATTAATGATTTGATTTCGTTTGTGCGATGTGACGGATAACCTCTTGTTCATGAGATACGGATGATAACGGGGCACTTGGTATCAGCCCCGCGGCAGAAGCCAGCGATCAAGCTGATAATGTTTAATTGTGCAACAGGGCGCACTGTGCCAGTGCACATCAATGCATGAGCATCGCATGGAGGTGTAGCAATTGAATGTTAAAATATTGAAACAAGATACCGGAGGGAGGGTTAGTTCCGTTTGCAACACGTCACCATGCAATGAATATTTGATGAACAAACTGAAAATAATGTCTAGGTAGGGATTACACTTCGTTCGCCAGTCTATGTTTAATCTATTTACATCGAGAGCTTTGCAGATTTGCCGATAGCAAACATTAAGCGAACATGATTGAAACATGATTCTAGTGAATAACTAGGGGGATTTCATCAAGGACTTGTCGGACATTTTATCCGACAAATTTGCTCTCAGCCAATCAGATGCAAGCATTTCAAGTAGCTATAACAGTTTGTCGGATAAAACGTACGACAGTGTCTTTGATGAAATCCCCCTAGTCACACATTGAAAAGCCAAGACTGTTGCAGCAGTTCTGATCATTGCAGCGGCGACATGGCTTTTATAAGGCAGAGAAGACAATATGACCCTTTAATCATTAAATGAAAGTTTGATTAACAAGCTAAGCTATCGACATTAAATTGTTTGTTGTATACAATAAGGGACATTTATTTATCTATTTATTTATTTATTCATTCCAAACTAATGGGCGGAAACACCCTTTTCAGCTACAAACATCTGTTCTTCTGGGGTCCGACAATAAAAATACATTTAAAAACAACAGTTAAAATACATATAAATATCATAGGCAGAATGACATTTAAAGAAAAAAGTGCAGTGCGGGGAGGGGAGGGGAGGAGGGTGGGGGTATAACAACCTCGTAAAATAACAAATATCGAAATAAAAGAAGAACAACAAAATATAATAGAAAGAACAATACGATTTATACTTTAAAGAACTTAAAATGCTTTAAAAGGAACACATCAGAGAATTAATGAAGTAGTGTTGAAGTTTCCAAATGTTTATGTAAGGAGGGAATCTCGACAAGTTAATATCTAACGTAGATAGCTAATATAATTTTCACAAGAGTCTGCAAAGTCATCTCCTGCACGCTGTCTTATCACGCCATTTAAATAAACACTAAGGAGAAATAGCAGTTTTACCTTTTGATATGCAACTCGAATAGTTAGAACCTTTACAGAGCAAAAAGCCAAATCAACAGTTGCGATCTTATGAAGATAGCAAAATAATATTCCCATGTGTCTGCAAAACCAATATTTTCTTATAATTCTTCCACCTTACCATTTAAATACCATTAAGAAAGTGACCGAGTTGTATGAATCAACAATGAAATGAACACCGCACAAAAATGATATAACAAGTTACTATCTTATGAAGATAGTGGAAGTATAAGAAAAATATGGTATCATATTCCTCTCGTATCTCACCCATCAAATCATAAGAGATTGAATGTTATACTTTTTTATCATGTCACATCGAACCACAACAACACACAACACAATCCCACACACACACACACACACAAACACACAACAAAGGTGCTATGTTATAAACATAGCGGAAATGATAAGTTCATGTTTTTTTTAATCTGTAAATCAAACTTTCTCCTGTATTCCTCCCAAAAATATGAGAATTAGATAAATGAAAAAAAAAAAGAAAAAAAAAAAGAAAAAATCATTTCAAAAAGTCAAAATTATAATTTTAGTACTACAGACACCCTTTATTACGCAAGTATAACAGCGCTAAACAGAAGCTAATTCTGTCCACGAGCTTGATATAATGTGCAGTCTGCAAAATAACATTCTGTTTACATTAGGATCTATGTGATCGAAAGAGCATGCCGCATGCATAAGTTTATTCATTACAGTCACGTTCTGTTAGTCTGAGAATTTATGCAGAGTCATGTCAAAGGAAGGAAGTTCCATTAGTTAGGAATCTTGTATAGGTTTTCTGTTAAGTCTTTAGGGTGTTCGGTGCAGGAAGATATAGATGCAGGAAAAAAATTAAAGAGGAATCTAGTGTATTGGTAAAGATAACAAACCATTATGAGCTTTCCAATTATTTCCATGCTTTTTGAGGAAAAATGTCATAATGATAATGATCCACTGTAAAAGATTGCTCTTAATTGTCCTATTTTTTTTAATATAAATAATATGACCCCAAACAGCTGAAATGTACAGGCCAAACATTTAGGTCTGGTCCCATAAACATACATTTCGATGTGTAGTGGATAAAACTCTAAGAACAATTGGGTTAATTTCTTATCATTTTGGTGATTCCAAAATCTCACACAACACAATAATACTTAGGTGAATTGTTATCAAACTTTCTAAAGCATTTTAGGAATTGTCTTTCCATATTTCAATCTCATGACCAGAACGATAATGTCACTTTAAAGAGAATTCAAATAGAGAACTGCTGAAACTGCTTATCCTATAAAGGAGAGCTAATGGTGTAAAATGAAGTCAAAAGGAGCCATGAGCTTTCGATCCTAGCAGAATCTTCGTCAGAGACAAATGACAAAAAATTTTGTCTCTGACGAAGATTCTGCTAGGATCGAAAGCTCAGGCTCCTTTTGACTTCATTTAAATAGAATTAGTACAAGTAAAAGTCTGTGCTTGAGGGGCCATCCATGATGTCAGTGCTTTGTATATTGTACCAAGATGGAACACTAAGACTAAGCAGCTGTACAGATCACTACAATTAAAAATGTACAAGTGACCGAAATATCCAAGATTATTTTCCCCTTTAAAGTACAGTGTTAACTTAGGTGCACCCAGTTACAACATTGTAAATGGTGATAGTCATTCATTAAATATTAATGATAACATCCCTTTGGGGGAAAACCTTTATATTTTTATGTTTAATAACCTTCCTGAACATCAGATCATTTTTCACACATATGACAAATCAACAATTTATCAAAAATCGAGTGTGTTATTCAACTAATTATAAAGGTTTGTAAAACACGTGTGTTGCTAATCGTTTGGAAGTCGAATTCATGCGCCAATAAACAGGCTTTTAAGAGCATATGAAACCCTCCTGAGCTTCAAAAAGGTTTTATTTTTGAGTGTAGAACGTTGTGCCTTTGGCTAGATATTGGTGAAACGAACACGTATTGATTTATATTACATTATCAATCATACGACTCTCCAGGGCCGTGTGGTACTGGGGGCGAGTTCGATAGATCTTCTTTTGACATCAGATAACCCATTATTGTGTTCAAGAAATCGTTGGTTATGCTTGAAAGGGAGTCAGCGAAATAAATTAATCATGTGCGATGTTTTAAAAGGTGACTTGAATCATATGAGTATTGGTAAGAGGGCAGGATACTGGCAAATTCTGGTTTGATTAAAGAATTTTCTGTACATACTATCTGGGGGAAAATGACTACTGGAAAGGTTAGGCCTATTTGCAGTATCAGTCACTGGAGCATCTTTATATTAGGAGTCAGAGAAACAACAAATCTTAAAAGAAATCACTTTATTAAGCTTAAGTCATTGCCGAGATAATGATAAATGAATGCCATCAGCTACATTATTAAGCATTCATGGGCACACCTAAGTTGACAGTGCAGGCTATGAAGATAAAATAAATGGCATATCCGGTCATTTGTTACTTTTTTTCTTTTTTGTGTGTGTGTGTGTGTGTGTGTGTGTGTGTGTGTGTGTGTGTGTGTGTGCTTATTGTGATGTATGTAATGAGAATTGGGATATTAATTCTTTTAAATTTTCATCTTCACACTATTACATGTATATTGCAGAGTACTGTAAAGCATCTTGTATCTTGTAATTATGGGAGTATACGGTCTGCCTTTAAGTTCACCGTAAAATGCCTGAGGAGGTTGGATTTGAAAACATCTGTTTTCCGACCGAAAAATAATAGCTCGCGATTGAAAAATAGACATATTATTTGAAAGTTAAAACAACGTGCAAAGGACGGCTCCTTTTATATCGCATACGTTCAGTTATATAGAATTGATGTAGGACGTCAAACAGTACAGGAGCATTTTCTTTTATTAACAAATGTTGTTTGTTTTCGCTGTGATCCTTTTATTGAGTGCCATGGTTCGATTGGCCTATATGCCCATCTCTCTATCTCTCTCTCTCTCTTTTTCTCTATCTCTCTCTCTCTTCTCTCTCTCTCTCTTCTCTATCTCTCTCTATCTCTCTCTTTTCTCTCTCACTTTTTCTCTCCCTTATCTTACTATCTCTATCTTTTATTCTTCTATCTTATTTTTTACTTCTCTATAGCTCTATTCCTGTGTTGTTATTTAATTGATTTTGATTTTGATTTTTTTTTTTTTTTTTTTTTTAGTACGTTATTTTTTTTTTTCTTTCTTTCAGTCAAGACATTTGTTTTTTTAATCAGCTTTGGTGACGCTCATATGCCCAAATCTAGTACTTGCGTAAACATAGCAATCCGTCAAACTCATATTTCATCAATCAAAAAAAGAAAAAGAAATAGACTCGTATCCGCGACAAAGCATAATATGTACATGTATTTTGTTTGATTTGCTCATAATCCACATAAATATCTCTCCATCTGTCTCTCTCTCTCTCTCTTCTTCTTCTACTCTTCTCTCATCTCTCTTTCATCTCGAGAGAGAGAGAGAGAGAGAGAGAGAGAGAGAGAGAGAGAGAGAGAGAGAGAGACAGATGGAGAGATATTTATGTGGATTATGAGCAAATCAAACAAAATACATGTACATATTATGCTTTGTCGCGGATACGAGTCTATTTCTTTTTCTTTTTTTGATTGATGAAATATGAGTTTGACGGATTGCTATGTTTACGCAAGTACTAGATTTGGGCATATGAGCGTCACCAAAGCTGATTAAAAAAACAAATGTCTTGACTGAAAGAAAGGAAAAAAAAAAAAATAACGTACTAAAAAAAAAAAAAAAAAAAAAATCAAAATCAAAAATCAATTAAATAACAACACAGGAATAGAGCTATAGAGAAGTAAAAATAAGATGAGAAGAATAAAAAGATAGAGATAGTAAATAAGGGAGAGAAAAAGTGAGAGAGAAAAGAGAGAGATAGAGAGAGATAGAGGATGAGAGAGAGAGAGAGAGAGAGAGAGAGAGAGGAGAGAAAGAGAGAGAGAGAGAAGAGAATGGGCATATAGGCCAATCGAACCATGGCACTCAATAAAAGGATCACAGCGAAAACAAACAACATTTGTTAATAAAGAAAATGCTCCTGTACTGTTTGACGTCCTACATCAATTCTATATAAACTGAACGTATGCGATATAAAAGGAGCCGTCCTTTGCACGTTGTTTTAACTTTCAAATAATATGTCTATTTTTCAATCGCGAGCTATTATTTTTCGCGTCGGAAAACAGATGTTTTCAAATCCAACCTCCTCAGGCATTTTACGGTGAACTTAAAGGCAGACCGTATACTCCCATATTACAAGATACAAGATGCTTTCAGTACTGCTGCAATATACATGTAATAGTGTGAAGATGAAAATTAAAAAGAATTAATATCCCATCATTACATACATCACAATAAGCACACACACACACACACACACACACACACACACACACACACACACACAAAAAAAGAAAAAAAGTAACAAATGACCGGATATGCCATTTATTTTATCTTCATAGCCTGCACTGTCAACTTAGGTGTGCCCATGAATGCTTAATATGTAGCTGATGGCATTCATTTATCATTATCTCGGCAATGACTTAAGCTTAAAGTAAAAAAGTGATTTCTTTTAAGATTTGTTGTTTCTCTGACTCCTAATATAAAGATGCTCCAGTGACTGATACTGCAAATAGGCCTAACCTTTCCAGTAGTCATTTTCCCCCAGATAGTATGTACAGAAAATTCTTTAATCAAACCAGAATTTGCCAGTTATCCTGCCCTCTTACCTATACTCATATGATTCAAGTCACCTTTAAAACATCGGCACATGATTAATTTATTTCGCTGACTCCCTTTCAAGCATAACCAACGATTTCTTGAACACAATAATGGGTTATCTGATGTCAAAAGAAGATCTATCGAACTCGCCCCCAGTACCACACGGCCCTGGAGAGTTCGTATGATTGATAATGTAATATAAATCAATACGTGTTCGTTCACCAATATCTAGCCAAAGGCACAACGTCTACACTCAAAAATAAAACCTTTTTGAAGCTCAGGAGGGTTTCATATGCTCTTAAAAGCCTGTTTATTGGCGCATGAATTCGACTTCCAAACGATTAGCAACACACGTGTTTTACAAACCTTTATAATTAGTTTGAATAACACACTCGATTTTTGATAAATTGTTGATTTGTCATATGTGTGAAAAAGTGATGTTCAGGAAGGTTATTAAACATAAAAATATAAAGGTTTTCCCCCAAAGGGATGTTATCATTAATATTTAATGAATGACTATCACCATTTACAATGTTGTAACTGGGTGCACCTAAGTTAACACTGTACTTTAAAGAGGGAAAATAATCTGGTATTTTCGGTCACTTGTACATTTTTAATTGTAGTGATCTTGTACAGCTGCTTAGTCTTCAGTGTTCCATCTTGGTACAATATTACAAGCACTGACATCATGGATGGCCCCTCAGCACAGACTTTTGTACTAATTCTATTTAAATGAAGTCAAAAGGAGCCTGAGCTTTCGATCCTAGCAGAATCTTCGTCAGAGACAAAATTTTTTGGTCATTTTGTCTCTGACGAAGATTCTGCTAGGATCGAAAGCTCAGGCTCCTTTTGACTTCATTTTACACCATTAGCTCTCCTTTATAGGATAAGCAGTTTCAGCAGTTCTCTTATTTTGAATTCTCTTTAAAGTGACATTATCGTTCTGGTCATGAGATTGAAATATGGAAAGACAATTCCTAAAAGTGCTTTAGAAAGTTTGATAACAATTCACCTAAGTATTATTGTGTTGTGTGAGATTTTGGAATCACCAAAATGATAAGAAATTAACCCAATTGTTCTTAGAGTTTTATCCACTACACATCGAAATGTATGTTTATGGGACCAGACCTAAATGTTTGGCCTGTACATTTCAGCTGTTTGGGGTCATATTATTTATATTAAAAAAAATAGGACAATTAAAGAGCAATCTTTTACAGTGGATCATCGTATTATGACATTTTTCCTCAAAAAGCATGGAAATAATTGGAAAGCTCATAATGGTTTTGTTTATCTTTACCAATACACTAGATTCTCTTTAATTTTTTTTCCTGCATCTATATCTTCCTGCACCGAACACCCTAAAGACTTAACAGAAAACCTATACAAGATTCCTAACTAATGGAACTTCCTTCCTTTGACATGACTCTGCATAAATTCTCAGACTAACAGAACGTGACTGTAATGAATAAACTTATTGCATGCGGCATGCTCTTTCGATCACATAGATCCTAATGTAAACAGAATGTTATTTTGGCAGACTGCACATTATATCAAGCTCGTGGACAGAATTAGCTTCTGTTTAGCGCTGTTATACTTGCGTAATAAAGGGCTGTCTGTAGTACTAAAATTATAATTTTGGACTTTTTGAAATGATTTTTTTTCTTTTTTTTTTCTCTTTTTTTTTTTTCATTTATCTAATTTCTCATATTTTTGGGAGGAATACAGGAGAAAGTTTGATTTACAGATTAAAAAAAACATGAACTTATCATTTCCGCTATGTTTATAACATAGCACCTTTGTTGTGTGTGTGTGTGTGTGTGTGTGTGTGTGTGTGTGTGTGTGTGGTTTCGATGTGACATGATAAAAAAGTATAACATTCAATCTCTTATGATTTGATGGGTGAGATACGAGAGGAATATGATACCATATTTTTCTTTTTATACTTCCACTATCTTCATAAGATAGTAACTTGTTATTCATTTTTTTGTGGGTGGTTCATTTCATTGGTGATTCAATACAACTCGGTCACTTTCTTAATGGTATTTAAATGGTAAGGTGGAAGAATTTATAAGAAAATATTGGTTTTGCAGACACATGGGAATATTATTTTTGCTATCTTCATAAGATCGCAACTGTTGATTTGGCTTTTGGCTCTGTAAAGGTTCTAACTATTCGAGTTGCATATCAAAATGGTAAAACTGCTATTTCTCTTAGTGTTTATTTAAATGGCGTGATAAGACAGCGTGCAGGAGATGACTTTGCAGACTCTTGTGAAAATTATATTAGCTATCTACGTTAGATATTAACTTGTCGAGATTCCCTCCTTACATAAACATTGGAAACTTCAACACTACTTCATTAATTCTCTGATGTGTTCCTTTTAAAGCATTTTAAGTCTTTTAAAGTATAAATCGTATTGTTCTTTTCATTATATTTTGTTGTTCTTTCTATTTCGATATTTGTTATTTTACGAGGTTTGTTATACCCCCACCCTCCTCCCCCTCCCCTCCCCGCACTGCACTTTTTTCTTTAAATGTCATTCTGCCTATGATATTTATATGTATTTTAACTGTTGTTTTTAAATGTATTTTTTATTGTCGGACCCCAGAAGAACAGATGTTTGTAGCTGAAAAGGGTGTTTCCGCCCATTAGTTTGGAATGAATAAATAAATAAATAGATAAATAAATGTCCCTTATTTTGTATACAACAAACAATATTAATGTCGAATAGCTTAGCTTGTTAATCAAACTTTCATTTAATGATTAGAGGGTCATATTGTCTTCTCTGCCTTATAAAAGCCATGTCGCCGCTGCAATGATCAGAACTGCTGCAACAGTCTTGGCTTTTTCAATGGTGTGACTAGGGGGGCATTTCATCAAAGGACGTGTCGTACGTTTTATCCGACAAACTGTTATAAGCTACTGAAATGCTTGCATCTGATTGGCTGAGAGCAAATTTGTCGGATAAAATGTCCGACAAGTCCTTTGATGAAATGCCCCCTAGTTATTCACTAGAATCATGTTTCAATCATGTTCGCTTAATGTTTGCTATCGGCAAATCTGCAAAGCTCTCGATGTAAATAGATTAAACATAGACTGGCGAACGGTGTAATCCCTACCTAGACATTATTTTCAGTTTGTTCATCAAATATTCATTGCATGGTGACGTGTTGCAAACGGAACTAACCCTCCCTCCGGTATCTTGTTTCAATATTTTAACATTCAATTGCTACACCTCCATGCATGCTCATGCATTGATGTGCACTGGCACAGTGCGCCCTGTTGCACAATTAAACATTATCAGCTTGATCGCTGGCTTCTGCCGCGGGGCTGATACCAAGTGCCCCGTTATCATCCGTATCTCATGAACAAGAGGTATCCGTCACATCGCACAGAACGAAATCAAATCGGCAGTAGATAGACAAACGCATGACATTGCCCTGTATGGCTAAGATCTTATCAATTTGGCGTCAGCAGGTTTGCATGACCGTAGTATGACTGGGGTATTGATACGGCATTTTTGCTGTAGGCCTATGTACCATCCCATGAGATTTATGTTATTGTACTCTGTGTTTGGAACAAGTGTTTTCGTCTGAGGAATTGTTCTTGTTGGATAAGAGATTTTCCCCTCTTAAGCACAACTCATATCGTCATGGCTTCCTAATTGAGACCCCGCCCTACCCAACCCTCGTGCACGGATACATTGGAGAGCTTACCCGCCCCCGAAAATTGTTGATTATCCGATCCACCCCCTATTCGACGTATCAACCATTAGACTTGTAGGCCTACAATGATGTACCACCTTTTTGTGTGCGTTTGCTAAGCAAATTTAGGTGACCATAAATTTGCGAATCGAGGAAGGGGCACCCGCTGCTCCCCCATAATTCAAATAATAATAACAATAAACACTCGTTAATTGTATGTTAAAGTTGAAAAATTTTCGGCGGCGCCCCCTATTTTGAAATCTGAAATCCGTCAATGCTGTTTTGGTCAGCTGGTTTTGAAGATTAAAGCTTCACGTCAATCTTTTTTTTTTTTTAGAAGAGCTTGCCCCGCCGGACGAATATCGGCCCTCCTGATGAAATTCTGAATACACACCTAACTCAAATTGTAATAAACTCTTTTACATTATATACGCGAAGATTTGATTAGTGCACGATCCTCCAATCAGTTACCCATAATTATCCCAATGAAAGATAAGATGGTGCGGTCATATTAGCTATTAACCTCGATTTGTTTTTCATGAAGAAAGGAAATCAGATAGAATAACTTTGCCCGGAAGGCAATATAAGTACTTAGAAGAGACAACCCTGTAATGTGGTGAAATTTGACGGGAGAAACGTGCGCCCATCTATTAAACTTCTTTGATCTGCATGTCAGGAGGACTTCTCGAACATAATTTATGTACTTGAACTTTAACCTAATCCCCTCAGGGACCCATGCGGTGTATTAGAAATAAATAAATAAATAAAAACAATTGAGGGTAACTTTTTTTTTTTACAAACCCCTTTTTGGATGAATTAAAACTGAATGTAGATAAAAAATAATATTCTCAAATATTATTCTGAAATGATAAACATTTATTTACTTTCACCTTTTATTATTTGATCTTATTTAATGTACTTTTTAAAACATCGAGTTCAGCTCAAAAGAACTGAAAATGAAAGGGAGAAATGAAACATCCCCCCCCCCTAAAAAAAAAAAAGAAGAAAAAAAAAAGTAGATAGGAAAGACTAGAAAGTTTTGGAAAAAATTAATAAATATTAATATTATAGGTTGTGTCCACAAAAAAAAAAGGGGGGGGGGAGAAGTACCAGACAAAATGGATAAAAGACGCACAGAAACCGATTTACATCTATTCATATTATCCCCCGTGCCTTGAAGCAGGTCCATTTAAAGTTTACATCCGAGCAAATTTCATATAAAGATGAAAATCATGAGATTACCGAATGCATTTGATAGAGCCGCATTACGTTTCCCTAGTCGACCAATTAGGGTTTGTAATGGAAGCTATAATTGCCGGCATCTATTCCATTTGTAATTCTCCAAGGGAATAAGCTACGTCTCAACCGCGACTTAAGTTCGACTTGCTACAGATTAGCCCTCGATACCTCCGACAAATTTATTTATCAGTTTTCTCGTCTTTTTCCTTTTTTCATTCTCGAGTCATGAATCCGTATGATAAGCAAAGCTTACAAGAAAATGTGGGTATTAGTGACATGAATGAATTTTCCTTTCATATCTATCCTTTTCTTCTTTTTTTTCTTTTGATACTAGGTAGAAAAATGGAACTGTCATTTCTTGTACGGTGAAAAAAATGTTTGGCATGTTATGTGAAACAAATTTAAGTTTTCAAATTTGTTTTACTTTACTATAGTTATTGATGAAATAAAAGAGGCAAACTTTCGGACACAACAGAAATATGAATACAATCTAAATTTGTAAGCCATTATCTACATCAATAAGACATTATTTTTTAGAATTATCGAGCTATTTCTTGGAAGAGATATATATTTTTTAATTGTATCATGCTGCTTCTAATAACTTTATTTTTTCATTCAAAATGTTTTCCAGAAATTAACATTTTATTTAAAAAAAATACAATTTAATGAACACTGATCTTTCCATTCATTTGTAGAATCCCAATGTTTAGGGATTTCTTTTCGACCTTTATAATCCCAAATCAACAACATTTCATTCAAGAGCATTATTTTTAAGAAAAAGGTATCTCCGAAGCGTCAAAGTTGTATAACGCCTCATTAGAGCATCATTATCTCACAATCTGAGCACGTAAGAAGACCTTTGTTTGATAAGGCTCACTAATTGATAAAAAGACCTTGCTTTGCAGAGATCATACACATGGGATCAGTCTATGTAGTGACGTGTGTAGTTGTTACCCATAAACATTTAGATTTAGAGGTAAGATTCAAAAATTATCTTGCATTTTGATAATTACGAGAGGAAAATTATCTCTGCAATCGCTCGTGGGTTTTATGGAATATAATTAGAATTTGAAATTAAATACAAGATTGTGACAAGGTTCTTTTGACACAACCAGTAAATTCAGGTTCGTAGACGGTAGCAGATCCAGCTATCAAAAGCTAACCTAATAAAGCTTATTTTCTTGTTCATGTCTAAAGAATATTGTAATAATCTTTGCAATGCTTTTGGGACATACGTGTGCACTCGTTATAAGCTCAAATCGATCCATGTCCCTTTTTGTGAAGCTGGGATAATTGTTCAAAATTTATCCGATTTTTTTTTCCCCGTAATGAAATGGTATAAATGCAAATGATGATATTATTAAATTATATTGTTTATGTTTTCTTTTTCTTTTTTTTAAAGAGTTCCGAAACAAATATTAAATGTCTACAATTAGAAGCATTTCCAAGAATGTTTGCATCGTCAAAACGAGACAAGAGAAAACAGAGTTTGCGACTTCGGAGAAAACATAGCGCATGCTTCAACGGGAATGACTGAGGAGGGAAATCACTATTTTGTTATTGTTAAATGTCACGGTTCTTTGATCGTCTCTGTAGGGACGTGATGTGAAATGAACTGGTGGAGATTTATCTCGTCCCCCACCCCTCCCAAGGGGCGTGTCGAGATGAGGTGGGTAAGGCAACGATGCATCAGACAGACAGCGGTATGGAGCAGATGACACCCCAAGGGACAGAGGCAGAATATAGGACATTAATGTCAGGTTGCAGGGGGAAATATGTGACAAAACTTAAATATTTAGCTCTTATTGTGTCAAATCCAGGAGAAACGGCTGATAATTAATCATTTTAATAATATTCATAGGAATCGAGCACCCGATTCGCTCAAACAGCATGAACAAAAATAAAACTCTAATACACGGCAGGTAAAACTTGAGGCATGGAATGATTGAAGAGGAGAATCAACCATCATTCTTGAATGTCATGGTACTTGGTTCATCTCTACAGGGACGTGATGTGAGATAAACTGGTGGAGATTTATCTCGTCCCCCACTCCTCCCAAGGGGCGTGGCAAAATGAGGTGGGCAAGGCAACGATGCATCAACGACAGCAGTACGCCCTCTAGGGATGGAAGCAGGATATTTCGAGGTGTTGTTTTCCACGGTGTGTTTAGTGTAGCCGTTACTATGGTTGACGTTTTATTTTTATTTTGCATCAGACATGTGAGATGTTTTTCTTGATTGAGAACTGGTTTCGTATATACCCATTTAATGAAATCTTATTTGCTTTCCTTTAAAAAATGTACCTTTCGTTTTTCTCATTATTTTTTTTTCTTCTCTCTAATAATCATTATGATGATCTGGAAATTCAACACTTGGGTGCACGGTGAAAAACAAACCATGGTTACAGAGAATGAGAATACCTATGGGTGCCATGTATTTGATAATTATTAATTATGTTTGAAAAATAAAAAGGAAAAAAGAAAGACCCCTCAAACACAAATAAATAAATGAATAAATAAGTCAATACACAAATAATGTTAAAAACTACGATGTTAATTCTTGTAGGGTTCCATTTCATTTATACCACCTAAAATATCATTCAAGATGTCATATTCTTACATAACATTATATAACTTGTACACATTTGTCGCCATTGAAATAATGAACTTTATAATTGCCATTACTTCGTGTCTCTTCTTCTGGGTAACCTTAAGAAGGTGGTGTTTCTAACGTAAATAGGTATATCCATGAATCAGGGCCACGGTACAGGGGGAGAGTCACGTTCCGTAAGAACTGGCCTGGTCAGAATTTTGCCAACTGGTTAGTGGTAGGATACAACATATTATCTGATTATGGCGTACATCGCATTTTCATAAGTGCTTGCTCACCGACAAAATAATCATATAGTTTTCCGACAAATATATTTTTGTTCGAGCAATTATCGTAAAAGTAACATTAAATAGACTTGTTCAATTTCCAATTTTATTTATTTATTTATTGATTTATTTTGTATTTACTTCGGTCTAAGAAAAAAAAAATCACAATCTAAGGGAAACAGCAAATCTATTAAACACCGCAGTGTAGTTATACATAACAATAAGCACGGTATTGTGATTCCCTTTGAAATAGAAAGAGAATTACATTTCTTTATTGGATGCAGGAGATATTAATATATGCGTACTAAAGTTCTCGGTAAAGGGAGAACAACTGAGGACAAAACAAGGCCGTGTTTTGGAGCATGTTTTAATATTTGGGGTGGATATTTACGCTACCCTGTATTTCGACAAACGCGGATCCGACTATTCCCGAAGGAGACCCGAGATTGAACGAGTGCTATCTGATAACGTCAAGTTACAGTACTTAGAGAAATAGTTCAACGACTCTTTTAAACGTCCATATCCATGTGTTCCATTTTCTGATGATGCCCGTAATGCAATATACTGTGGACAAAATCATCGTTCCAGGAAACGCCTGTCCTGTCGCCCATAATTAAATTGCCATTTTTGGTATCGCAGTAACGAAAGAAAATCATATTTTGAATGTGTAAAGCATAATAAATAACCGTTTTTTAGTCACGCATAGTATACTGGACAAATGTTGACAAATTTATTTAGGGTAGAGTTTCATGGTCTGACGTGTAATACTAGACAATTTAATAAATGCGCAAAGTGAATCGCATGAAAAACTCTTTGATGAATATCGAGACGATTTTCTGTAATATATCTCTTTGCTTAATAAACAAAATTGTTATAAGCAGGCATTTCAGCAGCAAGCATAATTTGGTAATTTTTGTGTGAAGTACTCTTCATTGTAGTTCTATGTTAGAATTGCATGCATATCTGGTTTACTTGCTAGGGTTCTCAATCCGAATCGATGAAGGTCGCGTAATGATGGCCAAAGTAACGAAAGGGTTAACACAGCACGCCTGCAAGACATGACAAGATTGACGAGAATGCTTCAAAAGACAACATATTCTCAATCATTACTTTTTATTTGCTATGCCGTAATTCGATTCACTCTATCAAATCAATTTTGAGAGCGGAAAGCGGAAGGAGGGAATCTGCCCTCTTCGGTCACTTGTCGACAGCTGGTCAAAATGAAACTTGAAGGTATGTTGAGAGTGACGAATTAGCTCTGCCTTTTGAGACATACCTCAGAAAAGTGTCTTGTTATTGTCTGCCAAATTGAAAATGAAGTCGAGAGTCCTTGTAACAAGCATCTTGACAATTCTGCTTTCGATCGATGGGGAGTTGGGATGATGGTATTCTGGTTTGAAATATTCTAAACGGTGCTTTGCTGGAGGAGCCTGGGGGATCGAGTAATGTGACTGCAATAAACATTTAGAAAATGACATTTATGTATAATTTCTTTCGTTACTCTTTCAGTTTTCTTACATGAAATATAAACAAATAATCGGGCAAAAGGAACTTTAAAGAAAAGAAGTTATAATATCAATTCTTAGAATTCAAAACTTTTTCTTACAGGGATTTTTTTGTCAACCATTCACTAGCAAATTTATCTTCATTGTTTAATGTTATCCAAAACCAAGCTAACTCAGGCAGATCTCCCCTTTAAAAATGAAAATTATTTCATTTTCCGCCTATTATTTTTTAAAACCATCTTAAGTCTAGGCGGACTTTCCCTTTAAAATGAAAATTATTTCATTTTCCGCCTACTATTTTTAAAACCAACCTAACTCCAGAATGGGCTTCATCCGATAACCTATAACTAGTTACGGGGTTTGTTCAAATTGTGTCACAAAAAGAAAGCCCTTTTAAAGATAATCTAGTGTAGTGGGAGACGTGAACCAAGGGTGAACAAAATAATTGTGAGCTTTCAAATTATTTTCAAGGTATTTAGGAAGAATTTTATATTGGAAAGGTCCATTGAAAAGGATTGCTTTTCAAATGCCCTTATGGTGATAATATGACAAATAAAGCTAATATGTTCGGGTCCCGAACATGTGAGCACATGTACATGTAGTCCCATACATGCATTTTTGAGTGCAGTACATGTTACTCCCAGAAGAATTTGGTAAATTTCTTCTGAGAGAATTTTCTTGATACCAAAACGTCACACAAGTAAATTTTTATGTGCATTGTTATCAACCTTTCCCACAAGTTTGAGACAGTTTCTTCCACAATTCAATCCCATGACTACAACACTAGATTAGCTTTAAGATATGTTTTGATACCAGACATAAATAAGATGCATTTCACATGACCATGGATGTAAATAAGAATATAACATTTCATGTGTTTATTATTCCATGATTTGCGAAAGAGACTCACAAAACTTTGAACAGCTTTAATTTATAGTATCGCAAGTACTTTCGGATAAAATGAGAAGTCTATACCGCTTCTAAATAAATGCCGCTACCGATAAGTGTTTGGGCGCTTCATTCAAAATGCACATTACCGTACCAGGATATCGGGATCGATAGGGTGTATAGTAGTCGTCTGCAACATATCAATTCTACTCTATGTAAAATGTAAAGTTAACGTATACCAATGTGCGGCATTATATCGTAATTAAACAAGGCGCGTCGCATTATCTAAGAGGCCAGACGCAACGAAGTGACGTTGGAAATACGACTGACAAGCGTAGAAATCTATACAGCTGGCTGCGATAATAAAATTAGCTCACAAAAACTCGCTTAAGAAGACTTCCCTGCAGCTGGAATGGTATTATCCGTTCGGTTCAGCAATCTACTCGTACATGGAGATGAAAGAAATTGATGAAACTTTTATCAATGTTGTTAGTTAATAGATTCTCCAGACCAGATGGAGGAAATACACATTTGGCAAGCTTATAACATTATTGTGATGAGTTGTAATCAGAATCTTTATTTCACATAGATTGATGTTTCCAAACGATTATTGATATAAGTAGTGATCTTGTCACGTCTTGCGAAGACGCCGTCCACATGCGATATGCATGTGATATGCGGAAATATCGACCCCATCGAGTAAAGATTCATTGTGATAATGTTAAAAGTGACAGGACTTTTTCTTAACCAATCGAAATGAATGTACCATCTCTGGAAAGGTGAAGAATTAAAGCTTTTAAAAACCTGCTTGATCATTAAGCTGTAATATAATTATGCGTTATCCAGGAATAATTATGTGGCGTATGAGCTATTTTGAGAGCAAAAATTGCCATATTGTACAGGAATTTGATTCTGACTAGGATTTTTCGAATTGATACAAGTGACAGGACTTTTTTTCCCCTTTGCAATAAGTTATTCCTATTTTTGAAAAATCAGACTCTTAGCGTATTTATTTAAGTTGACATTTCTTTGAAAAGGTAGTTGCTCGCCATAATCAAGAAAACAAAGTGAAAAAAACTGGTGGCAAAAATACAAAATGTCTATGGCAGCGTTTGATTTGCGTAGAGTGATAGCGCCCTCTTCCTCTTAAGTTTACAACTAGAATTGATATGAGAGACAAAATGGCCCGTATTCTGCTCCGGTGACTAGAGTTGTACGAAGTTAAACAATAGGATCGCACAATAGCACCGCACAACAACAAACGACTTTCAGCACAAATCTTCTGTTGGAGCACAGCACAACTCTTGGGCTGGAACAAGTTTCTTGTAAGATGGAACGCACAGGTTTAAACCGGAAATCCATTTAAATCATGATGCAACAATCTTTTGTTAGTAGCAGGACTTTTGCTTCCACTGAATACTGAGTGCAATTTACTGGGGCCGCGGAGCGTTTTTTTTTTTTTTTTAAGTAGAAGGGCTGACCCGAAAGTAGGGATTTGAACTGGCTAGAAATCACAAATTTAATGTCACGTTTGCGTTTTTGTACATGTTTGCTGAAAAAGCACAACTCTAGTCAGCGGAGCAGAATACGGGCCAATGTTTTTAGGTCGTTCACTTTCATACAGATTTAATGTTCATCTAGCTCTAAAGATAGGATGTTATTGGCATGTATGTGATGTCAATGAGTTGCAAAATGACGAGCTTTTACCCAAGCCACACTTGCGAGATCTGCCCCTAAGCCGTTACCAGAACGAACAAGAGATACGTTGTTGCATGTTCTGCGGCCAGTAATCTGCACCCGCCAACTCCTGCGATATTTTTTTCGTTTTAACATGGCTCTAGCAAATCTACGGCTCTTGTTCTTACGTCCGACGCACTGAATTTCTGCGAAATCTGACGCAAAGTAGCCGCAAAGATGTTCAAAGAGTGTAACCACGCAATTCATGATCGATTGATTTGGTTTGACGGTGTGAAAGAGGTCCTAAGTATGGTAAAGTCGCGCGAGTAAGGTGATATTCCGACCTAAGAGACCTTGATCAAACCGGATAGATGAGATTTATCGATGATCAGATAAATCTTACAAGGTACAGGGAAGGGATTACAGTCAAAAGACCCCACCAAATCCCCGAAAAGACGTGTTGGGATTTTAAAGAGGGAGTCAGCATTCGCTTTTCAAGTGATAGAGAGAGAGAGAGAGAGAGAGAGAGAGGGTGAGCGCAAAGTTCTTTTCCCCATCAACCAATCTTTAATGGCCTGGGTTAACGAGAGTATTACGAAACCTTGTATTAACATGAAAATACTTTACATAAACTGCCATCTCTGCAATTCTAATATTCTAAAAATAAAAGAAGCCTTACTGTATGTTACCAATCCCTAGGCCCCTGCATCTAGACAAAGATTCCTATATCATTAGCATTCGTTTTCATCCGCCGGATAAAGCTGAGAGTCATTTCTCCACGACATCTCAACCATTTTTCAACGGCCTGGTTAAAATCAACTCTTTACCCAAAGGAACCTCATCTCCATAATCTCCTTCCTGTGTCATTTCTATCAAAGAATCGAGAATATCTTGTTCTTCTCAAGAAACTTTTTTGTTTTGTAATAAAGATATCCTGATCGTGGAATTCGCGACGAGGAGAACGCTACAATGTTGTTTATATTTCCGCCCGCTTGCGTATGTGACTTATAGACTCAAAAAGACTATATGCCTCTGGTGCCTTTGCAAAGTAATAAACGTTAAAGATGTATGGGAAACAACCATCGTGATTATTTTGAATATCGTTCTCGAAGTTGAATAGCCTGCCATCGTATTCAAGAGAAGGTGCCCATGGCCTCAACTGCTAAAAGCCATGAAAACCACACCAAAACGGGTGCAAAAAATTAAATAGGATTTGTTGTTCCGAAGGTTCATTTGTCCGAATGTTCGTTCGTCCGAAAGTGAAGTAGAGATCACTCGTCCGAAAATGAAATAAGGTTCATTCGTTTGAAATTTTCAAGATTCCTATTTCATTTGTTCGGACAGACAAACCTTCGGACAAATGAGACTTCGGAACAACGAGCTGTAACCGCCAAAACGGTACACTAGTCTGGAGCAAATAATCTTCGGGGATTAAAAAGCGCCATGAAGAAGAACCAACCAACCAATCCCCCAAGAAAGTGTCTCCATATTGTCCTGGGATGTTTTCACTCTCATTACCTCAAAATCTCCGTTTTAACTTCCTCTTTTTCTCTACAGTCTTCAAAAGAGCCTCTTCCTTTGAAGTTGAAGTCGCTGAGACCACGTGATATTGAATCTTCTATTTTAACCGTTTTCTAACGAGTGAAAAAATGGTAACGTAGTCAAAAGTCAACACCGCCCATGGCTCTCTTTTTGCCGTAGCAAGGCGGGTCGTCTTTCCGACAATTAGATATAAACCGCGTTATTCGATCAAATCAAATCAAATTTACATTGACCAACCCTATCAGTTACTACAAAAGCATTCTCATGTGCTACCCTTTATATAGCCTACCCCTTGGGTTAAATTACACTTTGACGACTGTTCCCACAATAATGGTTTGCCTCTCAAATAATGCTTCCTATTGGTTGGAAGGTTTGCGTAGTGACGCCATAGCCTACTTTATGGCTATTGTTCGAATGCGTATTGCCTATCTTATTTCTACGGCGCAGCGCGGCGCGCATGAACAGCGCACCATAGGTTCACTATGCAAACTTCCTAATTTATAAGAGGCATTATATAACTCATGCTAAGAATGTTGAATAATCCTGTCCTCTGATTGGTCGAAAGTCTGGTCATAGTTTTAGCCAGGCCTGGCCAGGGAGGCTGAGCGTTCAATAGTCATCGTTCAATAGTCGTTTTTGATAGTCATTTTTCAACCGCAGTCAATTGTTGATACGATCCGTGATTTATAGCACAGGACAGCGTTCCGCGATTCGAACTTATGGATGAAGATCAATTGCGAGATTTAATTCATGCAGCAGATAGTAAGAAAACTAAAAATTCTGTGAAATTTGCCGTGAATGTTTTTGCAGAATACCTACATGAAACTAGCCCTAATACTAATCTTCATAGCGTGAACGAACTGCCAAATTCGGAGCTGGATAATGTTCTGCAGAGGTTCTACGCTGGTGCTAGGCAAAAAAATGGTGAGTTTTTCTTCGGTATATAAAATATATAGTGACTGCCTTAATATTCGGGGCATGAGTTGTTTCTAAAGGCTCTCGGGGGCCTTCCATCCAGCTATGACCCCTCGGCAAGCCTCGGGGTCATAGCTAGATGGAAGGCCCCCTCGAGCTTTAGAAACAACTATTGCCCCTCATGGCAGTCACTATATCTATACTATTTGAGGTAAACCTTTTTCATATAGGAAAAGCCCGCTGGTCGATTTTGCTCTATTCTCTGTACATTTTAACCTTGAGGGAATATAATTTAAATTCTATCAATGTGAAAGGAAATAGCCTGTGAGACATAGTTATACTGATAACTAGATGGGTCCATACAACATGTACAATGCATATTTCTTTTTCCTTTTCAAAAGAAGTGTTGTTACTACGGGGCAAGTGAGCAATACATTCATACAAAAACACGTTGAAGAAAATGAAAGCGTATGGGCAACCTTGCCCTCTTCTGGGTTGCAGAAAAAATGTTCTGAGGGAGACAAAGGGAACAATGATGTCAGAATAAAAAAAATCGATGATGACGATGAAGAAGAAAAATGACGATGTAGAAGAAATTACGATGATATTAGAATAGATAGGGTCGATGAAAGTGACAATGGAAAAGGAGTGACTACCGGAATAGAAAAAGTGGGCGTGGGCAGAGAAAGAGAGAAACAAAAGATCATGGCCATGGATAAGAAAAAAAAAGATAAAAGATAGTTAATAAAGTTGAAGGATGTTAGAATTCTAGCAAAATAAAGCATAAGTGGGCCTATACAAAAAGGCCGAACAAAATAGAACATTTTGTGGCATATCAGAACATTGGGGCTATTAGCAAATTCTCAACACCTTTCTATACCTGAACTAGAAAAGGGCAGTTTCATCATGATCCATGAACACTTGCTAATCATTGGGAAATGCAGAAGAATCTTTTATAAAGAATAAAGAAGTGAACTTCTACCCAGAAAAGGCAACATTGCGATAACACCTCCGCTGTACGTCAATCACACTTGATATCTATCCACAATCGCCTTGAATTGTTGGAGTTAGAGGTTCCCCTCGTCATTCAAAAGAGTAAAGCCGAGGCATTTATTCTTTCATTTGAATCTCTCCTAGATCGTGACCAATATCTCCTTTCCTGTATTCTCTGCCCTCGTGCTGTATCAATATATAGACAATGCATGTGAGGTACAGGCAATCACTCGTCTCTCCTGGATTCCTTCTGTATCAGAGACAAGGGCTCCTTCATAGTTTGTCGAGGCGGTCTAGCGTTTCCCGCCAGATTGCTACATGTGCTAGTCGTCGAAATCAGACCTGATTTTTAGTGAGATATGGAACTCTGGTCAAATGTTAAAAGGTGATGACAACATTTTCTTTGAATGACGACTTTAAAGACAGTGTAAGAGAGGACCTGAATGATTGTAGCAATTGGGTTTACTGGTTCAAATCACCGATTCGGAATTTAGAGGAGTTTCTTTTCTCAATGAAAATCACTATTTTACCACTTAGATAATGGTAATAGATTGACAAAATTTGGACATCAGTTAAATATAGCGCCTTACGCAAAACTCCTTCCCTCTTTCAATGAGTCAAAATAAAGATTTTGAAAACATTACTTAATTAAATCTCACATACAGAAGGCCTAAAAAATGTCAAACTAAGAACTCAAAATCGCGATCAAAACTACCAAAATAAATGACAGGTTATTAAATAATCTGATACATTAAATCACTCCCTTCAAGCATCAATTAAAAATTGTTTATAAATGGAACCTCATACATTTTTAATTCCATATCACCCAAAGTTTTTTGGCTCCTCTCAAGCCTCAAATATCATGTTCTGCTACGTGCTTGAAGAGCAATCCATGTGTTTTGGCAGGAATTCGCTCACCATTTTATTATTTGCAAATAGTTGCAAATATATTTGCAACATTTGCAACGATTGACGTGCGTGTCTTCTAGATATTCTGTTGTGTACTGTGCATGCATAATAGAGTGTGAAGGACGTGCGAATACATTTTAAAAGACAATGATATTTATTGCCAAGGGAAGTCTGAATATTGCATTTTTTTAAGTCCTGAGATTATGCAATCACAATCCAAGAAATTTTATGAGGGGCTTCGGGTGGAGGGTGGAGGGACTTCGATTTTTATTTCTATTTTTTCGGGGTGGTTGTGACCAAGGCATTGTGTGTGTGTGTGTGTGTGTATGTATGTGAGGGATATGTAAGTGTGGGTGCATATGTGTGTGTCGGTGGGAGTATTTGAGTGCGATAGTAAATTTTAGAGGGGATGGTTATGCGAGTGGTTATGTGACATACACACACACACACACACACACACACAAACAAATATAGCCAAAAATTAAAAAGGACAAATAATAAAATGCTAGAAACCAAAAACATACTCGAGGAAATTTGAGCAAGAGGGCAGGGAATAAGACCAGGAAAGCTGTGATGACCTACTTTTAAACAGATATGGTAATATTATTTCATTGCATTGTATTGATATGACAAAATATTGACTGTGCGTAAACTTCAGGATTTTTAATTAATTTGGCTTTCATGCCACACAAAATGTCTAACATAAATAGACATTTTGAAAGCCAGACAGTTATTAATAAAGAGCCTTTGGAAAAATATTCACATAATTGCAAACCAGAAACTTTCGCTAATTTCAAAAGCAAACAATATCAACAAAATGTCACACTTCGTATTTTCATTTTATTAATCAAATATTTCAGTTTCGAAGATCAATCAAATTTGTTGATAAAAGTTCCTGGTCTGACATTTATCTTGGAAATTGCGCTTTTGACACGGGTCTGCAAACTCAAGACTAACCTTTGTGGTAGAACTTTCATCGGTATGGAGTATGTTTGCTTCTGCTATGTTGACACTGTGGGACACGGAGTGTTTGTACGAGATCTCCAAATCAAGACTATTGAAGCCCAGACATGCAGCACTGAAAGAAACGATAGGAGGAGATACATTACGATTGAAATGTTACGCTTACGTCATCGGTTTAGATTGATGCAATATAGGGCGTGGTCATTGTATATCACGTGACCATGTGGCTACAATGATGGAAGGAACACAGTGTCACACAGTGTGTACACAGTGTGTTTCTAATAATCTACTATGTGAAAATTTTGGATTTTAACAGTATGAAGATGATTGTACACTTTGGTGTGGTTTACAACAAAGTGTTCAAAGAGAGTTTGGTTCTACTGTGAATTTACTCCACACAATCTGATGATGTGATTTACAATGTCAAAATGCTCAAATCTAACAGTGGGTAGATGATATCACACTGTGTTAACACTGTGTATCACATTACGTTTCACACTGTGTTCTTCCTCGTATTGGAGGGATCCAGCCCTTTACTGAAAAATGTATACATGTTTATGGCAAATTCTAATCACGTTTTAAATGATTGTATTTTAAATTTATTTGATGATGGCATTAAATTAAATCCATTTTGGAGGAGGAGACTATCACTGGAATAATTGAGTACACTTAAAACACTTTGAACATTGTAAAATGTCCAATATTCAACTTGGAAATTTAAAGAGAATACTAGTACAATAAAAAGGATATAAATAAATATTTTTTTGTTATGAACTATTGTTCATGAACTATTGTTCATAAAACTTTTTGTATCACATTTGTCATGTGATATTGGACCGAACCGCTGCAAAGTATTAATAACAAACAAACTTTATTAACATGACTAAAGTTTACCAAAGAAAAATAAAAAAAATAAAAAACGAACAAAAACGAACAAACATTCCTTTCTTTTTTTCCCCGTAAACCAGATTGTTTTCTCAAGAAGAACGAAAAGAAATGATGTATTAAAATGCATCAAACAGCCATCGGCAATTATAACCTTGTTTTCATGTTGGTGTAACGAAACAGTTCATCACGAGGTTATTATAATTATAAACAGCTTTCATCACATATTAAAGCTCTGTATCCAGTGCTCTGATAAAAACAAAGCTTTCTCCAAATTGGTAAATGACTGAGATGTCTTAAATCCTGGGGCTGACAGATATGCCATACAATTGTTATCCACAGAAAATGGGAGTGCTTCAGTCTGCCTACCTGTTAGGCAGACTGAAGCACTCCCATTTTTTCTACATTCAGCTGAAAGGTTGCGAATAATTTATTATGAATGAACTAAACTGAACTCAAACAAGGTTCGCTTTTTCTTCTCATATACCAAAAGGCTATTTATACATAAAAAGAAACACTAGAAATTATGAATTTTAATATATCAACAACCATAACCCTTTTATCGCGTTGGTATATAGAATCTTGTTGTACAATGAGAGTTGCCTATCGTCAAACATCAATGCTATGTATTCTCTACTTTAATAAAACCAAAGCTTTTTCCAAATTGGTAAATGACTGAGATGTTCTAAACCCCGGGGCTGACAGATTTGCCACAATATTGTCACCCACAGAGGTATAAGAATAGCACATACGGAAGACCGAACCCTCTAATTGCCTGGCACAACCTTTCAAAGGCATGCCGTTGAAACAAGAGTTTGAATGAGATAATGTAGAATTTAAAATGAATCTGATTACTATAAATTTTCAGTAATTCTTTAATTTCCATATTAATATATTTTTAGTTTTTACATTTTATCGCTCGCATTTCACTGTGTTTTTATTGTATATTTTATGTTTAGGGTTGCTTGTTCACTGCAAAAACGATGGTGTTAAATTGGTGTTAAATGATGTGTATATAGGAGAAGTCTCATGGAGGCGTTGTCCTATATAAAAAAAAAAATCATTGGTGCTGATTTAACACCAATATAACACCAAAGTTTTTGCAGTGTTTACAATTTTTGTAACCTAGTTTAGCATTGAATGAATGCTTACGTATAATGTTACCCTTGAGTTGTATGCCACCTAGAATAATGTAGTCTTCCAGGAGTGTGGCCAGACCACAACATTGTTACCCATAGAATAGTTAACAAAGTAGCAGAAACGGTAAACTGATAATTCTAAGTGCCTAACACACTGATTAGTCCTCTAAATTTGGTAAGACAATTTTATTGGAAGAGATATTTAAAGAGTAATTGCGGATATCCTGTGACTTGAAATGGAGCAATGAAATGGGGGTAATACTGAATTTTTCGTTCATTGTAATTTGCCATCCCAAACCTCTTACATAATAAGTGTTTAAACACCTTATAGTATACACAAATTCGGAATTGTCGAAAATTTTAAGATGAGGTTGAAGGGGACATTTTATAAAAAGATCCCTTGTCCTATTTCGCAACGCCGTTCGCGATTTGCAAATGAATGGCTTCGTCAATCTATAGTAGATATGGAAAAAAAAAACGGTAATCCATTTTTAGAAGACCCATATTTCAGGCTCATTTGTTTTTGCTGTTCAAATGTAACATTTGACTTATGAAGAACTCTCCACCTATCAAAATTAATGATACCTTTCTTGAATCATAAATGTAAAGAATAATTGTCAAAAAATGCAAATTGCAAAAAGGGTTGCGTGCGATGATGTGCGACTCCTTTGAAAAAAATCGACTTTGTCTTTTATCCTTTGACAAAAATCTTGGAAAATGGATTTTGTATCTGTCACCTTCATTTGCAATTTATTCGATTATGATTCATGGAAAAGTACCAATGTTAAGGTGAAGAGAATTCATCTTTAATTATATGATAAAAACAAATATCCAAAATAGATGAGCTGAGAATATGGCTCCTCCAAAGTCGGATTACCTGTTTTGATTTATACTGTAAAGCGGATGGCGATTGTGATATATATCTAGGCACTCTTTACAGTTCGCCTTCTCACCATCCTTATCTAAGCATTGGTTTCCTCTTAGACTAATTGGAAGAAGGCTTTGGCATTTGAAAATGATCCCGACATAAATGTACCGCCGACTCTCTTGTTTTCAAGCTCCGGGTAAAGAAATCGAAGTCATGAGACCATGATGTTTCTTCGGGTAGTGTTGAATTATTCATCATATTATGTGTCGCTTCGGTGAAGTTTTCAAATTGATATTTGAGAGAAACCTCACAGACAGCTTCAATTATTTAGAGATGTCCTTATTACCTAGTTTCATGGGATTTTTGTCGTTGGGGTTGTTGCAAGTTATTTTGGTCTTGTGAATTTCAAGCTACTCCATCTGCCTTAATATTCTTGAAATTTCGGTCCTTGTATATTTCTCACTGAGCGGCGGATGCTTGTGACATTTTCCTTTGTCATTACGGGGAAAGTGAAACGTAAGAGTTCATTGGAGTAAGCAAGGTTTCGTGAAGAGTCGCAAACAATTTAAAAAAAGTGACAAATTACTTTTGAAACACTTTTGCGACACAGTGAGTTGTATCCCACTGATAGTTCAATCAAGTTGGGGCTACTAATGGACAAAAAAAAAATCAAAACAGAGAAAGAAGAGATTTATGTTCCAAACGTCTCTCTGCTGATCTAGACTTGTTTGCTTTATTATGCACTCAGCTGCGAGTTTTTCTTTGGAAAACCGGAGGAAATTACAGTAACGGAGGCATCTTTTTCTGTCTTATCTCACTTTCATCTAGAGACGAAACACATTAATCATTGACAGGCTTTTGAAGAACTTGTCAGTGTTTCATTGAAGACGGGGATGGCTTTTCCGAGTTTTATTTTCAATTTTGAAATCGTTATCACTTTGTGTGTTTTAGAATCACGAAGTTTCCATTAGGATTTGGATACTCGTGATAGCTAGTACAGAAAAACAAAACAAAGCAAAATTTTAAAAAGTTAAAATGATTACACCCATTAATTTTTCTTCATTAGGAGTAGTGAAATAAAGTTGACATTTGAACGTCTTATTTTGATATTTGATACTCTCTATAGTAAGTGTTAGATCGTAATTAAATCGAGTGCCAGTAATGTTATATACACTGTCCGTCATGAAGGTGAATATTTTTTTTTTGGTAGGACTGAGCAGGCCTTGATTGGTCGCGTAAACAAAAAGGGGCCCACAAAATAGGAAAAAACGACAAAAAATGGCTATCGTAGGGGGGGGGGTGGGTTGACAAACTTTTTTGAAGAAAAATCCCCAGGAAGAGTTGAGGGAGCGCGCCAAGTTATAGCCAGGAGCTCTGAAAGGGAAATAAGTCACAAACACATTCAAGAAATTAAAGCCGGAGCAACATAATCTCGCTGGAGCCAGAAAAAATATTCCACCTTTACGACGAACAGTAGGCCCCTATGTATGTATATATGTATATATATATATATTATAATATATATATATATATATATTATATATATATATATATATATATATATATTTGTGTTAATCAATAAAGATTTACATTTATAAAAAATAATGGCCTATCGCTATCGAATGGACATTTTGATGGACGTGAAATGTATTCGATTATGCATTCTTCAATTCATCCATATTTCATTTCAAAATAAATATTCTGAAAAAGAAAACCATGACATAAATGCATACAGCAGGGAAACAAATAATATCAATCAAGAAAAATGCAATAACCATGATGAGAAGGAAATTGATTTTCTATCGCTTTCTAAGAAAAATGGCGACATGTAAAGCATGAACAAGACAGATAGAGAGAATGATTTGTCTGAAACAGTGGCAGAAAGGGTTGCAGAATATTCTAGAAAAAAATATCAAAATTTCGACTTGACAGATTAATCCTGACAGACTAATTATGACTGTCCCAATTAAATTTGAGCTTTCCATATCTATTGACATACCCCTCCATGACGTGATAGATTATGCCAAGAGCCACCAAGTCCTGAAAAGGGCATATTTTACAGAGCAACCCAATTTTGAACCCCGTGACATTAAACTTGGGTGACATTTAGTATAAATGCATTGTCCAGAGGAGCGGTATTGATATATGAATGTTGACTTGCACTACATAATGTCCGTGCACAACACGTGTGAGAACCCTGCAAAGAGAGGTGAACTATTTGCAAAAGGTTGCCAAAATGAGCAAGGTTTGGGATGATAGCTACAGTCATGTACAATCCAATTGAATAGAGTCGTTGAAATAAAATGAGTGTGCTGATGTTCTTTTCTGTTCTGAATACAAAGATATATCATTGTTTAAAACCAATATGAATGAGAGTCATATCTAGGCAAGGACGGTGACGGGAATGGAAGGGGGAGGGGGGGGTGGCACGAGAGGTACTTCTCCTCCCGCGCGTACAACCACCCCCTTCCAGGACGTAAGCAGCTACACATTCCTATTCAATAGCTATAATTCTCTGCTCGATTCTTTGACGTATCCGTGCTACAACATATGACTAGTATTACCCTTGTATAAATATTTTTAAAATCAAGTTTACCCTCCCTCCACCCCACCCCCCCAAAAAAAAAAAAAAAAAATTAATAAATAAAAAAAATAAAATAATAATATTAATAAATAAATAAATAATAATAAAAAAAACACACACACACACACCACAAAAAAAAAAAAATTGAGAGCACTTTGGTCGGTCTGTTTTGATACAATATGTTCTGTGGTCACATTTGCAATGTGCAGTTCTGGTGGCCTGACATGTAAAGAAACAAAATCAATTATTTCTTTCAATTGTGCTCATGAAGATGGGTAAACTCGGCTAATTCGATTACACTTTACCAAAAGGGTCAGACGAAAATAAACGAAAGCGCGTTGGTGAATATGCGACTATAACCGCAGAAGCAGAATCAAATCAAATCACACTTTTATTATGGGTTATCATGTGATGTAAAGGTTTTATGTCATGTTCAGAGTTTGTTTTTATCGTTGTAATACAAAGATAGAAGTTCCTCAACAATACATAAAAGAAATAATACAACCAATTGTGTCTGTTGATTACCATAAGAAATCTGGTTCTGTTTAGCTTCGAACATGACATGAAATTTGGAATAGTCTTTCTTTCTCGTCATTACTTCACAATCTTTCAAACTGGAATATGCAGCTCTCCTGCAAATTCGTCCAACTCTCGAATCCCCAATCATTCCAGTTCAAGCTGCACATAACATGTACCTCTGTCACATCATACAATCGGTCTCCAACAAACCCTAATTTTGCCATTCCCTGTAATGCTAGGACTCATCTTAGTTTGAATCCGCTCCCTCTCAGTGTGACTGAATCGTGTTGGTCTTGATAATTAGTTTCTTTCGTGAGGATAAGACAAGTGATCCATTAAAGCGCACTTGGTGCTAGGCAGGATGGCCGAATAGGTCCTTAGCCATCGGCGATGGAAGAAGAACGATAAGGACTTGGCCTTGGTGTTTATCTTGAAGCTAAGAGGAATGGATGGATAGAATGATGGGAGATGCTACGTTCATTCTGGTTAAGATGATGTAATTTATCTTCCGAACTAGTTTTTATCGCAATCAGGTGTACAGTAAATAATCTGCACGCAGAGGATTCCGGTCACATCGATGAGAAGGACTCCAAAAACGAGGCCCCCGTTACACAAAGGTTTGCGATCAATTGCAAATTTGAAAGAATTCTCTAATTGGTTGTTCATCAGTCTTTTTAACCTCAAGGTGTTGCAACAACAATCTTGACTGGCTATCGCAATTATGCGATTGATTGGAACCTTTGTGTTACTGTTACCTGCCCTGATCGAAGAAACGTTACATGACAGCAATGAAAATTAAGTTGTTGGTTTGGAGTATGTTGGACAGTATGACTGAGGTCAAATGCACTCGAGGGAAGCACGTTTGAATTTGAACTTTGTGAAATATGGGAACTAGGGCTCCATTGCATAAACAGTTACTATAGTCACGGTAACTTTGCCATCAATAGTAGCTACCATGGTAACGTTGCTCAAACAGCCAATCAAAGTGCAGTATTTCATGAAAGCTACGAATTACTGAAAAGTTACTGTAATTGTAAATTTTTATGCAACTGGCGGCTGATTCTATGTTCCATGCCATTCACTGATAAAGGTGCTTCCACACAAGATTTACAATCAGAGTTGGTTCATGCCAGTTAGTGACGGAAAAGAAAGGGACAACTAAGTTACCGTCACTGACCGTTCTATACCGTCACACTGCCGTATTGATACCGTAGGCCTACTTCACCGTACAGGAGGGAGCGTTCTGAGAACCGGCCTTGTTACGGTATGTATCCGGTCTAGAACGGTCAATGACAGTCACTGACAAGCATGGACCAATATTTATCAAATATCTAGTGTGAAAACACTGTTGCAAATGAACGAAGTGTTTTTCAGTCAGATGCAACGAAAGTACATAATGTTTTCGGGGAAAGCCAAAAGGAATAACTTGGCCTAAATATGGTAAACAGAATGGCAGTGAAGCAAACAAAAGTGGTTATTCACGGGGCAAAGGGACAGGAGGTAACTATTTATTCAAGAGCATGTTTTGTTTTGTTCCTTCTTCAACCGCACAAGGGTCATTCTTGTCAGCTGTCACCACTGTTTTGTATTTGCTCAATGTGTTTATCCTCGTTGATTAAAATCTTTCGCCCTGTTATCACACTAGTTTTAGAATTACATCTAAATAACAAGGACAGTTTTTCAATAACAATATGGTCGATTACCATTCATTGAACAAAATAAAAACCAAAACAAAACAAAAACTGAAGTTAAGAATTCTTTTTGTTCACGCGTATAATTACTAATTAGTGATGGCCTTTTGTTCGTTATGTCAATGGAAATTTTTACGCAGGCGATTAAATTCACTGGTATAAGATCGAATCAAGACAACTACCCCCAGTAATAGAGTTAGGATTTGGTTTAGAGTTAAATGGTAGATTTTTGCCGGGGTACTTATCAGATGGTAATTGTCCTAGAACCGTATATGATTAAAAAGTGCAGGGCTCGAATCTATGACCTTTAGTTATCATAAAGCACAAGGTTATGGCGAAGTATTCGACTTTAGCGGATGGCATTATGTATTGTCATTACTTATACTATATCGTCATCAGCAGATATGAACTTACTCTCAAGCTAAATAGTCAAATTTACCACTTCCAGATTAATCAGAGATATGTGCGGATTCCCGGGTCAATTGGGGCCACACTGGGGTATTGATTGACCTGGAATAGTGTATGGTCACAATTCAAATATCTTATTTATTTAAAATAAATCCATATTTTACCAGATTTAACCGCATGATATCAAAACTTGCCTTTGTCAGTTATCGAGGGTTCGTTTATCTGGTTACTTTCACCCTACAGGCGTTTAGGTAAACCAACTAAGTTTTAGAAGGGACAACGATATCATTGTACAAATGTATTTAATGATCCAGTGATAATCTATACAAATATCATTTACATGTCAATATTACAAAATATGCCCAAAGCAAGGCAAAAAGTCAATATAATCGTGTTAAAGAACTGTTTGTGCTCTTCACATCCGATCTATGAAATTTAAACCTGTATATCTGGGGGCGTTTTTGTTTGCTTGTTTTTTTATTTATTTTTTTTATTAATATTTTTCCGTTCATTTTTGTTTTCGTATACGATAAATTATACTCAGAAGTTATGATGGACGTGATGCTTACTTTATGTAATATTTTTATTCTCTCAGAAGGAAAAATAGGGATTTTGGATAAAATTGTATCATATTTGTGTATAAAAAGTAAATATTATTCTGCCTCACAATTTATCTTTCATAGATTAAAATCATGGACAATGAAAATTCCACCGTGTACGAGATAAATATACACATGCATCCGAATAAATCGCCAAAATGAGAGTGACTTTAAAGCAAAACCAAAACAAGAAAGGAAAACCATATTGCCTAAGTAAAATAATAATAAAAAAAAACCAAATAATAAAAAACAGACTTTAGACTACAAAACAAATGAGCAATTAAACCCGTCAAAGTGCTCACAACTTTTGAGAAATATCTCCGAGCCGAGTCGTGTTAATGATATCAAATTTATGAAAATCATAGCATCAATCTAGGGTGTTTGTTTCCCTATGCCTTGATTTTAGAGCTTATTATAACAAACAGCAGGAAAACAGTCTGGTTTCGTTACCTTTACATGATATCAGGTTTGCGTGTTGACTTCTCCATGGCATAAATATAGGAGGACGTACTAGTAATACTTGTACAGTGTGTATCAACAAGAAGGTAATCCAAATGCAGATTGATAAAATTTCAAGCTTATATTTATCGTTGAAATGTGTATGTTGTATAGCAGTATGGAAGAATTCACCATTTAAAAATAAAGATACCCTTCCTGCCTCAAAGATTTCAATTCAATTTAACTTAACTGGTGCAAAATTAGTTTTCGTTAGTTTTGATAGAAATAATAATTGAGTGAATGGTTTCATTGATTTTGTAATCTTATCAATACTTAGTATAAGGTAAAAGAAAAAAAAAATGTATCATTACAATTACTGGATACAGGTCGTATAAAATGTGACATAAATTTCAAGAATAAATGAGCTTGAAATTAAATTTGCATTTCCCTTAATTGAAAATTTCTGATTAAAAACAGGAAAATAGAGCTGCAAGAACACTTGTAATCTTACTGCAAAATTTGCATTAAAATTACAGAAAATTGGTATATGGGAATGAAATTTTACACATTTTCTGTAATATAAGACTTTCTCCTTTTTTCAAACAGACCTGTTCTTTTAAACTGCAGAAAATTTCCAGAATATACAGAATGATTCTGTATTTTTTCTCTTTACAAAAAAAAAAATCCAGAAATGTTCCTGCAGCAGAGCCGCAAGAACACCTGTAATCTTACTTTACAATTGTTAACACAATTTACAGTAAAATTATAGCAAAATTACAGAAAATTGGTATAATTTATTGGAAATGAAAATTCACAAATTTCCTGTAAAAAAATTGTTTCCTTTTTAAAAACAGACCTGTACTTTTAAATTGCAGAAAATTTCCCGTTATAAAAATATTCAGAATGATTCTGTCATAAAAATAAAGAACTTTCATTTGGCATTACCTTTTTATTGATACACACTGTAATAGATGCCCGAGCTATTCTTTCTTACAGCTCTTTATGAGAAACAATATGTGAGAAAAAACGTGAAGTGTACACCAACATCTATGGTATTGTTGTTGATGATACTACTACTCATATTTCCCTTGTCATCTCATTTTACAATCTGTTTCTGGTCAGACACCTAATGGAAACAACACTTTCAGGACAAACGCCTGTAATTGGATCTAGCTGCTACTAGATTGCACACAAACCCGTTTCTCGAAAAGACGTAATTGTTGTCTGTTTGTTGTTGTTGTTTTTCTTTGTTTGTTCCTGTTTTGTTGTTGTTGTTGTTTTTTTTTTTTCAGATAAAATTCATATACAATTTGCGAAGTAGGGGAGCGGGTATGGACGTTTCAAAATTCACATTTTGGGCCAGATAATTTTAACGAAAGTACTCACACACTCCATTTGGGTCTGTAGTTAGCCTATTATGTTGGCTAAAAGCTGAAGCACATTAAACTTGAAAACATGTAAACACTAATAAACTACAGCTTAATTAATGAAGACATTTTTTTGTAAACAACCTACCCCGTATACGGGGTAAGTTGTTACACCATACGGGGTAAATTGTTTATAATGTAACATACTGGTTAATTTGTTAAAATGTGTAAATCTTTTATACCATACTTTTGTTTCAACTTTCCAGTTTCTTGGTATCGTTAACAGTAGATCAAGTAGACCTCTAGAATAGACTAAAGTAATATATAAATATCAAAATTAACACTCAAAATTGAAACAAAATTACTTTACATGTGTAATGTAATGGGGGTAGGTTGTTACATCGACATGGGGTAGGTTGTTGTAACAACCTACCCCATGGGGGATTTTTCACATAAAATCAACTGTAGCAAAGCCATTAGGCAGAATTACAGGCATTGCTAGGGGTATATTAGTGACATACATGTACTATAATTACAATACCAGACTATCATCATGTGCTTCAGTTGTAAGACATTACAAATTTTAATTTTTGTCAAAATTTCACTTGGAACTGTAAAAATGGTTTTTGTTGATTTACTTTTTAATGAAACACGGAGAAACCTCACGAGGCAGTTCATTCACAGCTATGTGTAGGCTGATATAGATGCCAGTTAGCACGAACTCTCTTGTTCCAACTTAGCAACACTAAGAACTGTAACAACTGACCCGTGTAACTTCCATACCCGGCTCCCCCTACTTCCAGTTTGTTGCCAATTTGGGTCAATTTTGTGCGTTGGCTTATTGCAGCCCCTTTAGAAAGGAGCAGACCCCCTTTTTTTTATAGTTTTTTTTTTTTTTTTTACCGTTACAGAAATTTCTGACCAAGTAAAGTAACAGTTTGAATTTCATTTAAAACACTTATTGTAACGGTTTCCTTAATTCTTATTTTGAACACACGAGCCGTTGATAGTCAACAACAGTCGTGTACGCTACATTTTAAATCGGACATCAAGCCATGAACCGAACCTGGATTGTTTCACCAGCCGTCCGTAAAGTTAGTTAAAAATGACTTTACGACCGAATGGAACTATTCTTGTGTGCTATAGGGTACATGCAGGTAATATGGCCCCTAAGCTCATTTCCCTAATTTGCATAAATTACGAAATGACACAGTCTAATCTTTGTTTATATGAATCAATTACTACTGCTCTAACTTTATTGTGAAGAAAAACAATTATCACAACCACCTGTCTGCAATATTCAAATGTTGACGTCTTTACCAAAGTGCCATATTACCTGCATGTGCAGGTAAATATGGGCACATGTATTTAATGCATGTTTTAAAAACTACAATGACTCTACCATGTCTGGAATTTGCTTAAAAAGTTGAAAATCATTACTTTAAGATATAATTTGAAATTATAAGACCTTTCAGTAAATCCTTTGACATAATATTTCATTTTTATGTATTTTGTATATTATTTTTTAAAATATTATTTAAATATTATTTCATTATACAGTCAATATAGGCCTACAATAAGTTATGATAATTAATTATACTGTGAATATACCCCCAAAATCGTAGCAAAGAGATGATGCCTCATCTCAATACTAAGTACCAGAATCATTTCCTCCATTTTGGATGTCCCATATTACCTGCACAAATGTTGCAGTGTCAGGCAAGCATTCAATGCCACATTGCACCTTTCACTAAAACAAATTGACCTGTACAAGCTAGTATGATCAAAATGAAACTATAGCTTACTAATATACAAAACAATTGAGGTTTACCCCTCAAAACACTCTTTCACCATCACATCCTGTGAAATATCAAATTTTACATCAGGTGTAAAAAATGCCGTAAGTTTTACCTACCTTCGTTGGTTTTCAGCAATTTTCTCAGAGAAATTTCGGCATCAGATTCTCTCACGACGATATATTTTCGTATACAGTTCATATGAACAATATTATGGTGCTCACACCGGTCACCGGTCGACGGTCACGACATGATTGCTTCAGGTGGCCCATATTACCTGCTGGCCCATATTACCTGCATGTACCCTACTAATACAGGCTGGTGACTTGAGCAAAAGAATTGAAGACCAGTCGTTCATAAAGTCATTTGTAACTTACGAATGACTTTGTGAAACACCAGCCCTGGTTGGTGCTTCACCAATCATTAGTAAAGTTACAAATGACTTTACGACGATAGGAACATGTTCTTTGGTTATACGCCAATCACATGCTGGTAACTTGAAAGATAAAACTTATCATCAGTCGTTCTAACTACGAAAGACTTGTTGAAATACAGCCCTGGGTGGTGTTTCAACAAAGTCTTTTATAAGTTATGAACAAAACTACGAACGACTGGAGATCATTTCTTGTGCAAATCATGGATAATGTGATCACAGTTTACACTCAGAAGTTGTTCGTAAAGTCATTCGTAAACTTGCGAACGAATTGGTGAAACACAGCCCTGGACGACTGTAGGTCACGCACGCCTTTCGATATGAAGTCATGCCGTCTTGTGGGAGTTTTTGAGTGGTGTTTTCTTGCTAGGACAGGGTATCGGATACCTGATACCCCAATGCCTGGAACACCGGGTGTTATACGGTTACCCTCAAAGTGAGTGGATCGTCTGCAAGCCGAATCGCTTCCATATTTCCCCCCTGGTGACATGAATACCTATTTCATATCTGCTTATGTCTGTCGGTTATGCACTTGAATTCACTACATGTTTTGTTCCAGACATACAGAAGTGTTATTGAAATGCATGCATTCTAGCCTAATCGCATCGATTAATTTTCTTGCAGTAAACACTATTTTTTCTTATTGAATTACCATTAAGTATTTTGCTGGCCACCTTAAAAAAAATGAAAATGCTCTATGAATGCCATAGAAATATATTTACTGGCGCCGAATTGAATCCATACTTACCCTTGAGTGAAAATGATTTTCTGTCTTTAATTGTGATTAAACTTTAGTTTCATACCTGGTAATCTCAAGAGCTTGCTCTAGATATTTCTTCAGAAATTCAATAACATTTCATATCACCTCCTAATAGCCACAAGAATATGACTTCTTAATCCTTCTGGGAGTCAGCAGGCAAAATTGATTTCCTTATTACATGAACTAGATCCCGAACAATCGGTGCATGACCCTTAGGTCACGCTTGTGGGCCAGGATGATCCCTTGTCAAAGACATACCCTTATGAGCTTATACAATGGGGAATATTAACAGAGAGCGCTTAAAGCACTTCTACCCGGCCTAGACAAGATAAATTGCATGATTACACCAACCTTAAAATTAGAGTGACTCCGTCTTCCGGCTACGGCATTCCAACACGAAAACTTTTGAGTAGGTCCCAATGGACGACATACGAGTACCATACAGCAGAACTGCCCAATGGCACAGAGTAAGACAAATGACTGAATAGTTGATAACCAAGTAACCGCATTCTGGTTGCTCTCTTGTTTTCAATCTGGGCAGTGGCTAGGTTACTCCATGTGCTACCTCGTTTCTGTCAACTGCAAAAGATTTTCCATATTCAAGTAAAACGACTTCCATAATGCATAATGGCCTGGAGCGGGTCCGGAGGTTTTCACACTTCTGCGACATCCATGTACGATAGAGAGAAAGCCGCAATTCCGAATGAACAATTTAACATTTTGTAACACTATGCTTGCTATTTTGTAAATGGTGGAAACTAGGCCTTCAAAACAAGTCACAAGAATCCACTAAACACTCTTAGGCCAATTAAATAATGTAATTGAAGCGAAATTGCATTGACGAGCAGCTTACGACAAGTAATCGTTTCAGTTCTACGTTAATCTTTTTCTAATTCGCATTATTAGATATAATATTTCTTATAAACAGATTTAGTACTGTTACACATGTCAAGTTAAAAAACAACACATTTGACATAATTTCGGTCACAGGTTGTCCTCAGATGACTTTTTAAAAAGAAAAACAGAGGTAAACTTAAGGTCCGTCTATAGTCGCAGTCAACGACACTTTACAGTATTGAGGATTCCACATTCGCTGTGTAAAGCATCAAACATCTGTATACACATCAAAAGCAAACCAAGAAGGGGTGCTTCTCTCCACCTATCTCTGAAGGTAATCTAAGGCTTCTCCAAGAGGAGAAAAATTATTTGATCTGACATCAGTTTAGACATTCCTCATGATCTCAAGTTAACTCAGTATTGGAAACGATGCGCTAATGGATTACATTGGATAAGTATTTCGCGGAACATATATTGTTTTGCATCTGTACCTCCGTCACATAATCACATAAAAACGAATAAAGCTCGAAAGCTGAGCTCTTTTGTTGAGTCTTTTGTTTCCTCCTGGGTAACGTACTATATCTGACGAACCGGAAGTTGGTCGACAGTGTGAAATCTGGGAGTTCAAGAACTCAACAAAAAAGCCGCCAGCAGATTCAAAAACAGCATTCGAGACGCTGGAAAATGTAGCATGTCGGCATACATGCTACATACATGCATGCATACTGACCTTATGAATATTATCCTTTACCAGCTACTGAAAGAAAACACCAACGGGGAGAAGTCTTTCAAGGCTTTTGTTTACCCATGTTACACGCTAACCGATGAGCCCAAAGTAGGTGGAAAGGATGTGTACTGAGCTCAAGATTCCTTCCAAACTTCCGACATCGCGTTTAGACAGATGGTTGGTTGGTTGGTTGGTGATTAGTTAAATGGCTTTTTCATTATTGAGCCATTACGATAGGGTAGCATATCCGAATCTGCTCTTTCACCAGTTCTTGAGATAAAACACCTCTAAGGAGTCTTTTGAGTCTTCATTTTCCTCTTTGACAACGCGCTATCTGACGAACAGCAAGTATGTTGAGAGTGTCAGTACGAGGAGCTTGAACACCTGGACCCTTGGTAAACATTCTCCTGCGGCTCGGTTGCAATAGTCATCCCGACAGCACGACTGGCAAGCTCCTGTCTTGTTAAGGCTGGACTCGCAGTAGTCCACCGGTATGCATTCGTGGTAGATCATGCACCCTCGGGTAAAACTCGTGATGTGACCGGCTGCCATCATCTTATTAACCTGAGCAAGATAAACAGAAAAAAGGAGACAAAATTGATAAACAAAGGCCCTTTTTTTTTGGGGGGGGGTGAATAATTATTCCATCACTATGATAGGTCTGTCAGACCTGCAAGACCGACTCTAAACCGACGTCAGATGAAACACTATAATACATTACCGCGTATGGCGTGTTCATTGTCAGTTTGGAGTCGGTTTCATCGGTCTGACTGAGGTGTAACGTTGATGCTAATTAAGGTCAAGACCTAAGGCTTCATTAGTTTTTAAAGTGGTGAAGTTATCTTTTTGTGCGTTGTGCCGTGGTGTGTCATCTTGTGTTGCTCATGCTTCGTCTTTATTGTAAAATAAGTTTTCGCCATCATAAAAAATACTTTACATCGATCGGAAAGAAAATAAAGTTAAAAAAGAAGGAATATAATAAACTCAAACAGGGACATGATGCGTTCGTAACATTTGCGTTGTTTTTCTTGTCTTCTGCAGCAAAATCTGAATACAAGAACATAAATAATGGAATCTGTGACTCAAACCCCCTCCAGCAAAAGGGGAACCGTGAAAGGTCAGCAATAACAAAGTCGTTCTTATTCAAATGTGTTCTGTTTGGTGGGTGACTGTTTTGATTAGTACGGAGCAATAATAATGCGCAGTAATTGCATTTATTACAAGATAGGTTTGTGATTTTGTATTCACATCTACCGAAGATCCTGGAGGCGAACTTTTTTCTTACCACCCTTTTTTTCTTCGTTACCAGCTTCTTTACCCTTACCCTTTTTGAAAGTATTTCCCATCCCTTTACGTATTCTTAAAACCTAAATTTACGAAATCAAAAGAGTCAACATTTGCGTAATTAAAACAAACAACAAAAGAAAATAAATCCTGTAGCCTGTAACACAAAGACTTACGATTGATAAAAAGTTACAATTGATTTTTTTTTCTCGGTAGCTTCATTTGGAAACCAGGTACAGTCAAGGATTAGGATTCGGATATGGTAAAGAGTAGGGTTAGGGCTAGAGTTAGGGTTAAGATCATCAACTTTTACATTTCTTGTCATGGATGAGGCTACTGAGAAAACATCAATCGTAACTTTTTATCAATCGTAAGTCTTTTTGTTACACCCCACAGGATTCGAACCTGGCTCGATAGTTTGACAGTCCGTATCACTAGCCATTAACCTATGGAGCTGAATTTACCACACTGTTTTTTTTTTTTTTTCCAAAGTCATTTAAATGTGTATAAACCAGTAACCTTTGGTGCGAATGCGCCAAACCCAACCAAAAAGAGTGGTATGAATAAAAATCTAGCATCTGGGAGCTGTACTGGTCGCTCTATGGCCAGCTGCCTTCTTCTCCTTTTCTACTTGTTTTTTCCCCTCTCCTCTTTCTTCTCTCTGTAGCTGTTCCCACTGGGATGAGGAGATACTGATTAGGTACAAGAGAGCTGTGATCATGAAGTTTACAATAAAATCTTAATCATTGTTAATTATATATGGTAGTTATAATATATTATAATTATTACTGTTAGAACTTCCAACGTTTCAATTTTTTATTTTGAACGCCTTGAAATTTCAACTTACATAACACCATGGCGGCATGGTGATATTCACTACAGTATTTGGACATTCTTCTATTTCTGCAGTCTCAGCAGCTTTAAACATGCAGTCGTCCAGGGCGCTCTCGAAATCCAAATCCTCATTGTTTTGATAGGCGCCGCATTTATAACAGGAGAGTTTACCGTTCACGAGGAAAGGCTGGTTTGTGTCGATGTCATCCTCTACATCATAGGGGTAGAGATCGGTATTGTCCATGGGTGGGATGTCATTGGTCTCGTTAGTTTTCGCCGTCGAGGTGGACTTCGTGTCCTCGGGCTCGCTGTTGCCGAAAGCCGAAGCTGGTGGAGTGAATCCGTAGGAGGCCACAAGTGCCATGAACCGAACTGAAGAAAATAAAAGAAGAAATAAAACGATATTAAACGAATAATCATCACAGCTTATGGACTTTTGATACTCGAAAATTTAGACAAAGATGCACATCTTCGAAAGTGAAATCGAAAAAAAACATTTTCAATGAGAAATTATGTTCAAAGAAAAAAAAAGCCTATATTGTTAATCATGCCATGATTGCATGATATCATGAAACTTTCGTTAAAGGTATAAAAGAAAAAACAAATCACAGCTTATGGACATCATGGAAATCTCTTTCTCATGACTGCTCCATAAAGGCAGATGTGTTTCGTCAGAGGCGTCGAGAATAAATGGTTTTCATTATAATTACAATGTAGCAACATTTCATTAAATACGTAAATAAAGATATGAAAACAACTAAAAGTCTCGTGCGTTTGTGTGTGTCTGGATATTTTGTTATACACACCCAACTCACCGAATTTACCAGCACACACACACACACACACACACACACACTCAAGCACACCCACACACACACACACACACACACATACGCACACACTCTTATATTTGACATAAAACAAAACCCTCTGTTCTGTTTATCCGGATACTCATAATGTCGCACGCGCTCTTGGCAATCCCCTTGTGAAAACATCAAAATGCGCTTAACGGATGCTCCCCCTCAATCTACTTGTTTTCCTCTTCCATTTTCCCGCGCAAATTCCCCTCTTGACCGCAATAAAACAATGAATGTCGTCCCTGCACGCATGTAGGCGATTAAAGACATTTCCACGAGCCTATAAATCACGAGGATTACTTTTTGAGTGGTACAAAGATGAAGAAAAACAGAATGTTTGATGGTGGTGATCATGCGAATTCCTTCCCCCGGGTCCTCCAGGACATTTGCGAGGACTCGAAGAAGCAATTTCTGAATTAATGTGGTACAAGCGAGGTGCACCAGGTAAATTAAGCAACGTATTTCTATTGAATTTGGAGAGTTTCAAACAACGTATCTCAAAATCATATCAATAACTCGGACTATAATTGATAGCAATAACCGCAGGCTAAATTCATTTCAATTTACTAAGAGCTCATTCAAGACTGTCTTGTAATAAATCTCTTTACGAGTCGTTGCCCCTTCTTTAGTTACTAATTTTATTTAATGCCAATGAGAGAAACAGACAGAAAAGGGATGTGACGAGAGAAAAAAGGGAAAACCTTCAGGTTTTGGTCGATTTTACTATTCAGTCATGCTCGGGAATTAAGCCAACATTGTAGATTCGATTATACAAGACCCTACCCCTAACCTATTTGTATCGATTTTTTCAGTAGGTACGAAAAAGTGAATCTGGGAGTACAGGAAAATTCAATAGAGTTATGCCAGAACGATGTAAAATGTATATTCGAAGACTTAGGGTGCTATCTCACTTCGCGGAGACGCGTAGACGTCTCCGCAACAGAATAGAAATTTCGTCTCCGCGACGGATAAATAGTATTAGAGACGTCCTGAGACGTCTCCTGAATTTCGGAGACGGATTTTTTTTTTCATAAATTGTCGCGGAGACGTCTCGGAGAGGTCTTTAATACCATTTATCCGTCGCGGAGACGAAATTTCTATTCCGTCGCGGAGACGTCTCCGCGAAGTGAGATAGCACCCTAAGAGGGAATTACGGCGGTCATAGATTTGCACTAAACTATAGCATTTTTCCTTCAATCCCTATTATTCTGAAGATAGGTCTTCACTACGTGACAGTAATCTACGGTTTTGTCAAAGCTCTGGTCATACTGGCGCTTCTGGACGTCAGATCTGTATTATGTCGCATTTCAACACATACATTTATTATTATGAATCTAAAATGTAAATAAACACTCCCGGTCCAAAATCGAACATTGCTCTAGATTTCTGTCCCTCGTTCCTGAGAAGATTGACGTCTGAGTTGATAACTCATTGAATGGTTTCCTTCGGGGTGCACAAGGCTGCCTGGTACAGCCGTTCAGATATACGAAGAAGATGCAGTAAATCAATACACACTTTCACATGGCCCATTTGCCGTGTTAAAGAGCGTATACCATTCACGTTTTCTATCAATATTGGTTAAAGTGAGAGTTTTTTAATTCTGTCATTTGAAAAAAATTCCTGTTTTCGTCTTTAAATCGCATACATTCTAATTTGTATGACAGTGAAAAGTCCGCGGAATCGGATTTTCAAGCCTGGAATAAACGTACCCTCATGTGAAGAAAATAAACCCATTCTCCACGTTACAAAACCCCACAACCTGAATGTACTATTTCTTTGCATTTAGCCTCAATATTTTATACAGTGAAATAAACCAGTTGCGTTTTTTACATGATATCTCATCGACTCCTGGGAAATTTGACTGAATGCCTTTGACCTAATTTTATCGGCTGCATCCCCTCCCCTTTCCCAGCCTATCGAGGTTAACTATTGGTTCTATTCTCAATCTGAAGGAAGATCACATCATTTGATGAAATCTCCATACCTATAAATCTTCTGGTCAATGGAGTATGAAAATGACTCCCATTTCGCTCGCCCATCATCCATTCACTTTGAAGAATACTATTTTAGAATTGGGTGACCCAGTCACACCAGAAACACAAAATACCATCTTCCTTGTCACACTGACACTAAATACGATTTCGGCATCTTAGTGGACACATAAGTTAATGAGAAGGGTGTTTTCCCTCAATCCTGCTTTGCTGCTATTGTTAGTTTAAAAAAAATGTAGAGTTCATACCCATATCTGGGTCAAAATTATCGCCATACGTCTGGTATAATCCCAATTGAATCGAGTGTGTCCCCATTGATCGAGAATGGGGTAATTAGAGCCTACCTGTGTTCGAGATAACAGTACGTCCTCCTATCATGCCTATAGAAAACATGTAAACGCGTTTATGTTTTTTTTTACACGGCTATCGATCGGTTCAACAATGTGACAGTAGATGCGACCACCCCCTTTTTTGTGGGGCGAGGGGGGGGGGGATAAACAATAAGAAATAATGCTGGTGTAATTATGAAGGTCATACTACCTCCCCCTCCATCCTCCCATACGACTTTATAGACAGTTTCATGGTATCTGCTGTGACAGGGTATGAAACCCTCCAGGACTGAGGACTGCTCCATCACGGGTGAAATATGGAGAGGAATTAATCGATAGTTCTTTGCCGTGAGCATGAGCAGATGACCGATAGACAGTTGGTCGTTACGGGCTGTGCATCATCAGTTCTCCATAGGGAATGCAAAGAGCATCCATTATCTCTTCGATTTATTGCTATTACATGTCGGCTCCCATCGCCCCCCCCCATAACATTGGGAATAGTTCTGTAACACCTTGTGCAATGTGTATTACTGTAGCGAGTAGAAGAAAAGAACGCATAAACGTAATTCCTGAGGGATAGGCCTACATGAAGAATCCGTTATTTCTCAATTTCATTAATAATCTTTGCCACTTTGCCGGCTATTTCCGCCATATGAATGTAGACAAAGGTCTGTCAATTTAACTTCATTCACAGAATGTCATGGCAAAACGGAAATCTCTATCTTTTTAATTCATTCCTGTATCATTTTATCAGATCAGCTGTAGTTGTGCCATAATTAGGATAGGATAGGATCTAAACTTTTATATAGCGCGCTGACTCATGGTGAGTTTCACAGCGCTTTACACTGTTTAACACACATGTAAAATTTCATAATCATTTATTAACTGTCCAGTCTTCAGGTTCTTCTTGAACACCTCAAGTGAAGGGGACAAGCGGACAAATCGTGACAGTTCATTCCATAGCCCAGGACCAGCACCAGTCACTTGATGAACGAATGCCAGGTCTTGCAGACTGGTACGATGTAATGCGGTGGTCGCAACAGGTCGTACGTGCATCGTGCAACTCTATACGACGGATTTCGCCGAAAAATTCTTCTTCGCAAGTTCTGTTTTACAGACCTGCATAGAGCAGACACAAAACGAAGGAGGTACAGAAACGTAGGAGTTACAGAAATTAGCCCAACACGGCTACATGCAACGGAAGCTACCTTGTGCACATGTGCCATTTTCGATCAGTTTTGACCACCGCATTAACGGCATTAAACAAAACCCAAATAAACAAACAAACAAACAAATTGAAGAAAGAAAAACATGGAAAGTAATGATAGAAAGTGCATTTACTCCTTCTTATGAACGACCTTTCAGCGTGCATAAAAGGACATAGAGAAGTGAAATGCAATGCATATTCGACCAACTGATAACATCAAATAACGTCCCTTTGGGATTATAACGCATTTGAGTCTTCAGGATATTTTGGACAAAAATGCTGGCGTGAAGCGTCTTGCCTTGGTCACAACCGGTCATTCGCCTCTGCGCAGGATTGCATCGTACACAGGTAGATGGAAGTTGTTTTGCTACAACATGTTGAAACAAGGAATCACAAGAGTTGGCACACACTCCGCGCAGGCTATGGCATACGAACTTCCCAAACACGTTATATCAGTTGTGACCATAACTTTGATAGTAGGGCGCATTGATCGTGCGCCAGTCCTCCTATTTCGGGCACGATATACGCTCGAAAAGCTATAAAGAAGTTAGATCACTTGTGATACCCCAGTATTTATGAACCTCATAAAGAATACATGTTTTCGGCTGCATCCAGAAGGAAATGTAAATTTACAGACAAGAATAGCTTCGATGAAAAGATCACCTTCGGCGTTATTCCCCTGGCGTTTCTCATTGCAAAGAAAAAGAAAAACAGGTTGTCTAAATTATCTTCCTGGGCAAAATGCTTGGAGCAAAGAACGAATATTACTCTCGGGCAATAGCCTTCTACGGAGATAACAAGCTATTATATGAAAGAAATTAACGGACGCCTTTTTTTGCTAGCGGAAGAAGTGCAAAATGCCGGGGATGATTCTTACAGTCCGATGTGTTCCTTAGGGTGTATTGTTTCAGCTTTGTTGTTTTCCCCAGAAAACCCGTGTAAGCTGCTTTACCCAAAGTGCGTTGGCGAAAGATGTAGTATCTGTGTTGTAGATGGATGTTTTCGTAAAATTGCCTCAAAACGGATCTCAATCGCCTTAATTGCATTTTCTTAAGGTAATCGCATTTGAGACGAGCGATAAACAAATGTAGAAGGCAACTTTTTAACGAGCATTTACAGACGATGGAAACCTACATTCTCGTTTTGGTATTTGGGAAAAGCTGAATACATCGAGAGAAAGAAAATTAACAAAAAAAAATATAACTTTTTTACTACATGGGTAGGCCTAAAGAGAAAGGAGATAGATACAAATAGACTTTTTATAAGACAAAGTGGGGTAAAACACGAGAACTTTACAATCAGTTTACGTAAAAAGATTTATCTTCCAATTTTCTAACATCTCAGACACTTTCTTATAATTGGGAAATATAATCTATACCGCACTCTCATTAATGTAATAATATGCAGTACGGTTATGTTACACATTATTCATATCAATGCGGTTACATATAGTTTGTGGTCGTCGAGGTAAAGTAATAGGTTTTGTATCGGATGCAAATCAGCCTACTTTTTTTTTTATTATGGCTAGTCATGTTCCAATACTACTATTTTCTTCTTCTTCTTCTTTTTTTTTTTTTTTTAGAAAATATGATCAAGCACAAAATAGATGCTGATAGTCATTATTCCACGAATACTTTTGGCTTAGTATCAAGAAAAAAAGGGCTTAAATTTTTGTTGTGTCTGGATACCTGTCCCGATCATCCCCTCCTACTTCAATTCCTATACATTATTTGAAATGATTGTTTTAATGAATTTCCTGTCATTTTCATGAAAATGTAGGCGTAAAAGACAAAATTACATATATATATATATAATATTAAGACAAACAATAAAATCGTGATCCAAGCACTCATCGAAAAACAATCGCTCGTATCCAGAGTTCCTCTGAAAGTCTTCCCCGCAGGCGTCACCATACCTCTTAAGGATAAAGTATGACCAAAATTGCATATCGCGATTCCAGTCAAAGGACTTTAATGCTACTGGCTTCTAGATTTCAAACCTCAAGGATGAAATGGCTATATCAAGGGACGTTGGCTATAGCTAGCAGACAGAGGGAAATTTATCCATCGGAAAACGATACATCTACTGCATATACGTTTTAAAGATATAGTATGGTATGTGTTGAGAGGCAACACATTTTTAAGATGATACCTAGGAAACAGAAGATAACCATCAAGACAGTTTTCGACATGCTTTCTGATTCAGTAATTTGAAATCAAATAATCATTTTTAAGGATACGAAAACAATGTATTGTTGGTGGGACCTTTATAATTTAATTGCCAAATATTTTCTTAAAAACAATGTGTATATGGTTTCATATTTCATTAATGAATTTTGTATCATTGACGATCAACAACGGGATGCATTGATCTAATACAAACACAATTAAAAATATTTTAATTACATAAATGGATATTATGTGTAATTATATCGCCTTGAACAACATATAATAAATAAATACTGCAATTAACATTATTAGAAAATTAATTAACATTATCAATTAATACAGTAGTGTTTAGTGTAATGCGGTGGCGACAACTGACCCGTAGACTACGTGGTACGTGTTGTGCAACGTACTTGCGGTGTGTGTAATGCCATGGTCCCAAATATGTTTTTCTACGTTTCTGTATGAAAGGTATTGTATTGAAAAAAACAAAAAAACAAACAAAAAAACATTATTGTGTTGTACCTGCTCCTTGTTTGTATATGAAAGAAAGTAAGTGCGATGTAGAGGGTTTTTTTCAACAAAAATCCGTCGAATAGAGCGTTGCAGCTAACACGACCGACGAGTTGGCTAAGTGGATAGAGCGTCCGCCTTATACGGGAGGTCGTGGATTTCGATCCCCGGCCGCAATCATATGAAGAGATGGGAGTTGCTGCTACCCTGCTGGGCGTTTAACAAACATCAAATAAAAATAATAATAATGGATAGAGCAACGTCGATCTTGCGCTGCTAGTGGCTGCCGGGCCACGAGCAGCTAGGGAAAAAGTATTTCGTTTTTTGCTTCGGACAATAAAATTTGGAGCATTTTTTTTTTCTAGCACATAGGCCTACGCCCTGTTGTGACTACAGCATTAGGAGGTGGTAGTATGTAACTTTACAATTCTCATGATTCTACATGTGTCGTGTACCTATTCAAAATACACTTTCTGACAGCTGTGTTTTTTTTTTTTTTTTTTTTTTTTTTTTTTTGTTGCTGCTGCTGCTACAATTTCCCAAAGTGCAATCCCTATTCAAAGTTTCATTCATGCTTGAAATTGATTGCTTCTCTTCCAGAATGAAAAGAATAAAATGAATATCCGAAGGGGAAAAAGTTACGCACCACTAGATCACTCTGGTGTTTCCATGGTGACAGACTATAACATGAATTGTTGAATGAAGGGTGTCTGGATGGTGCTAATAATATGAAGAAATAAAATCATACTTGAAATATTCCCTATTTTTTGATTTCTAAAATGAGATGCCTGCTCAGTATTTCTAAGAAATTGATATTATTATTTAGTAGGATTTCGAAGTTACCACTAAAATTGTATTGATCGGGTCTCTGGCTTCTAGTGATATGAACTTTTAGAAAAGTGCTCCATAATTTCGTCGATATGCGACCATAAATATAGCATAATATCTGGAAAATTGTCTTTATTGTGTCGACAGTTTTGTGGCAATGTAAATGACTAGTGATTAATTTAGCTGGATTTTGAATTGTAAAGATAATCGATCTGCATTTATCACCTGTAAATTGACTGCGTCGTAAAACACTCTTATTGCTATAATACGGTCACACATCTACTGGGTGTAACGCAAAGACTTACGCTGATAAAAAGTTACGATTGATTTTTTCTCGGTAGCCTCATCATGGACAGGATGCTCCAGAGTTTGATGATCTTAATCCTGACCATAGCCCTAACCCTAATCTAAATCATATTCAAATCCTAATCCATGACTGTATCTGGTTTCCAAATGAGGCTACCAAGAAAAAAAATCCATCGTAACTTTTTATCAATCGCAATCTTTGTGTTACACCCCATCTAATATTGGTAACTTGGACGATTTAGGACAAGGCCTAAGCTTTTGTTCCGAAATCCATTTTTTATATAATTTGATATAATATAACTGCATAATTATTTACCGGCTTTCACCTTCACAATGACTTAGCTACATGCAGAATATTTGTATAAAGTCAACGAGTTAAAAAAAAAAAGCAAAAAAAAAAAAAAAAAAGCAAATGCTTCAGATTAATTGCCTTGATACTTTAAGTAAAAAATATTTTTCCTTTGCTTTTTCTTGGGCGTGTTTTATTATAATTATTGAAAAAAAAAAACTGTGTCAGAAAAATCTATATACTCTAAAATAAAGCTGGGCTGTTTCAAAATGTTCATCATTACACCCTTCATTGTAAAAGCGTATCAGACCGCCCCCCCCCATTTTGCTACAATTTTGTTTCATTTTTCTTAAATAATATGATAAGAACTAGAATATATACAATTCCATGTGCTACATATTTCCTTGTTATATCATAATATAAGCTTGCATAAGCGGTAGGTTTGATCATAACCTTGTTGCAAACTGCGAGCTAAATCTTTCGGATGAAAACCAAATGTGATAAGAGAAATGACATAATGCGATTACAATCCTCCTGGTTTTCGTCTCAATGACTATATCTGGGTTTTAGTTTGACATGTTCTTAGGGGATGTCTAATAACATTCACTCTCTTGAATGGAGGCTTGTGTCATCTATACCGCCACTTTCCTCGAGGGTGGAACGGGAGGGATGAATTAGAATCAATTATAGAAAATGAAATGGTAATGTTTGAGTTCGAACAATGTTAACACAGTCCAGAAAGGGACTTGTGAGGGGTATAGAAGCATCTTACTGAGAAATAAGAGGGAATCAAAAGAACTGGATAATCAGGTTATGGTAAGGGGAAGCTTGAGGGAAAATGCAGGTGGTTGAAATGGGGGTAATGTAGATTATAGAGATTTTTAAATTCATGTTTAAAAAAAAATAATAAAAAAAATGAAGCATAATCGTTATCAATAAGGTTGGGGTAATAAAAAAAAGTAGAAGAAAAGATTGTTGTTGTTTTTTCTAATATTTTTTTCACGGACAAAAGATCAAAGGAAATGATTGGTAACGCATCAGAGTGAGAGAAAGAGAAACGAGAGAGAGAGAGAGTGAGAGAGAGAGAGAGATAAACAGAGAGACAGAATGAAAGAAAAGAGGGAAGAAGAGAGAGAGAGTGAGAGAGAGAGAGGAGGGGAGAAATAAGAATAAAGAAAACATGAGAAAGACACTGAAAGGTATACATCGATTGTTTCAAATAAAATGTTAGTCATTTCCCCCAATGCTGATTAAAACCCCGAGCTTTAAAATCATCTTTTCTACGTTTGAGAAGGGTTATCTAAAAAAATAAAAAAAAAAACACTATTAATCCTTAAGACTTGGAAATTGTATATAGGCTCCTTATCACTAAACACATTTATGTTTCAAACCTAGTAGCATTAACAAAAAAACGTAGCTTTACAAACTCACTGCTGGAAGGATAATGACCGTGATTACTGTACAGTGGCAAGCCAATCATTGGTATGGACATCTGTAAAACGCCATTTCCTCCGAGGCCATCTCTTTCCTGCTTTTAGAAAATACATCTTGAATGATAACGGCATCTTGTTTCAGCTAAGGCGTCCTATTTTACAACAACTTGGTGGTTATGGAACTGCTAGAGCTTTCAAACTGACATGTACATGTATACAAAGCTTGAAACCAGTGATATCATGGGAGGGGGGGGGGATAAAAATGATAGATGGACGAGAAAGAATATAAGGAGAGACGTATAGAGACATCCGCACTACGTAGTTTGCTATATTTAAACAACATTATTGTTTCAATTATTAAAAATTGGCAAACCGAGAGAAGGAAAAGAAGAGCGATAACGAGGGGGGGGGGGGCGAAGAGAGAGAGAGAGGGGAGAAAGAGAGGGAGAGCTAAAGAAAGAGAGGTTGAGAGACAGACAGACAGTGAGAGAGAGAGGGGAGAGTGATGACGACTGACAGACAGAGAATGTAAAGGGGTATGGAGAAAGAGAGAGAGAGAGAAACAGACATACAGAGAAACAATTATATTGTGCAGCAAAACGGATGGAGATCTACGAGCGCGGAATCCAAATATAATAAGACTACACTGTAAAAAATATTTTTTGTATTTTCCCAGCAAATCTGCTGTCAGCAGAGTCGCCATAAAAAAATGTAATTTAAAAAACAGTTTTGTTGTAAATTTCTCCCTGCAAATAATTACATGAGAAATACAAAATATACATCAGGAGTAACACATTTGTTCCGTTTTAACCAAATATGTACGCTATAGAACTCTAAATGATTTTTCCCCTTCTCTTTCATAAATTCTTAGACGAGAAATTTACAACAAAAATGTTTTTTAAATTACATTTTTATGGCGACTCTACTGACAGCAGATTTGCTGTAAAAATACAAATTTTTTTTTAACAGTGTACAACTCTTTGATCTTTTACAATAACAAACAAACTTTTTTGATTTGTCAAACATGAACAGTTCTCCCAACATCAGATTCACCTTGGACAGAACTGTTCAAATGTGCCTCATTTCTTAATCTTGAATTCCTAAATACTCACTTGATTCCCCTTCTTCAGGAAACTTAACTGCCTTCGTCGAAGACTCAAGTATCCATGTTGCGCCTGAATATGAGCTATTATTGGTCTCGACGAGAGTTCAGAAGCGCCATTTACAGTTTGTTAAAAGCCTAGTCTAAATTTGGGTAGCCCTCAATATAAAGTATCGATTACTACAATATGCGACTTGGCGTTAAACCCAATGGATACATTCATGGTATATATTTTTGACTTTTTTGCAAAATAATGGTTAAAAATCTTCTTATTTTTTGTTCGTCTTTTTTTTTCTAAATGTAAACTACATAAACTGAAGAAGCATGCGAATAATGCTCACTATCTATTATAAATTAGGCCATATTTTTTAAAGCTTTGCACTGAAGTGTACGATTGTCATGTATATAAGCTTCGATACAATCAATTAATCATTTTCTTTACATCAAAGATTATTTTCATGTAAATGTCGCCAAGGCGTTGACACTCAAGAGGCCATTATGTTTTACTATCAGTAAAATTGATCTCATACACGCATAATGAAAAGAGTTAATGTTTTTCAAGTACCCGTATATCATGGAATAAAAGTGATGCGAGATACCAGAAAGAAAACCAAATCGTATATGAAGATGATTTTATCCTGGGTTCATCTAAACATGCTAAAAGCATGGGAGAACATCATTAAAATAAAGGGAGAAAGCGTAAATTTTTTGTTTATTCAGCCCTCATAGAGAGTCCCCCCCCAAAAAAAAAAAAATAAATAATAAATAAAAAAAAAAAAAAAAAAAATATATATATATATATATATATATATATATATATATGTATATAATACATATATATATATATATATGTATATAATACCGAGTTTATTTTTATTGTACTAAAAGTACTGAGGCGATTCAACCTCACAAACTACATGTACACAAGAAGGTTATAAGACAGCGAATTGTGGTTCATTTTGTTTAGTTTTAACCATTTCACATTTAAAGGGGTTAAGATTGCCGTCGTTTTGTAAATAGATCCAACGTCATGCTCTACTAAATCATTTCAAATTACTACCCGGGAGTTAAAGTTCAATCAACAGAAACAAATTGGTAAAATAAAACCAAATTCAGGAAGAAATAGACTGACTCGACAAAAGGCAATTATATTCTCGCTTAATCAAGGGTAAAATAATTGCCTGCATTGTATGATGTTATACAGGACACCACACATTACCAGGTTCAAAAAGATGCAGGGAGGAGAGCAGCCAGCTAAGATTTCTTTCTCCCTTTAATAATTGGAATGATTTCACCCTCATAAAAGTAAAAGCACACATAACTTGCAAACCAGGATATAATTATTGTGATATTTTATTAAGTATTAATACATACATGTTAAGAGAGAATGGGTAAATGGTGACATCAAGCAATTATTTCAAGTATATACAAATACACAAAAGTGCAAATGGAATAATACATTTCAAGCACGATAAAACTATTTATAGATTTTCTTACCTTTAATTGTTTAATAATCTCAGTTAAAATAATCGTCTGCTTTGTAAAAAAAAACAAAACAACAACAACACAAAAAAAAAAACGTTTGCGCTTAATGGGCTCATTTAGAATTCAATGCCGCGGGCTAATAATCTTGAGAACAGTAGGGATGAATTTTGAAGACGTGAGATTTTGGCGACAACAAATAGCTGACTTCAAATAAACGTATTTTACGCCAGTGATTTTGATAAGAGTCTCCAATTGAGCTTACTACTTAAATTTGCGTAGGCTGTCGAGCAGGATGTAATGGTACTATTGCAGGATAAGTTTAAATGTCTATCATGTTTTAAAGGGTGTTCTTGAGGCCAACGTCAACGACTTTTTGGCATAAAATAGAAAGTGAACATAGAAAATGACATGACTTATCTTATTTAATTTTTTGCAGTGATATCTCGCACAATGATGTTGCATAATTATGACGAAAATATAATGTATACAATCCATTTATCTCTCACTTAGCATGCTAAGAAAACAATGTAATCCTTTGCTCATCATAAAGGGTGCCATCTCACCTCGCGGAAACAAAATTGAGACAGATTTGCCAACATGTCATTGCACTATATCTGTCTCCACTGTCTCCGCGACAGATTTTTGTGTGCTACAGGAGACAGATCTAGTACAATGGCATGCTGGCTAATCCGTCTTTTGTATCTTTTGTTCAAAAGATTTCGTCGCGGAAAAAGAGGAGACAATGCCATCCGGCAAATCTGTCTCAATTTTTGTTTCCGCGAAGTGAGATAGCACCCTAAGGTTGCAAGCACCAGAAAAGGCTCAGCAATCGGATAAGTCTGCGTGAATTCCAAGTCATGGCCAAAGAAAATGACAACAAAAGCCGATTCGAAATCCAAGACTCAAAATTCAATTAAATCTGTCAGCAATAATGCAGTAATATAACTCCCATCGCCGTTGTAATGTAAATGTGTAGAAATTAATCAAACGTAACCAGAGTATTTTTGGTCCTCTGTAATTAAATATGCTATGTTATTTCAAATCCAACACAAATGACCATAAAATCCTATTCTATGGACGTTGCTCACAGCGGAGTACAAATTTTCTTTGATTTCGAAGCTACAACAACGTGTGCCCTTTCATGGAATTGTCCCTCTATACTTTTCATTGCTCTTACGAGAATGATGTAAATAATGCCAAATAAAATTCCCTTCAGGGTTATGAATCTTATTTAAAGGTTATTTGAAATGAATT
>CALNVZ010000641.1:9658677-9684189 GCA_940671915.1 Paracentrotus lividus | reverse complement strand
ATATAAAGTTCCTTATACGTCACCTTTAAAGAAAGCATGGTACATTCAAACATTTGTGTTTTCGTGGTGGTATAAAATGTTCATTCATCGAAAAAAAATTTCAGGAAGTATTTTTAACAAAATTGAATGTTCTTACTCGATATTTTGATAGAATTCAATAGAATTAGGCTCAATGCAAATTCGAGTTTTTAAAGGATAACCATGACTGCATTTTGATTGCTAAAATATATTAATTTTATAGTTCTATCATCGAAACTTCTTTTTCATCACAAGTATAACTTTACATTTTTTTACTTCAATTCTTTTTTACCTCATCACTCTTTGTCACAAATATAACATTTTCACTCGCGTCTCGTTCGGGGAACCCAGGGGCAAGAAACGACCATGAAACACGGATGATCATGAATAAATATCAACCATGGAGTACAAGATAGGGTTACATGTGATAGCGCCAATGTCGTTGTGTAAGTCAAGGTTGAGAAAAAGGTATCAGATCGCTTTTTTTATTCAAATGGATTGCACTGGAATTCATCTTTATCGATTACTCGATGGTATATATCGCTTGAATATATATTAGATTCGTTTCGAAGAACCAGGTACACTCTCTAAATGTGGAGGAATAAATTTACCATAATTTGTTCTATTCTTTCTTCTCTCTTCTTCTTCTTCTTCTTCATTTTTAAGCTGTGCAGACTATTTTCATTCACTTTATTATCGTTCCAACATATTTTATGGTAACATCAATAAATGGCTGTAGGCTCATACAATGCCTCCTAGCAGGGTACAAAATGATACGCTAAATTCTAGATGGGAGTAAAATTGAAATGATTGAGAAGTTAAAGTCTTCCTTTTTATTTTTCTATTACGGCAAGCAAGACATTACTCCTGAGGAAAAATCACTCGTAAAATCAGACACGCTCTCAAAGCGGAATCAATAAAATCAATACCCCCGATCGATACTACTTAAATTTGGGCTAGGTTGCGAGTCAGAATGGGCGAGAAAACCGCAATTAAGGCGCGGGGTCGATGTGAAATTGGACGGAAAAGGCCAGAGGACACGAGCCGTAAGCCCAAACGCGTAATCAAAACGCCCCGGGTAACAGACACATCGCACCGTAAAGAAATCAATGACGTATGAACTTCATTTAAGGGGAAAAGAGAGAAAAGAAAAGGGAAGGAAATGTTAAAATTTGTTTATGCCTGGGTAGATTTAAATCTGTGAATGGGGCTGAAGGAAATAGATGAGAACTTTGTTTTTCACGAACCTTTAAACTTATAGACAAATGAATTATAAAATAAAATCATGAAGAATTAATTTCAAATAGTCAAGTAAAGTATGCAAAAAAGTCAGTTTTAAACAAGACTCATCATTATCATAACAAATAATATATTAATATGATATGGGGTGCCACAAACTTTTAGCATTCCAGTGTGTGCAAAAATAAATAAACTAAAGCTTTTCCCGTGTCTCATTTGTTTTATTTTTTGCTGTTTTGTTTTAGAGTATATTTTAAATCTGATTGCCTATACCACAGCACCCCAGAGCCACAAGAACAGGAATGTATTTGTAATACTTATTGAAAACTAATAATAATTATGTAAATTTATGACAGCTGTGTCAATAAAATGTACAGGGGAACCATTTTTTTGATTATATCACAGCCTGCTACTGTTGGTATTCTTAAGCAGAAACATTCACTGCAATTTCGCTCATAGTGTGTTTTAAGGTGAATACGAATCTACAACTAGAAATCATATTTTGCATGCCCTCCCATGCCCGTATAATGCATGAGTCCAATTTTGATCATATTCGCACAAAATTGAGCATAACTTTGTTTACGAAGGCAGAAAGAATTTCATTGTATTTAAAAAGTGTCTATTCAAATACTATTGGCTATAATAGATGGTCTCTTAAATAGCTTATGAGTTAGGCAATGAGTGCTGCAATACCATCAAAATCTTGATGGAAATAAATGGATTTAAAAGCTCTCGATGAAACAATCGCATAGGAGACCAAATCGAGTTAATCAAGATGCGGCAATCCACGACCCAAAACCGTCGGCTGCCAAATCATGTACGATCATCAGCCTCTCCAAGAAGATATGACAGGTCGAGCCGCAAGTATAGCAGCTAGTCCTAAGTTAAAGAGTTCCCCGCAAGCTGAGTAAATCATTGTCCTCTCGACGGAATTTCATGAAAAACTTAAGAAAGGTAAACAGAGAAGTGAAAATAATTTGATTTTCAGTCGAATATGAGAAGGAGGCAGTCAATCATAGCTGTCAGCCGCTCTTGAAACGTATCTCATGTTTCGTAATTCCGTATTTTTCTTCTCAATCATTTTGGAAATGTTATTACACAAATTGGGACTTTTCGTATTATTTGTCAGCCAAGTGGCAATCAGATGTTAAATGAAACGCTTATATAAAAGGGCACCTAATCGTGTCAAGTAAAAATGACTAAATTATTTTGAACTTCACGCTATGGAATCTTCTTAAATCGTTGCATACTAAGCCAAATGGATTATTATTGTATATAATACAGGGATTATTCGCAAAATTGTCAATGTAAATACTGTTACATTTCATGCTATTTTGTTGGTTATTTGAAACATACATAACACTTCTTGAAGGTCCAATCACTGATTTGAATGAGAGCATAAATCGAAGCATGACGAAACAGGTCTCATGTGACCTTGTTTGTTGACAGACAAGTTATAACAGCACTAGACCTCACATGTAGTTTTTGGCAAAACTAGGCACCCATTTTTTTTTAATGATTTATGTGCTTTTTATTTACAGTTGAGGCCATAAGTTTACATACACCCAAGAAATTCAATGAAAATTGTGTACTTGCCAAGCATCATAAAATTTACTTTATCTTAAAAAATATATGTCCTATAATGCCAAATTTGGTATCAAACGAATGAGTACATTATGTTCTTTCAAAACACTGGCATGTCATCAGGAGCTGACAAATATTTATGTGTCAATTTTCCCCAAAAAATATTCATATTTCAGACAAACTTTTAAAAATTCTTGACCAAAGCATTTCATATTTGTGCTCATTCTTTCTTTATACAAACATTTTCACGGGTTGCATTTTATTGTTTTATGGTGATATAACACGATAGAAAATGTAATACCAATCATAGATTTGACATTTATATGTTGCTTTGAAACGATTTTGGGAATATAATACTAACAATAGAATAAATTTGGCACAAATATTACTTCTTTTGTACAAAGAAAATTCCACTTAAAATATACTTTCGTCCGATCGGCATCCTAGTCACGTGAAAGAGCTTGGTAAGCTCTTGTATTTGGTAAAAAGTTTGTCATGGTACTACTAATATTTCTGAACATACAGTAAATTTTCTGATGCTTGAATATGAACAATTTTCATTGAATTTCCTAGGTTTATGACATGTAAACTTATGGCCTCAACTGTATATGATTTAATTTTTGAACGCGTCTTCCTGTCTCTACCAGCAAAGTACAGTAATCATTGACCTACTAGAACAAGCTTACAAGCCTTATTAAACCTTTATTAAAATAGATGAAACAGAATGTCGACGGCCATCAATAGACCAAAAGCGCCCAGTCAAGTTTAAATGCCCATGGTTGAACAAAAGGTAATCTAAAAGAACGTGATGTTCCATTTTGAATTGTTCCTACCTGAATAAGGAGTAGACTGAAATGATATTTCACACATAATTTCAGAACCCTATTACAAATCTGAAAGGAATTGGCGCTGCTTGCCAAAGAACGGTTACTACGTTTAATTCCTGGTAAAAGCCTGGTGTTAAATCAAACCTCCCTAGTCAACAAGGCACGTTGAAATAAATTTATATATAATTTATAAAATACACCTCACGCCTCCGACTCAAGCATAATTTCAAGGTCATATGTTGTCTATTTTTATTTCACTTTAATCATATCGAAACCTATGCCAACTATTAGAGGAATCAGTACTGCTTGCCATAGAGCGTTACTTATCTTTAATTCCTGGTAAAGTCTAATTAGATCACACCCACCCCGAGTCGACAGGCACGTTTATTTATATTTATTTATATAATTTATTAAAAGACAACTTACGCTCCAACTCTAGCACAATTTCAAGGTCATTATGTTGTCTATTTTATACCACTCAAGAGTGTCTATGTCCAGAGGGTTCCCTTCTCAACAAAGAAACTCAGTATCAAGTTTACAAGGAATTCGTCTTGGGAAGTAAGGACGAAGAAAAATAAGGAGGAGAAGAAGGGGAGAAGGAGAGAGAGGAGAATTAAGTAAAGAGATGAAAGTGTATACCCTTTTAAATGTGGATTCTACAGTGTGTATAAAACAAAAAGTATACAATTTGAAATGATTGCCAAATAAAAAGTATCTTGCCCAACTATACGTATTGTTTGAGAGTGTATTATGGAGATGCCCCTACACCTCCTTTTGAAAAATTTTACAGCACATATGGCTTTCTGAATAAAACTATTATCATCACGCAAAGCTTATTGCCATCCTATATTTCTACATGTTCTACCTGAGCGAAAGAAAATAACAGTTTCTTAAAGGTTGAAAACCGGATAAATGCCAAAGTGAAACGCTCACATGTTTTGGATTTGACTCCATATTTAATCGCTTTTCATACCATATCAATTACCCAGAAAATTGCTCTTAAAGAGATTCGATATCCAAAACGAGAGTCTTATCTCACTAAAGAATTAAAAGAAAGCCAAAGAGAAATCGTATTGATGCATTCAGGGCTGCCATGCTTAAGTAAATGTATTTCATGGCAGGCTCATGTTATACGATCTTATGTAAAGGTTGCGAGGCGATGCGCTGTTGGCCCAACCAATTACAAGAGGTACTCCAGAATCAATTAAGCGGGAGAGGGCATAAGGATGAAGATGGTCCCATCTGCTCACAACTAGAAGGTCCGTTAACCAACTTAAGTGTTTTTAAACATTGACATCCGAGTCAATTATTGCCATGCCATGGCTTTAATTTACTCCATGCTGTTTGCCGTCTACGGACCGCGTATATGGAGTCATTTTGACACATTTTTTGTAAGAGATACAGAGAGAGAGAGAGAGAGAGAGAGATAGAGAGAGAGAGAGAGAGGTAGAGAGCGAGAGAAGAAGAGGGAGAGAGAGAGAAGAGTATAATTATGCACTAAAATCAATCTACCTAACATATAATACAGCATTCAATGCTATTCGATATTTGCATCATATGTTCAGAGCCAAATGGACGTAACAGTACATCACTGGTCACAATTATGTGCCTTCTTCCAATGAGTTATTCTATAATATGAAGAGTAGCCTATGAGTCAAATCTGGAGGCATCTGGGTTTGCTATCATGAACTGGAATGGCCCATTTGGATCCAAAACGGGGAAATTTGAACTATTTTGACAGTTATAAAGAGTATCAGTTTCTGTTAACTTTGCGTGGAAAGCAAATTTAATCGGTCCCCGAAAATGAAAAATAACAATTTGAATAAAGTGATTATAATCACTTGATGATGATGATGATTGATGATGATGATGATGATAATGGTGATCTCTATAGGCCTACATCACTGTACAAGCCTTACGCCTTATTGTTGTTTGGTGTCAAAATTTCGTTTTAAGACCCTTTAAAAAAGACGTTGTTATATCATGTTTCTTCTAACCCCAATTACACGTGTTTATTTGTGTGGCACCGTCTCACCCGATACGTCTCATAATTTTGCCGTGTCACGAATCGTTTGTATTTGATTTCCCGAGGACCATAATCGTGAGACACGGAATTAAAAACAGACATAGGAAAATCGTGCAAATATTTAGCTGTTATGAAACCTCCACCAGCGAAGCAAAACGTCGCTTGAATTGGATTAACACGCAATATATGCATAAAGCAGTGCACACGATAGATGCCCTCGGCGAAAGATGGAAAAATATTAACCCTCTAACGGCCAGAGTACATATGAATTGCACCGTGATGTTTTATTTAACTTGATAATCACATTCTAAAAATGATAACAATTAGTGAGATAAATCTAACATAAAATAGATTTGCAATTTAAGATATAAACTTAAAAAATATAAGGGTAGGGTATATAGCGTAAACAAAGCTTGATGGCGCTCCTAGAACTATGCATATTTTAAGAAACAACATACTCTCAATAAATAGCCTATAATGAGTTTTGACATGTAGATGGACATTGTTAAATTGCAGTTTTGAGATCGCGCAATGTTCAAAAGTATACAGAAATTCAAATAATCTAATCTGTTTGGAGCTGAAAAATGCTGCATTAAAGTAATCATGCAAAAAGAGATGATGCATGCAATTCCAATTAGCGGAAAGATAATAGTTCTAATGTCGAAATGAGTTTTGCTTTTTATAGGCAAGGTCGCGTATGCGTCGTGTGTATTTCAAAAGCATACCAACGAGCAATGAACTGAAGAAGCATATCGTATAATGGAGCCAATTGCATTAGGTAAAACATCAAAGTTTAAAGCTGGGATATATACATATATATTATTTTTTTGGTGATAAATCAGAAAAATCTGATCTTTCAAATTTACTTTGAGGTTTAAATAAAGACTATATGATAAAAAATTATATCGCTTGAGAATGACATAACAAAATTATTAAATGTTTTGTTATAAGGGCGCCGGGTAGCGCATCCGGCAAGGGTTCCAACTTTATAAGCTAAATTAGCTAAATCCTATTCTACAGAAATAATAATCACTGCCAATCACTGCTCGATTCTCAAAGGTCAAACTGGAATTTTCATAAAGATTTCACGTGCAAATAATTTGTGTATTAAACGGCTCACTTGGTTGCATTGCAGTTAGCAGTATTTCAGAAGAGACCAAATAGAATTAAACCATTCGTGCTCTTTAATTTATATAGCGTAATTATACATCAATTCTACATCAACCAGTATAATTAATTTTAACGAAACTTATACCCAGCTTTTACACAACACTGATCGCTGATTTCTGAACCCGGTAACATTGAAATACCCTGGCTTCAAACAAATGGGCCCCAATGAAAACGAATGATACATTAACCAACTACCCATGTCAATGGTTTCCACTCTACAGATTCCCGATGGGCAGTTCCTAACGACTATATCATCATGTTGAGAGCAGAAAGACAAATTCATACCGATCAGCATAGTATTAATGTCCTTTTTGACGATGAGCGAACGACAGCGAGGGAATCCATTCCGCTAATGTACTCAAATCGTTTTCCCCGCCATGTTACATCATCCCTATTACACGTCTCATTATGTCCACGAAAAACAAATCGAACGGCTCACACTAATTACCGGCGCGGAGAGGGCTATTATTTCACGCTCTATGAACGGTCCACAGTGACTCCTCGCTTTGCACTCGCTCATTAAAAGTACACCTAATTGCCCTTGTGCATTTCTGCTGCAATTAAGAAATGGAATCGCCATATATATTCCCAGTTGATGGAATGCCCTTTCTAATGATGGTGGCGGTTGTTCTTAGAGCTATGGAAATATGTGTTGTCAATTTTTCTTTGCAATCATCTTTTAACAATGACGGCGAACCATGCATGATTTAGGTCATGAATAAACTATTTCAAATCAATGTTTGTGTGACTTCCTCCATAAAAAAAAAAAACGAAGAAAGTACTCCGTTTCTGAGTTTTTATGAAAAAAAAACTTAATATCTACTGAAGATAGCATTCACAGTTATTTCGGAGTATTGTGATTTAGTCGGTGGAAGATGAGAAAGGGAAGTATCTTTTTATTCTCTACTTTGGATTACCTTTCTCTGCTCTCTCCAAATTTTTCAAAAAGCGCACGATGCTGGATTTGAATAGTTACGTGGAAGGAGAAATAAACGAAATCCTTCGAATGCACAATGGACAGAAAATTTAAAATATAGCCCTTTTTTTTTTTTTTTTTTTTTTAATAATTTTTACCGTCTACTGGTGGTATATTTATATTCGAGGGGAGAATAAACCTGCATTTCAAGGTTTATTTAGACATACATAAAAGCTAATATTTACAGTAATAAGATTAATTATTATTTATTTTGTGTCACCACTTGTGTCGATGTTAGAATGAGAATAGGAAAACCCGCATTTTATCCCAACTTGTGTACACGACTTCCTCTCTCTTGATCTTCTCACACCTAACTGTTGTCAGAACGGACGATGTGCGATTGGAATCTCGAGGAGGGGCAGAGAAACAAACTCCGCCTTCAAAATATGAAATGATAACAGGAAAATATTAACAATAGCCTCAAAATTGTGTCATGTTCTTTTTAATTTTACTTAGAATTATATGAATTGCATTTGAAATCAATGAATGATATGACATCACTTCTTTTTTTAATGGATAGAATAAGGTCCCTGTATTTCAGACTTTTGATTGATCAGAATCACTAGTCTTACACAATATGTTCATACCACTGAGTAATATTTTGATATAGTTAGATATTGAGGAGGGGAAACCCTTTTCATCCCCAATTTGTATAAGCCTCTTTCTTGCCTTGTGACAAAACTTGGTAAACTGAAGAATTCGGGATTCGAACTAGCTTCTAGGGGTGAGTACGAAATCTTTCGAAAGCACAATAACAGAAAATTTTAAAATGGCCCAAAATCGTATGTCATTTTTTTTACTTTGAATTAATTGAAATTCAATGATGGTGACGTTCATTCTAATGAAATAAGGGGGTGGGTAGAAAAAAAAAAAAAAAAAAAAAAAACTGTATTCCAGACAATTTACTAAAACAATGAGTTAATATCAACAGTAGATAGCTTTTTGGGATTTTTCTCGTTTTGTTATAAATATGTCAATGCTTTGATGAGAATAGAGAAAACATTTCATTTTCAATGTGTAGCCACCTTTCTCTGCTCGTTTCCCATATTGGTACAGGCGCGGTACAGGGGGGGGGGGGGGCGACGGACCTGGCCCCCCTCCCCCATTAGCCCGAAAAAAAAAAAAAAAGGGGGGGAAAGAAAAAAAAAATCTGACGAGCGGGCCGATTGACCCCCGACCTTACCTCTATGGCTGATACATAGCCTCTTTGATGGCCGAAGGCAAAAAAAATATCACCTACCCCACCCCTCCCCCCCCAACCCCTTCCCGCTTATGCTGGGCCAGCGTAACGTAAACATTGAGTGTACCTTTGGCTCGCCCGGTGTAACGGGAAAAAAATTTGGGTGTACCAAATCTGAATTCTGATTTTGGCCCCCCGCCCCTGCAATGAAATCCTGGATCCGCCACTGGATAAGCTGTAGAATTCGGGATTCGAATTAAAACATAAAACTAAACAGTAGAAAATTTCCCACGCACACATATTGATATAAGACACAGCAAAACCCAAGCATCGATTACACGCGCTTACTTTCAATTTTGCCATCATAAAATATGGAATAAAATATGAGGTTTCCAGACAACTGATTACACTGTTGTGATAATAGTGCTGCGCACACATAATGAAAGGAAGCAACTTGAATGGATATAATGGATCACACACGAAGAAGCTCTTTCCCTATCTTGCCATCGAGAAGGGAGTGTTAGCATCGGGTCGCCTCACCAGTGGTTTTACCCTTGTTCTGTTGTGTATCGGATATCTTTTGCCCCATGTTCACCATTCTCCCCGGGCATGCGAATTAAGCGCTTACTTAAACACTTGCAAAAATATGTTAGGGATCATATTTCTGTCTGTCCTCGGGATAATAATGTGTGGCTAAATTTTCGTCATGGAGTGGTGCAATAGTACCACTTGTTTGTCACAGCACTCAAAACAAAATTCGCTGAGAGGCACAAAAGATCAATTACTTGCAGCTCTTCAAGATATTTACAGACACTGTCAATTTTGTAGCACATTGGAGAAAATGAGTTGCCGACTTTTCATAAATGAATTCCAACTTGTCTTCGCCAAGTTCACCCTCTCTGTTTGGCATTTATATACACTTTCTTAAAGCCATTTATTTGTGTGCTCCATAAATAAATTATGCCGATATTTTGAGTGACATGTCATTTGAATTATACAATTCTCGGCGCTGACATTTCAATCATGTTCTCATATAAGGACAAACGAATGTCGAAAAAATGAAACTACATGACTTGTATTGCGATAACGAAGTTAACAATCAATGTCGCTGATTAAAAACTTGCTCTTAGTGCAATATGATATGTAATATTTCACTCCACTCATTTCAATAATCGATAATGCATGAATATGATATTTCCTTGCACTATGTTTCCTCCTAATTACACATCTCGACCCTTCGCAACCTTAACCTTTCACATGACGCGTTCTTGTCTTTTCCAGGAACATGGTTGCTTTGTCGGCATTTTTCTTTATATATATATTAGTTTTTTCAGCTAATGCAATCATGAACTCCGTTCCGCCAGTCCTGTCTGGTATATTGTTATTACTTTAGCCGCACGCCATCCACCGGTATCGCATACTTGTCGACTTCCATAGGCGGGGGTTGTACTTTACTTCCCCCCTTTTAATTTCATTCACTCTCTCTCTCTCTCTCTCCGTCTAGTTCTGTCTCTCTTTCTATATTATTCATTATTTTATATTATATCTCTTGCCTCTCCCTATTTCTATTCATGTATCCATTTCTCCTTTAACATTTCTCTTTTCAATGTACAACTGGAGTGTTTTTTTTGTTTTTTGTTTTTTTTTTTTGTTTTTATCTATACCTGCTTTCCATTTAGTGACCCATTTCATATTTTCCTCTCATTTTATCTTTAAAACTATCTATTGTTGTATTTAATATTTTTCATGACCCCCCCCCCTCATTTTTCTCCCTGCGGATGCTTCAAACAAGGGGCACATATTGGATACACCATAGAAGCCAAGCAGCTTTAATTCTCGACTTGTCTATCGAGAGACTCTTACCTACGTTGAACAAACATGTCATTCTTAAGCATAAACAATCTATGCTCCAAGTACTAAGCATGATAGACATGTTTATTTTAAGGCAGGTACTCAAAATAATGAGTAGTAATCCTTATTGTGAAATAATATATTATCGATATGCAGCAAAGCTACCGGTACATTTATTAAGATATATTTATGGAAAATCTCTCTGGAATGTCCTTTTGAACACCACTGCGGTTTTGGATAGCAAGTATCGTCAAATCTTGCTATTCTCTGTAAATGCTTTATTGTTATTTATATATTTCTTTTTTTTTATTATTATTTTCTTTATTTATGTGTTTTTGCAAGAAGCTTATGATGTAACCAGCTAAGGTTTTAACTTCGGTCCTTTCGTATTTCTTCCATAGATCATGAGGTCAATCGTCATATAATGTTGTCAATGAATAGCAAATGATACACATAATTTTATTATCAAAGTTGTCTGTGAATGGAAATATGAAATAAACAAAATTGAAACTGAGATTATAGCCGATCTGGGTCTTGTTGCGGAAAACTTTTCATGAATAAAGACTTTGCCACCAATGGTAAATTCCGTAGAAACTTAAATTTGATCTAATGTTTACTTTTGATAGTTATACACTGATTGCAAAGTTACGGTTAATGACCGTCTATTTTGCATTAAAAAAAAAATCAATAAATCAAAGTGCCACCCGACATTTTGCGTTATGGAAGCGTTATATTCAACGGCAAGTTCTAGCATCGCTGATATGTATAAAAACAGCCAAAGTGCCTATGATACATTCGGCATAGCAGTGGCAACTTTTGTTTGATCAGCTGATCAACGAAAGCCATTTATTTCTTCTTCTTTTTTGCCGCTCAAAATAAAGCTTAAATATTGTCGAATATTGATTGGCATTATCCTGTTGGCATCCATTCTACTAGGATGAAAGATGAGTCATGGAAATGTCTAAATTTTGGGGCGTAATAATATCGAAGTTAAGCATTTCCTTAGTTTGCAGAGCTAACTACAATGTAAGAGAGCATGTATTCCAAAACATTAAAGAGGGGTTAAAGTGTTTTATGTAACAGGGGGTATTATTATTTATTTTTTTAAATTCTATTTATTTATTTATTCATTTATTTATTCATTCATTTATTTATTTATTTATTTATTATTATTTTTTTTTTTTTTTTTTTTATTATTTATTTATTTTTTTTTTTTTTTGGGGGGAAAGATGTAATTCGAATTCCTTTCTTAATCAGCCTGTTTTCTTTTCCTCTCTCTCTTTTTTTTTTGTGTTTTCTTTTTTGCCCCGTCTTTCGATCTATAATCCTACTGCCGCCCCTCATTCTCTCTCTCTCTCTCTCTCTCGCTATCTTTATCTCTATTTTCCACGCCTTCCATAAGCATCTATCATCCATGCACCCCTCAATATGAGTCTCTGCCCTTACTATTTTCTCTCTTTCTTAAGACAGAACCACAACAAATGCCATTATGTTCTCCATGAGTGGAGGGAACATCTTTCGTATTCTTAAAGTCATGCTTAATACTTTACCGACACGTCTGTAAAATATGATTTAATCGCAGTGTTTTTCTGTCGAAAGTCTTCACCAGTATTACCCGGGGGCCAAATCACTCGAACATGATGGAGTACCAATGCATGCGCGTCATTTCAACTTGACGGGAATGAGTGATTTAAAAAAAAATTATATTTCAGAATCTTAGAAAAAAGAGGGAAAAGGTCCATTGCCTTTTAAAGAGAGAGGAAAAAAAACAGGGGGAAAATGATTGATAACGTTATTTTTCTTCTTTTCTTTTCTTTTTTTTTTCTTTCCTTTTCTTTTATAATGAGAGATAGCAAAAACAGTTGTGTAGCCTGAGGTGGGTGAAAAAAAAAGATAATCTATTCCAAATTTGGTTCGCCGAGGGAGTAGATGGGATAATAAATATGTCTTGTATTTCGACAATAAATAAAGAAGCAAGTAAGGGAAATGTGCTAGTACCATAAATAAGAAAGAGTATCATTCTGTATAACGTTCTTGAGAACATAGCTTTTGACATCATTAACCAACCCCAATGAATATAATAATAATAAATGGATAAATAGATAAATAAATGAATTAATAAATAAAATAAAAATAAAGGTGAGAATAATAATGATGCTGAATTGGAGAGAGAGAGACAGAGAGACAGACAGACAGACAGAGACAGAGACAGACAGACAGACACAGAGAGAGAGAGAGGCAGAGAGGGAGACAGAGAGAGAGAGAGAGAGAGAGAGAAGGGGGAGGGAGAGAGAGGGAGAGAGTGAAAAAATATGAAAATATGAAAATATAATGAGAGGTGGCTAAACTTGGACAAGCACGAATTAAAGCAAGAGCGACAGACAGATTGATAGAATGCGCTTGAGATATCCGAATGCGTCAATCGATGAAGAAAAATAAAAGAATTTAGAGAATAACAAACAAAAGAAAAAGAAAGGGAGGAAGTGGGTGAAACAGGGATTTAATAAGAAAAATATAAGCGTATGAAAGATACAGAAACAAAGAAGGATAAAGACACATTGACAGACAGATTGAGATAGATAATAATTATCATTGCACATTTTTTACTCGTGTATATAGTCAGAGCTCCATATAATTTAGGTTCGGAATGAGATTAAGGTTATACCCTTTTCCACTTGCCCTAGATCTGTCATGTGAATGTCACTTTTATGAAAACGGGGACATTTCAACTGTTGATAACTTCATTTTTGCGATTGGGAATTCTTCAATTCAAAACAAAATCCTTGGATTTTAAACTGAAATTCTGGTCAACATTGTCATGGGAATAAATTGAGGAAGAAGGGAGGGCGCCCTAACTGGAGAGGAGCAAAAACATGCTGTCATTTTGATCCTTTAAAATCTCCATTTCGGACTGAACCAGAAGTAACGGTGGTAAGCAAATGTGATGATCTATTTATCCACGTTTTCAAGATTAGATTAATAAACAATGAGTTCCAAAGCGACATCTTGATACCCTGAAAAGAAAGAATAAGTTGGTATGGCTTCGAATGAAGCTTTGCGTTTAGATGCAGGGTACACAGAAAAACAAATTGCCACTGGTTGCCCCGGTGGTGACGGCGGAGATGGAGACCAGTGTCGGCCACCCAGTGGTTCAGCTCTTTTCTCACAGAAGTTTAAACGATCGGTTTTTCTGCGGCTGAGGAGAGAATGGAGACCGTTGCTCGTGAAGAGGCTGGATGAATTTGGATTGAAGCTTTGATGAGAATGCTGAGAAAGAGTTACTGCTGTACTATTCAGGGTTTCTAGATGTGAAATGCTTATGGTATTCAGTTTTCGAGTTAGGAATGGATGAAGGATCAGGAAAAGAGTGTAACTAGAGACAATTAACGCCTTGAATGGACATTCCACGAACACGAAACTTGGAACCAAAGCTGTGTTCCATGGATAGCAGTGGAAATAAATCACAGAAGAATATCACCTGAATACAGCGCATGGGTGTGAGCATCCAAGGTCCGCGAGATGCCCAGGAGACTTGTTAAAACTTTGCTTGTTGGAATTTTCCTGCTTGTGTATCTTCTTCATTTCGATACCATCTACGAAAGCATCAGAGAGAATGTCATCAGTACGCCAAGGGACGCAGCTTTTCAACTGCGGATACACAAGCCTCGGATCAATTACAGTGTGGCTTTTTTACTACCTATGGAACTATGAAGGAAAGAGGTGAGGAATCATGCATCGCACAAAGTTCAAGAAAACAGTGTGGAAGAGAGAAAATCTAATGTGTCAGAAGACCTTCTGCTAACGAGTGATGAAACAAGGTAAAGAATATAGTATTGGACAATGCTCGCAGCCGATAAAGGAGGAAGGAAAGAAACCTTCTTCATGTTTCAGATACATACTCGCGTATCAGCAATCCAATCAGTAAAGGAGAATATTGTTCTTTGTTCGACTAGTGACCAATGAAGTAAACCGAGTGTTAATATGTTTGATATAAGGTCTTCGCAGTTAATGACTGCAATGTTGTTTAATTCCTCTTTTTTTTTTATATATATATAGGCTTTCATCTGTTAATCCATTTATCACAACAAAGACTTTTGAAAGGAAATGATATTTCCAATGTTCTTTCTTGATACCTACAGTTGTTTTGTTTCTTCTATCTTTGTTATTGTATAGTGTGGAACTATTTGATATTCACTTGCTTATGGATCTATCAGTCAGGATTTGGTGGCTTTATTTGTTTTGCTCCTATTCAGTTTTTACGCACTTTTACACAGGGCTGGATTGTTGATTTGAAGCTCTGTGTTATATCTTGTGCTTGCCTTCCTATTGTTTTTAGATCTAATAACCTAATTTATATTACCATTTGTCAATTCCCTTTTATTTTTTTTTATTTTTTTTCCTGCTCACATAATTTTACTCTGATGATGTGTTTTATTTCTTTTGGAGGTACAGATATTCTATTGCTTCTCATTGCGAACTTAATGCTGCGATTTTGTACAAGTACATGTAAATGTTTATGGGTTTATGTAATATATTAGGGTACTTTTATCTATATTTTCTTACTCAGTCTTAGTTGTCAAGGAATCTTTGTACAACGCGACACAATGGCATAACACTTAGCTCTTTTAATTGTAGGGGACTACAGGACTATGTAAAAAGAAGGAAAGTTTTCCTATACATGAGAAACATTGAAAGTGATATTATATTTTGCAGGAAAACACATTCTGATAGAAAAGATGAGAATATCTGAAGTCCCAATGGGGTGAAATGCATGATGTATTGGTTTTGCTAGTTTTCTTCTAATAGTAGAGGTGTAGCCATACTTATCAAGAAACTCTATTTCAGTTAAGGTTATTTCAAGTATTCCATGATCCAAATGGTAGATTTGATTATTAAATTCTAAGCTAAATGATGTTCCAGTGACCCTGGTGAATATTTATGCTCCAAATAGTGATGACCCTAATTTTTTTGTTGGAAGTTTTGCAGAATTAGATAAATTTGACTATCCTTTCTCTGATTGTGGTGGGGACTTTAATTCAGTAATAGGCCCATTAGATTACAAAGGTACATGACAACGACATTCTAATACCAAAGTCAGCGACATGTTATCAATGCTTATTGAAGAATATGACTTGGTTGATGTTTGGAGATATTATCATCCTACTCTAAGACAATATACAAGACATCAAAAACACCCAAGTATTGTCTAGGTTGGATATTATATTTTGTATCAAGTAATTTTTTGAGTTGTTTGTTAAAGTCAAAGATTCTACTGGAATTCAATCAGACCACTCAGTTGTTCATTATCCAATTTAATGAATGTTACAACCAAAAGAGTAGAGGTTATTGGAAACTTAATTGCTCTCTTTTACATCATGATGCAGACTTCATCAAGTTACTAGAAGAAGAAAATAAAACAATTTAAATGCGTTCATAAGGATTCAGAATGCAATCCAAACACAGTATGGGACTCCCTGAAGTGTACTTTAACTGGGGTTAGCATCGAATATTCTTCTCAGAAGAAAAAGGAGAGATTAGAGAAAAAGAGCAGATTATGAATGATATAGAAAAAGTTAAGATTACAATTAAGTAATGATTCATCTGCTGATAACCCTCATTTGTTGAGATTAGAAGAACTTGAAGGTAAATTAAACAAAATTTGATGAGTATAGTTAAGGATCAATAATAAGATCAAGGGTAAGATGGTTAGAAAAGAAGGTGAAAAGGGTACTAAATATTGTTAACTTAGAAAATAGATCATTTCAAAAGAAAACTATAACTCGAATTAAAAGATGCAAATGACAATATGACTACGGATCCGGATAACATTTTAAAAGAAATTCAATCACTTCTATTCAATCTATATTCCAATGTTGTAGAGATGTTCAAAATGATGGTTTCAATGAAGGCATATTTGATGATCTAGATATTCCCAAGCTGTCTGAGGATGAAAAGAAAACTTTAGATAAGCCTTTAACAAAACAAGAAAATATTGATGTTATTAAATCTATGAAGATGAACAAACTCCTGGATGATGGTCTACCAATTGAATTTATTTAGTTTGTGGCCTGACTGATATTAATGAATTTTATGGATTCTTATAATTATTCCTTACAAAATGGTTTATTACTATGTCGCAGAGAAATGGTGTTATAACCCTTCTTCCAAAGAAGGATAAGGATCCTTTGTTAGTAAAAAATTACCGGCCAATTACATTATTGAAGTGGATATATAGATGATTATAAGATATGCAAATGTTATGCAATACGTATGAAAAAGTTTATAAAAGGCCTTATCCATTCTGATCAATCAGGTTTTCTGAAAGGCAGAAATATTAGTAATAATGTACGACTTTATTTGGATATTATTGAATATGCTCAGGCAATGAAATTCCTGGTGCTATATTATTACTTGATATTGAAAAGGCATTTGATAGTGTCAACCATAAATTCTTATTTAATACCTTAGAACAGTTTAATTTTGGTCCAAAATTTATTGATGATTAAAGACTTGTATTCTACTCGCCAGACCTATGTTAATGAATAATGGATATTTTTAACAAATCGCATTTCAATGCAAAGAGGTATATTTCAGGGTTGTCCCATTCTCCATATTTGTTTTTACTAGTCATCGAGATTTTAGCTTTATCTATTAGACAGAATGACCGAGTTAAAGGTATAAAGATACTAGACCAAGAGGTGAAAATTTCATTATTTGCTGATGACTCGATCTGCTGTTGGATCAGGAGATTCTTTTAAAACCTTCGATTTCTTGAACAAATTTGGTAGAATTTTCTGATGGTAAAATGAATATATCTAAAACTGAAGCTATTTGGATTGGATTTCGATGAAAGATTGGATTGTTAGATTTGCTATTCTTTATTTTTATGTACATTTATTTTCGATTTAATTTATTGATTTATTTGAATATTACTTTATAAATTTTTAATTTAAAAATTTAAAGCATTAAGAATTCTTAAGAGACATGGAATCACATGGAACTTCTAAATTCAAATCTTTGGAGCATCATTTTCACTGGATTAGATGATTGTTTGAAACAAGAGAAAAATTAAAAAGAATCAGCAGACTATCAATTGGGCGAATGAGAATCTTCACGATTGTAAAGTGGTTGTTTATTAAAACACTTGTATGCCACAACTGATATTTCTCTTTTCAGTTCTTTGTATAAAATACCTCTCGTCTTTTTTCAAAGAGTTGAATGGGATTTTTTCAGGTTTATTTGGAACGGGGGTAAAGACAGAGTCCAAAAGAAAAAATATGTTAATGATTATATCAAGACTGGACTGAAAATGATTGATCCTTTAACATTTTGCTAAGCTCAAAGATGGTGAGGGGTTAAAAATATTTTAGATACCAATTATACTGCTCTTTGGAAGGATATTGAGTTATCTTTTTAGTAAGTTTCAATGGTGATATTTCTTATTTGTGGAACTCTTTGGCCCCAGAAAGTATTCTTAATTCACTGTGTAACATACAACTTGCTGAATCTCTTCGTGTCTGGTATCTATCTATATAGGGAGGAAGCTACTTTTAGAATTTTATGGTCATAAATTTTCAGAATTGAGTGCCTGTCAATGTCTTTGGTTCAACAGGTTTATTCGATCTAAATCTAAATCCTATTTTTTTTACGAATCTTGGTTTAATAAAAACATTCTTACCTTATCTGATTTATTTAATCCCCCTTTTCCAGGACATAAACTTTTTGAAGAATTAGTGTTAGATTTTGGTATATCTTCTGGAGATAGAAGGAAATTTAACTTCTTAATCCAAAATATCCCTGAAGCGTGGATAGAGAACTATGATGTCGATATTGTTGGTGTTCGTGAAACCATTGTTCATAAACTGGTAAATTCTAAAAAAGTTCCTAGGGATGCATACACTATTTTATTTGGTTCCCATGTTCCTGAAAAAAGATATGACTATTGGGGCGATAATCTACCTTTACCTGTCAATGTTAACTGGGATAAAATACACAATACTAATTTTTTCTGTACAATTGAAACTAAACTAAGATCCTTTTATTTTAAAATTTTTCATAAAGCTATTGCTCTAAATGACTTTCTTCACAAGATTAAAAGAAGAGATTCACCTAATTGCTCGCTGTGTAATAAAAAAGAGGAAACAATGGTTCATTTATTTTGTGATTGTGAAAAGGTATCTCCAATTTGGCTTGATTTACTAGATACAATATCGCAGAAAAATGCAAACTTTGCAGTTCAAAATGTGTCCAACTTTGAGAAAATCTTTGGATTTTCTGAAGATAAGTTTGTTTCCTATCTCTTTTTATTACTGAAATACCACATTTATGTTAGTAAGTTTAATAACAATGTTCCAAACATTGCTGTTTTTAAATCCTTTGTTAAGAAACAAAAAGAAACTGAATATGTATTAGCTAAAAAGAGAAACAAACTACACATCCATTTTAAAAAATGGCGTTTTGATGTTTAACTGTTTCCCCTACTTTCTACATTGGTCGCGGTATATAACATACATTTGTACCTCGAAGCCCTCAATTCAGTGAATGTATTGTAAGTACATTTTTGCACTATTATGCTGTACATTGTAGCATACAGGTATCCAGTATTCTATTACTTTTAGTTTTGTTTTTAATTCTTTTGAATGAAGTCACATAGTGTTTTAAAGTTGATAAAATTGCATTTATGGTACAGCGACATGATAAAACATGATATATGCAGTACGGAGTCATCGGGAGGACAGAACCCCTATTGTAATAAGTCGGCACGTTGATATGACTCTTGTTTCAACGAAATCGGTATTCATAAATTATGTCTCTAGTTCAGGTCACTTAGGTCAGGATACACTGCATGGTTAAAAATTTGTCGTGCGTTGACGGTACTTGTGAAAACTCAATGAGTTGGTATGCAGTCGGCCTCGTCTTCGACGAACTTTTACAGTTGGGTTCAAGGAATTTGAGATTTTCAGGTCTTCTCTTGTTTTACTTGACCCATGAAGATCAGTTTTGTTCCCTCTTTTTTATTGGGTGTTTTGTTCTTTTGGTGGTCAAATCATCACGTTTCCACATGTACGACTTCATGTAGATTCGTCTCAGGCGGGGCTGACTGCATATCTAACAAAACTTGATCAGTATGTAACTACAGATACGAAAGTGGAATTTTAACTGTGGGGTGTATTCGGTCTTCGGTGATAAATAACAGGACTAAAGCTCGATTCTTGTTTTTCTTTGTTTTACAGGGGTTATATTTAGGTATATAGGTCCGGTTTACAAAGAGGCTTCCTCTTTATACTTTGTGCTTGGTACTGTATCTATTATGTCCAATGTACACATTTCCATAAATAGTTTTCTTCTTATTTAAGTTCCTCCTTTTTTTCTTTATTGTTTCTATCAGTTTATTATTTTTATCATTATTGTTGTTGAAACTTTTTTTTTTGTGTAATTGTTGATACGATGTTTTTGATGACCTGTACTTTGATTTGTTTTAAATGAATAAAACACTTAAATATAAAAAAAAAAATAAATTGAGGAAGAAACTGTCTCGAAGTGATCTGGAAAGATTGGTTACAATGCTAATAATTTATCGATTTTGTAAGGTTTGGGAATCACTCTAATAAAAAGAAAATTATGTCAATTTTGCTGAAAACCATGTGGAGAGATAAAAGTCTGCAACGGGTACTTGGCATGGGTTTTGACATACATGTAAATGGATCAATCAGGTATGATTTTTTTAAGTCTAAGGCCGACCTTTAAGAAAGACTTGAGTTGACAGAAAAATTATTTTTTGGCTTTTGACACGTCCCTCTAACATATGCTTTTTTAATTTATACGAGGGGAAAAACGACCTACATTTTAGTTAGCTTTTTTGACGTGGATCTCTTGATACAGTTTAACATCTGGCACGAGAACAAAAAAAAACAAAAAAATGCCTACCAATACTCGAAAAAAAAAAAGACTGCAATAATGCTCATATTTCTTTTATTCTTTTTTTAAAAATCTCGCATAGTGTTTCTGTCCCGGCTCATCAAGTTTACAAAACATATAATTGAGCGAAAGCCATGTCAATATGTCAACCATGTTCTTGCGAAAGTAAACCAATGTCCTCAGAACTATTTACGTCATTTTACTTTCTTGAAGCACCCTCGACCCGCCCGTGACGAACTCGGTCTCCCATAAACGGTTCCTTTGATTTATCGTGATTGGATAATAGCCACCACGTCCGGCCTGTTAATATTAGAAAGTGGGTTTGAGTTAAGACAGCACCAGTGCCCTGTAACATAAAGACTTGCGATGGATAAAAAAGTTACGATCGATTTCATCTCAGTAGCCTCATCATGGAAAGGGTGCCCCAAAGTTGAGGATCTTAATCCTAATCTTATCCCTAACCCTAATCTTATCATAATCCTAATCCATGAATGCAACTACATTCGAAATGAGGTTACCGAGATGAATTCAATCGTAACTTTTTATCAATCGTAAGTCTTAGTGTTACAGGACACAGGTCGAGTTACTATGATCATCACGACACCATTGATTGAGAAGAAGGCGCCCCTTTTGAAGTTCTTATTTTTAAGCTCTTGACTTTATCACCACTTCCAACTTCTTGTTGCACAAATGGGCGTTGCTGTAGAGAGAGAGAGAGAGAGAGAGAGAGAGAGAGAAGGAGAAAGAAAAGAGGGGGATGTAGGGAAGGTGAAAGCATTCAGGATTAAGCCATTATAAGGAGACTGCAAAATATGAGGATGAAGGTATTTGGCTCAAAACATTTTCCTTAATAAGTTATGCTCCTTTATTTAAGATGGAGTTGCTTTTTTTTTGTCCGCTTTTGTTGTTTTAATCTTATCCCAATTCTTGCATAATTCAAAATTGACATGTTCGCAAAAAATGCGTCGTGTTCATCGAAGCGTAAAGACATACCCTACAAAATTGGTACCAAAAGATGCGGGAGAAGTTAGTATTTTGGAATATGTATAATAATTTGGGGTACATTAATTGGTTTCCTTTTTGTTGGCATTTTTCTAGGTGTCTAGTTTTTTTCTGACTCACTCGGTGTAGTTTGCTTCGCAATTGAAACAAGGAAAAAGTACGGATGCATTGCAATCTAAGAAATCTAGAATATCTCGATTATTTTCAAATGCAATTAATGTACCTTTAAAAAACACTCTCTTTCCTTTTTATTATTCCACCGTTGATGGTAACAAATTATATTAGCTCTCCAAAATGAAGGGAGATGCGTTTTTGCCAAAGTATCAAAGCGCACGATATCACCTGAACGAGACAAGACAAGTCGTATTTTTTCTCATCCAATCTAAATTGATGAGCCTAATCGGGGTGTCCCTCTCTCAATCTTAACAAACCTCTCGAAGATGCCTCCATCCAATGATGAATGAGTTAATCTATAACTCGCACCCAGACGGCCGCTCATTTTGGGTGGGAGAAGAAAATAGTAGGCGTCGCTATGACGACGGGCGGAAGTTCCACATGCTATAATGGTGCGCGGTGGAGTGCGGCTCGTATCCGTTGCGTCAATTAATCTGTCAATGATGAGTTCTGTTTTTGTCCCATATTTTCTCAATTTTCGAATTTTTTCCTTGATAACGGTGTCTGGTGTACGTGTAAAACTTCTCGCCTTTTCCTCCACTTTTATGTAGAAAATGGATCGCCAACTATAATGATCAGGGGACGGAAAAGAGCGAGAGAGAGAGAGAGAGAGAGAGAGAAGAAGAAAGAGCGGCACCAGATGGTGCATTGAATCATACTCAATATTATCTCTTTTTATTTGAGACAATCAGTTCAAGATAGCACAATAATATTCCAGGCTTTCAAAGAATTTAGAATTATGTTATCAGATCATGCCTCGAATGAATGATAATGTTTGTGATATTATGACTACACATTTGCAGTTGACACTTTTGAAATATTAACAATATAATATTTTATCTCGCATGTGCTATATTCAATTCAATTTTATTTGTTCCATTTCCAACAAAAGAGTACAAAATTCACACAAATGTCATTGGAATAAATATTTGACATAAAAAACAAACATGCAATACAAAATATAATATATCAGAATTATATATTCCAAACTTGAATATTAAGTTGGAAATGGAGAGGTCCACTGAGAAGCAAAGCTTGTTAAATGCGGACCCCTCAAAAAATAGTATTCAATAATAGTAAGTCACATGACTTAAATAAAGATATTAGCCAACAGAGAAGATGGTAGAGAGAGAGAGAGAGAGAGAGAGAGAGAGAGAGAGAGGGGGGGGGGAACATAATACATGATATAAAAAGTATGAAAATTAAAGGGAGAGGGTGAGAAGAGAGGAAAGACGATGAAGAGGAGATATCTGCGTTGTGGACGAAAAAATATATCAGATAACGAATATATCGTAAGTAGCAAAAGCAATTAACAAGGAAAGGGAAACAGTTGAGAGTATGTGCCTGTTTGACGAGTGGTGACGACGTCTTTGGATAACAAAGACAATAAAGGCAAAAAACATGGTCATGGTAACAATAAAACCCAAATGTGCTAGGTCATGTACGGGGCCAGTAAAAATTTCTTTAGATTTCTTAATGACCGAAAGTGATGGGGAATTTCTTAGATCGAGAGGTAAAGTATTCCAAAATTTATGGCCTTCAAAAATAAATGTATTTTGTGCGGAAAACTTTCTCAAAAAAGGTAAATGAAATTCTCCAGATTGTCTAGTGGGATAGTTATAAATTGCGTAATTTTTTAAAAACATATTACTGAATACAAATGGAAGAGTACCAGAATTAAATTTGTACATAAATTCACCAAGATGAAATAAGTGCAGATCTTTAATTTTTAGGATATTATGTTCAAGGAAAAGGGGAACCGTATTGGCAAGAATAGGAGCATAACATATTATACGAATTACTTTCTTTTGCAATAACAAAACTCTTTATAGTTATTACTAAGAAAAAAATAAGCAATAATAGTTACTTGAATCTTAAAACTATCTCTTATCCATACAATCTTCGAGTAACACATGACTTTAAAAAAGATACATGCATTGTCTTCTGATTTTCTATATCGAAACTGACAATTTGGCGCATTCTGAAGCGCATGCCCCATACATAGCAAATGATTAGCATGTGGGCTATAAACCTAATAATTACATGGATAAAATATCAATGAATTCGATAAACTCTTACTAACTACTCATTTAATCTAATGGAAAACGTGAATGAGATAACGACTCGTTAATTTTCACCAAAAATCCGACCTTTTTAACCATGCACGGGCATATTCTTGAAAATTCCCATGCCTTTTTTTTCAATAATAGATAATCAAAATGAAGCATTGCGGTGGAGTGCATAAATAATAGGTCTGCAATAACGCGCAGAAACTAGATCGCTCGGCACCATTTATAATTACAAATTTGGCATTAATGTAGAAAAATGTATGATGAATTGATGGATGGAAGATTAGAAATGGCACAATATGAGAGATATCAGACCCCCCCCCCTATCCTACACATAGACGCTCATCCGCAATTTTTGCTCGTCTGTGATCTAAGATGGAATCGTTTATAATTGGAACCTATTTCTTTGCTCTCCGTGTCTTTAAATTTATGTCCATTAATTGATATTCCTCGACGAAATATCGAAGGGCATTATGACTGAATTTGGCTTTGAATTAATGACATTCAAGAAATGGGTTATGATCTAGAAGAATTTATAGTCAAGAATAACTATTTTTATATATTTTGTGACATTTCAATTTCAGTCTCGTTTGCTCACGATCTGTCAAGGTAATAATTAACCATTAATAAATTAAATGTCAAAGCAGATACAAACATAATAACAAAATATATTATTATAATTTAATGAAGGACTTAATTGATCTGATTATAATAAAAACAGAGGTAGGCCATCACTGTGTCTCATATATGTCATTATGTTTCAGAATAACTTCCATTAAATTAGTGCGAAAGAAACGTCACATTGGAGCTCCTTAACGTCCGCTATTTAAATCAACCAATACGTAGACATGATATGTTTAAAGCTATCATAACCAGCCATGCTTAAAATTGTATTATCATACCATGTTAATGTATTGGTACAAAGTCCAAGTTTCTTATTTTCATCAAAATGAATGTACAATGCAATGCATCATAAATAGTTACATCAAAGTTACTTTTCTATAGCGTATAATAAAAAGAATGAATTTGCATGTATAATGAAGTAAGCTACATTATATTTCATAATGAGAAACAAAAATGTATATGAAGTAAAATAAATTACTAAAGGCCACAACTGGCGACTGTTCAGGAAAAAAAATATTGCCATGACATTTCACTGGCCTCTAATGCCGTTCTTGACTGAATATTATAATAGTGTTGCTTATAATTACGACTCCAGCAATAACACGGTAATGAGGTTGGTGATACGACATTTGCTCCGGGCTTCATTTCGTTCTGAACTGTAGGTTTAAGGCTCCAAAATGGTTTTAATTTCGGGTTTGATTTAAGAAAGGGTAAAGTGTTAAATCAAGGGTATACAGTTAGCCATTCGATTTGTGTATGGAACTTACAGCGGAGCAAATGTCATGAAATCAACTGACTTTGCATAGAATTTTATTTCGAGTTTACAGAGTTTGTGCTATATAGCCCGTCACACC
>CALNVZ010000641.1:9641909-9658656 GCA_940671915.1 Paracentrotus lividus | reverse complement strand
CACACACACCTACCACACCCTACGTTTATGCAATAAATATCATGCAATACCACTTATCATCGTAAAAATTAGTCAGTATTTTTCATCGTGTTCTGCTAGTGTGTGTGTCCCATTGTAATCAGCATCAACAGGCTTTGTCCATCAAATTGATTAGAATTAAATATTTATGCTTCGCATTTTTTTTAGCCCCCGGGTCCACTGGAGCGAAAACCGACCAGTTCGACCGCTCCCAGCAGGCAAATCGCTCTGATTAAAAGAGTGTGACGGTTTCTCCGAGTTTCATACAATTTTAATCAGGATTTCTTTTGTTGGCTGCGAATATGAACAGACACGTCTTCCCTTATTTTATAAGTTATATGATAATCGAAAATAATAGTATTGTAAAATGATACCTAAAGGTACAAAGCGCTGAATACAATAATATTTGAAATTAATTTCTTGCATATAGTTATTGGAAAGTAATGCACGTGAGTGTAAAGCTATGGTTTTGTATACCTCATTTTTGTGAACCCTGACCTACTTGTAACGCTTGTCTTCTTACTTCATATTCATAATTTTTTTAATCATTTTCTCTCAAGTATAGTATATTTAATAATATAATGCATAGTCATGAGTAATAGTATTACATCATACTTGCAAAATACAGATTACAAGTTACTTCGGAACCCGCTGTCAATGAGAACTATTGCAGGCAAATATTGACATTTGTGATAGGAAATATGACAATAAAACAAGTAGGGTACATGCAGGTAATATGGGCTAGCAGGTAATATGGGCTACGTGAAACAAATCGTGTCGTGACCGGTGACCGGTGACCGTTGTGAGCGCCATATGTTGTTCATATGAACTATTTACGAAAATCTATCGTCGTGAGAGCATCTGATGCCGAAATTTCTCTGAGAAAATTGCTGAAAACCAACAAGGAACGAAAAAATTACGGCATTTTTCTGGTGTAAAATTTGATATTTCAATGGTGATGTGATAGTTAAAAAAGTGTTTGAGGGGGTAACCTTGATTGTTTTTATATTTAGTAAGCTTACAGCTTCATTTCACCATAATAGCGTGTACAGGTCAATTTGTTGTAATGAAGGGGTGCAATATGGCATTGAATGCTTGCCTGACATAGCAACAATTAGTGCAGGTAATATGGGCAGTCCAAAATAGCGGAAATGATTCTGGTAGTTGGTATTGGGATGAGGCATCAATCTCTTCTCTAAGATTTGTTTTTGTTTTGTTTTTGTTTTTTATATTTACAGTATATCATTAATAGAAATAACTTATTGTATATTGACTTGTATAATGAAAATAATATTGTTTAAAAATAATATACAAAATACATTAAATTGAATATCTAGTCAAAGTATTCACTGAAGGGTCTTATAGTTTCAAATGATATCTTAAAGTTAATGATTTTCAACATTTTAAGCAAATACCAGATATAGTAGAGTCATTATAGTTACAAAAAAAAAAAATACATTAAATTCATATGCCCATATTACCTGCACATGCAGGTAATATGGGCTCTTTGGTGATGGCGTCAACATTTGAATATTGCAGACAGGGGGGTTGGTGATAATTGTTTTTCTTCACAATAAAAGTTAGAGCAGTAGTTATTGATTCATATAAACAAAGATTAGGCTGTGCGTCATTTTGTAATTTTATGCAAATTATGCAAATGAGCTTAGTTGGCCCATATTACCTGCATGTACCCTACTCTATACTACGATTTCAAATAAAAATTATCAATAAATAAAAAGTCGGAGATCAGTACAAATGAGAAACATAATATATTTTTGCTCATGCTGAAAAGAAAAACAAAACAACAAAGGCACAGATTTTACAAGTTTTCAGGTTACGTTTATAATATTTGCAAAACAAAAGAAAAAAAAATCTATAAGATACCAATACAATGGAATTTTATACGGGGAAAACGGCAACACCCAGAGAAGATAACTATGTTTGTCAAATCACTTTTCGAAATCACTTTTTGAAATATCCTATGTACATGGACTAAGGTCATGTGGCACCACCATACAGAAATACATGTACAGTGTTCCAATAGTCTTCTAGTCGGTGAGGGTATGTCCCTATAAAGTTTAATTATAATGCACTTGATTTATGTTACATTGCATGGTCACGGTCGACGAGCCCAAAGCGAGACTCTACCAATTCCAATTTAATTTTTTTTTTCGATGTATAATGTATCTCCTCGGCGTGAAGGTCATCTTTTGATCATAATTATTACATCCATAAATCATGATCAGGTGGATTTTTTTTTAAATATATAAAAGAGAAAGAGAAAGTAGGTTATACTGTAAATTAGATTATTATAATTCAACCGATGCAGGTTGGAATCCAATTTGTGACATTAATTACAAAATAGATAATAATACATTGTATTTATATTGCGTTTATGACAAAAAAATCAAAGCGCTTTACAATATTATAAACATACACATAATCAATACACATAAAAAGATAACACGGAAAATTAAACTATTAAAGGAAAATTAATAATTAAACATTTTCCCTTGGTGTATCCGTGACCACCTTTTTCACTCGTAAGGGAGTTGTTCGTCATTCAACTCCATGTTTAACTTGGTGTATCCGTGACCACCTTTTTCACTCGTAAAGGAGTTGTTCGTCATTCAACTCCTTTTTTCGAGTGAAATTTTCTCATATATTTTCTAAAAGTATTTGTTCCACTCTTCTACATAGAACAGTTAAAAAAGTATGACGCGAACACCTCCTCCTCCCCAAAAACAACTAGGAAAAAAAACAAAAAACAAAAAAACGCACAAATAATTGATGATTCGAGCCGGGACCTTGCCTCGAGGTATCAACAACATTTACCAGTCCCAAGCTTATTCGAATTCATGTCATGTAGTAACGGCAATTATAGTAGAGAGCACATCCGTGCATGGTCGACTAGAATTACACTTGAACATGCCAATGCGTTGGAAGAAGCCGTAGGGCACTTCAGATTTTGTCATAATTACTATGTTCATAACCATATGGAATCCACATGCCTTAACTCGGGGAAATCATAAAACTTATATGCGTGTACTGCAATAACCCCGAAGTTTGTGATAAATTCGTATTTTTCGAATTGTTTAGCAATGACCTTTTGCATTACGTCTATTTTAAGAGCGAAGAATGTTAACTTCTATGATTTTCAACATTGCACTATATCCACTTTTGATGAAATTTGAGTTGTTTAGCCTATATCAGATCTGTGTCCAGTGGGTGCCTGTCTTAAAACAAAAGTATGCTGATATAAAATGTTAGGAGCAAATACAACAAAATAAGTCTTTCATATTATATTACTCTTCCATAAACGCATACACAAAATCTGATGGAAAAACGATTTCCCTTTTTTTAGAAGCTTTCTTGGCTATTCCCTGTGTCAGCAAACGAGTTCGAGTCAAGTCACGAAGGGCAAAGTTATTTTCATTCTGTATCGAACTTTTGATTGGTAAAAATCAAACATTATTTTATCAAATCCAGAACTTTTGTCTGGCAAATTATCACAAAATATATATTTCACAATGATTAACAAAACATTAAAACAGTGTTGATCATAATAATCATCATCAAATTAAATTCAAGTGAACAACTCCAACTGCCTGGATTCCTGGCTCAGGGCATATGCTGTTATTGGCAGCTAGGTTCAATAAAGTTCATAATTCTTAATTTCGGATTCCAATCATGCACGTAGAGATTGCTTGAATTTTAAAGAAGTAAACTGTCCGCCCCCTGTGCCAAAGCTAATCCCGTCGAATTACTTTCCTGATGAGCCTTGTACGATCAAGCATAATAAATCAACTCGCATCCTTTCTTGTTTTATGATTTGAGCTCATTTATCAGACTGGTCACGAGGGGATCATGGTCAGATAAATTGATAGGTATGAGAAGAGACTCTGTCATCTTTGTTTAGTCTGATGAGAGCAAGCATTGATGCAGACACAGGGGCACCTGCCTTTCTGTTTATACAAAAAAAAAATGAATATAGATTTAGAAAAGAAAAAAAAGAAGAATATAGTTAGAAAGGGGAAGGGACAGTCAATGCAAAACGAAATAATTTTATTAAACAATTATAGTGATTATAGTACCAAAAACGTTATGACCATATCAATCATCATTCCTTCACCATATCATTCTTCTGCGCGCTCTCTCTCTCTCTCTCTTTTTTTTTTTTTTTTTTTAAATTTTTTTTAAACAACGTTATATTTGAATTTAAATTTTTGAATTTTCTATTAATTTTCCTGCAATAACTGTATATTTCATGTTTTATAGGGAAATCTTAATCTATATTCAGCCAATAAATATATTTATTGCCTGAATTTAACTTTTAATACAGTAAAAAAAAAAATTAAAAAAAAAAAAAAAATGTGAGGAGAAAATAATATGCCAACCGCACTCTCCATATATACAGCGGTCAATTTGTACGACTCGTGCGTGGCATTTTGGTCAGTATACCACCTACTATTTTCGTAGGTACGGTACACCATGGACGTTTTGTTTGTTTTGTTTTGTTTTTTGTTTTTTTGTGGGTACACCAATAATGGACTCTGAGGACGGTCACAGAAGGGTATTTTGTTTTTAGCTGGAGGGGTAAGAAAGCACATGGGAGCTTTAGATGACCACTAAAATATAAATGAAAATTCTACGGAAATGGCAAATGGACACAGGTGCATTAAGTTAACGACAGCAACAAAGAGGGGAAAGGGATAGAATTCAGCATTTATGCGTTTAAAACAATGATTCGGCCATACTAGTTATGACAAATGATTCCAAAATGTGAATTTTTGAGTTTTAAGGTTTTTTTTTTTTATACTGGAAAATCTTTGATGTTGAATTGGTGTTAAATCAACAACACTGGTGGTTATATAGGACAACACCACTATGAAAGTTGCCCTATATATATATATATATATATATATATATATATATATATATATATATATATATATATATATCAGACCAGTGGTGTAAATTTAACTCAAACGCTTTTGCAGTGTACATAAAATTTGCCTTTATGAAATGGTGAAATAATTTATTTTTTTCTACTAAGTATGTCAATATTATTTTTCGCCACCATCATTATTTGTTGACAAGCTTTTTAGACAAGAGCATGAATAATTTATTTCATTGTGTCACAAGTATGTTAATTGACGCTCATCGATTAATATATTATAAACACGTACTATAATCAAAATCAAATCAATTTTTAGAAACTTAAAATCCGCATTTTGAAATGTACGAGTCTATCTATCGCGTACTTGTATACGGCACTTGTAGAACAACGGTACATATTCATCATATTTCAATAATGGCGGCAAGGAATACTTTATAATATTCCGTCACATATAAATTCAATTAGAGATGAATAATGGCATGATCTAAGTGGATTTGAGTACAGCATCAATAGTGATACTAATGAATAACACGACTCGACTTAATAATGTCCCTGTATCAGCTACCGAGACAAAAATTACATCAATCATGAAAATGTTGTAGTGCACGTCCAGAAAGAGAAAGAGAGAGAGAGAGAGAAATCGAATCAAAAATCGTTTCTGACACACGACCCATTGTAATTGATGCGCAAATTACTGCGACATTAATCTAGTGGGCTCTGCGAAAGATTACAATATGCTAAAAATCATTTTTTGTTTGAGTCCTTCGGGAATGCATATCGATGTCAAAAGGGGTGATGTTCCGTTAATAATCAAAGAAATATGATGTGGTCGTGGGAAAAATGGGGTGGTTGTTTTTCTTTCGTTATAAACTTGAAGATGACTCGTAAAACTGATTGAAAATGTATGTTAGCTGGATGTAATTTCAGGATTACCCCCATGGCACAGTGACGCAAAGGTTTGCAATCAATAACTTCGAATTTGAAAGAAAAATTATATTATTGGTCACTGGATAGCCTTTTGAACATGAAGCGTATGATACAATGAATTTAATTGGACATTGCCATTTTGCTATCGTATAGCAAAATAATGATATATGAATGCAATGAGGACGTTTGGTCATGAGGTTGACTGAGGCTTCGGGGAGGGGTTGTCATAGCAACAATAGAGGCTGACAGAAAGAAGATGCCAGCCTGAGATGCAAAGAAAGATTGGATGTGATTTTCATCTACTTGCAGATGACTTGTGATACTTTTCATTTAACCTATATAGGATACACGGTGAGCCACATGCGAGTGGTATTATAGTCTTTAGAATGACAACTATAAGCACAAAATAATGTAAATGAGATGGGACTACATAAATAAATGTGAGTTTGATTTCCATGATTTGCATGATGTCAATGTGACTTTCATCTACTTGCAGATGACTTGTGATCCTTTTCATTGAACCTATTATGATGTAAGGTGAGCCACGTGTGAGTGGTATTGTTGTCTTTAGAACGGCAACTATAGCACAATAATGTATTTGAGATGGGACGACATATGAATGTGAGTTTTTATGTCATTGATTTGCATCGTGTGTTTTAGTCGTCCACCACATAGGGTGCTATCTCACTTCGCGGAAACAAAATGGAGACAGATTTGCCAGCATGGCATTGCACTATATCTGTCTCCTTCTGTCTCCGTGACAGATTTTTTTGTGTTACAGGAGACAGATCTAGTACAATGGCATGCTGGCTAATCCTTCTTTTGTGCGACCTTTTGTACATCGAACAAAAGATTTCGTCGCGGAAAAAGCTAGTAGAATGCAATGCTGGCAAATCAGTCTCAATTTTGTTTCCGCGAAGTGAGATACCATCCATACTGTTACTACGTATGTAGGTTATATTCATTGACGTCACAATATATGGGCCAGGAATTTGAGAATGTATTCTGGCTGGTTCAATACTGAAGTGCAATCATTTTGTTTCAAACGATGTTTCAAAAATGTTCGTTTTGACCAAACCTTCACATTTTATTAGGTTGATCATCACTTCAAAGCAGCGGCTATAAAACGGAGAGAATTACCAATATGGCCCTGTTTGTATTTGAAAGTACTAAAACTAAATTCAACAGGTCCCGGGTATAGGCCTGCTTTATGGAAAGCAGTCTTATATCTGACAATGCTACCCTGTGTAACTAAAACCACAAATAATTAATAAACAAATAGGACTTAAAGCCCTGATCCAATCATGTTCTTTATATTCAGACAAACACGCGGTGTTCTGGTGCTTAAAAATGAATAGCCTATGAATAAAATGTTTATTGTATAATAAAAAAATATATATATAAAAAATAGTGAGAAGTAGGGAAAAAAAAGATACATTAAAAAAAAAGAAAAAAGAAAAGAAAAAAGAGAGAGAATAAGTTCACATCTACCGAAGACAGCATTCTCAATGACTTTGTGGTTGTCTGCCTGTTCATAATTCGATGCTTATTTGCCCCTCTGAAGGCTGTTATAATACAACGCATATACATGAAAATTTACCAATATACCTAATCAAACCACCGCAAGATAACCGAGCGTCTTTAACTTCGGGACATAAATTTGTCGCGTGCATGAACGAACTGCGAGAAATACTAATCGAAACTTTCGACGCGCCATTATTTTGTCTTACCTCTCGAAGCTCTTGTTTCAAAACACGATACTTCCACACCTAGCCTTGTCAGTGTCTCCTTCTGATTATCTGCTAGGTATATCTCGGCTGGATTTTAGTCGAGATAGATGGACTGCAGCATAAATACTTACGATCGATAAAAAGTTACGATTGATTTTATCTCGGTAACTTCATCGTGGAAAGGGTGCTCCAAAGTTGATGATCTTAATCTTTACCCTTAGCGCTTATCTCAATCATATCCTAATTTTGATCCATGACTGTACCTGCGTTCCAAATGAGGCTACCGGGATAAATCGATCGTAAATTTTTATTGATCGTAAGTCATTGTGTTACAGGGCACAGTTCTGATTTTCTGCCAGGTATATCTCGACTGGAATTCAGTCGAGATAGATGCCCTTTAACATAAATACTTACGATCGATAAAAAGTAACGATTGATAGAGTGCAGGTACAGTCGTGGATAAGGATTAGGATATGATTAAGATAAGGGCTTGGATTAAGATTATCAACTTCGGGGCACCCAGTCAATGATGAGGCTACAGAGATGCAATGGATCGTAACTTTTTTTATTCATCGTAAGTCTTTATGTTACAGTGCAACAGTGAGGTACATGTTTTCTATCGCTATTCCATCACTCGTTACTTCCCTATCCGGAGCATTAACAATTCTAATGGGGGTCTCACCATTGAAGAGCAGGGTTGATATCGTTTACCCTTTTTTCGTTGACAAATTAACTCATGTTACACCCTGTTACCGTTAAATGGGATATTTTATAACAACTTTGAGAGTTTGCTTGTTTCCTTTTCTTAAAAGGGTTGAGTAACTTTGTGGATGTTGGCAAAATCTGAGATGTGGAACCTATTCAGTCATGTCATGCATATAATGTGGAAAGGGAAAAACCCGGGAAAACAAATCCAAACATGCTTCAAATTAGCTAAAAGAAAGGTGATTGTGGACTCAATAGACTGCAGTGTTGAACTACAGCATACAAAGATATGCTTATGACTATGATAATATTTAGCCATCGATATATCTGCAACTAAACGAACGATTAGCTTTAAAATCTTAGGCGATTCCTGTCAGACATAACTGTCAGCAGATATGATTACAGCATTAGCTGGAAGAGTACTTTTTTAAAAATCCTTTTACGGGACGGAGCGGTGATTCTGTTTAGATAAATATGTCGTAATTTCATCGAAATACTGCTGAACAAATTTTAAGACTCGTCTCATTCAGTCATCTAATGATTTTCTCCTTCTTTTTGTTTCAGTCTCATTATTTCCCCCAACGGATACAGGCAGCCATAAAATTGGGCGGCAATTAAAAAAAAACAAAAAAAAAAACAAAAGTATAAGGACACTAGCGTATCAGCAGATTTCGATGATTGATGAAATTCCTTTCCTTATCATGCTTATTGGATAACCTGTTTAACCTAACAGGACTGTCCCCATTTTCTCCTTTTTACTGCCACCGATACGCCACTGACTCCTGAGGTGTATCGGCGCATCTTTTGACAAGGGCCACATGGTACATGCAGTATTCAATGAATATTTGACGACAGAACTTTGCTCTCATTCATCCAACACTCTACCCTAAGGAAAGCTTTCTCGTGTTCCCGGTAAATATATCATGTGTTGGCATACCAAAAGACATTTAAAATGGGAGTTGCTGCTACCTTGTTTGGCGTTCATTAAGAAAGAGAAAGAGCCACGGCAATCTGGCGCTGCTTATTGACTACCGGGCCCACGAACCACTATCAATATTGTTTCGGATGATAAAAATTGGAGCGTTTTGGGGCGTTTTATCATCTGCCATTAGAGGTTAAGGGGCATTTGGTCTGTACTACCGTTGTAATTTTCTTCTGACTCTCTGTACATATAAAGGCGCAACGAATATTAAAAAAAAATGCGCATAAAACATTCGATATAATCAACAACGTCTATTTTTTAATAATGTATATTTCATCGTCATTGTAGTTTTTCCATTTGTATCGCTTTGATCTTTCCGGGTATAAGCATGATAAGAAAGGGTATTTACACCAAATGCTGCCATTCACGATCAGGTTGTTGCCATTAGACTTTACAGAATATTCAAACACTCAGTCGTGCAAGCTAAACACTCGAATTCAACATCTTAATTTTAAAACAGTATGAAAAAAATTTGGTCTGTGTTAAAAATAGATTTACAAAAACTCTTTTATTGTTTAATCTATCATTGCTACAGTGTAAGCTGTAATGTAATTTCATATTCACAAAGAGTCCTGTCATACTATTGGAGGGTAGTGGTGAATGGTTATCATTAGTGCTATTAGCCTATTTTGCACCATTCGAAGTGCACTTTTTAAACCTGAGAATCGTGTTTCACGAGATATAGATTACGTCGTCCATACCGGTGACATTTGGAATGAATGTAGGCAGAGAACATAAGACCACATGAAGTCAGGGATACGATATACCACGAAAATAGGTCAACTAACACCTGTTGACAGAGACTAGACACATGGGGATGTTTTTTAATGAAACTGTCCTACGTCTAAGGCTGTGTTTACACCTGAAAAGAATCTGGTATTTAAAGCATGTATTTATGGAACGCTATGGAGACTCACAAATTATGAAAAACTGTTGTCGCGTAGAAAGACGTCATTCATCATGTTTATCAAGAAAGTACTGTCGAAATCAAGCTATAACAAAAATCACACTATATCTTCATACTTCGTCTAAGGCCGTATTTAAACTTGACAAGGGATTATCAAATCAGGTATTTTGCCATTATTTATGGAACACTATGGAGAGAAACAAAATATGAAAAATTGTCGTTGCAAACAAGACGTCATTCAGCATGTTTATCAAAAAACGTATTGATGACGTGAAAAAATTTGAGTGTACCTTTTGTCTCGCCTGGTGTAACGAGGAAAAAAATGGGGTATACCTTTCTGGATCCATCATTTGGGGCGCCAAAATCAAAATCAATTCGGGCCCCCGGGGTGCCAAATCCTGGATACGTGCCTCAGGATGGTCAAGTCACTTGTGTCAATGGGACGTCCACGAACATAGGACATAGTAATGATTCGAGAATCCAACTCCCTGAATTGATTGCAAGAATTTCTTTACTAGGATCGAATTTGGTTGGAGCCCTGCAGGGAGATAAGTTAACCTGTAATTTTTCATTGCGTCCACCTCGTCTTGGCTTTCAATAATGCTATTTCTAACCCATTTGGCCTCACGCCGTATAGTTTCAGGTCACATTTTTATTACATGCCCTTCCAAATGTCCATTGTAACGAAATTTTGTACATATAAAGGCTAGAAAATAAAATATCTGCCTCATGGGGTTGGAGTAGGTCAGTCATGAATTGTTTTTGTATTTCGGGGTGTATTTTGTATTTTTGTTTTTGTTTTTAAGGGGGGGGGGCAAACATCTGTACCTAATATAGGCACTTTTTTCTAAATGTTAAGTTGGGGTGGGGCGGTGTCTACCATCCGCTTCGATTTCTTGATTTGTGTTCACGTTATTAACATAAAATAATATTACAAATAAAGATATCTAAAATAATAATAATAATAATAATAAAATAACAGAGCCCTATTTCAAAAGGTGAGGGCGTTTCGTCAGCTTAGTTCTGATTAAACACTAGATGTGATGGGAGATTAGCAGGGATAGAATCCGACTAGAAATCTAGCCTTTGATGTAACTTGTCGATTTTTTTTTTACTTTTTAATTACTCTTGATTTCCATATCTTGCAGCGATATGTCAATGTATAGAGAGTGACGTATTCTTTTCAGTTTAGGCTAGTAAAATGTTACGATTAAAAAAAACTGTCATCCTCGCCCTCGTTTTAAATCTGCAGGCATATTCCAAATACATCCTATTTATTATTACAAAAAAATTGATTCGAATGATTGCATACCAAATTCATTCAAATGATTTGAAATGTTGAATATGATATTCTGTTTTGGTGATGATAGTGATGATGAGTTGATTTTTGTCAGACTAAATATTTTAGAAAGCAAGGAGTACTTCATGATCTACTCAAAAACATATCGATGTGATTTCGAACCAGCTACTTTTTAGTTGAAGAAAGCTAAATACTCTGCCAAATAGATCATCGCCATTCTATGTTAAGTGAAAAAAAGTGAATTGCCAATTATATTTCCTTTACAACATATTTAATCTCCCCTAATTTTTAAAAGTAAAAGGCCGCCATGAAAGTCGTCCCGACGTATTTTAACTTTTCAAATTTCAAATTTGATAATCGGCATAATCACACACTGATTTTTAGCACGTCAGGCCCTTTCAACGGCATAAAGCATTTTCCAAAATCATGTAATATTGCTTACCCCCGAAGCATGTTGATATAATAAGAATAAACACAGTCAATGAAGCGGTGCATACTCGCACAGACACACACACACACCCACACAATGTATGCACTGTGCAAATCAAATGCAAGGAGAAAATTACTTGTCATGCGACAAATATTATCATCATTCTACATGCGACATGGGTTAGGCAAAGATCTGGCGCAATCTTTATATTGTTCCAGTAAGCTAAATAACTGCACAGGAACCAACAACCCTGTCAGCGATTACGTCTGTCAAAAAAGAAGAAAAATTCGAGCAAGTACTCGTTTTAATCACGAAAGCCGGATTATCTTGACGAGTCAGTGAAGTTCAATTTTAAAATGTACAAAAAGAGAAAAATGTGCCCGGCAACGAAGCAAATCTCATGCGAGGGATTAACGAAGATGACGTAGAAATCTGGGGTAAACCAGGGTTGTGTTTCACCAAGTCGTTCACAAGCTATGAATGACTTTACGAACGACTGATGATCAGTTTTTGTGCTAAATGATTAAGCATGGTGAATAATTTAGCAGCCAAGAACATGTTCCAGTCGATCGTAAATTCATTCGTGACTTTACGAAAGGTTTGGTGAAACACCTCCTGGTTTATCTATGAATTTTGATTCATTCGAATCTATGTATAGATATCTCTTCAATTGCAAATGGGGTATATGTAAAGTGGGGAAGATCGCATTTAGAATTTTGGGAGGGAAGAATCGGTTTAGGAGTAGTAATCTTTCCTCTTTTTGATGAAGGTAATGCAAAATTTAAGATGACCTTCTCATTGAAGCCTGCTAGAGAAAGACCTACTTTTTATTGACACCATTTTTGTTTAATCAACCTTACTGTTTTATGGTAGGTATTAAAAAAACAAACAAAAAAAAAACAACAAAAACGGAAACTTGCATGTAGCTGCTTTGATCAAAATATTGTTAAGAATATTTTTATTTTATTTTTTTTATTTTTATGGAACACATCCTGCAAGATTAAAGATATTTTAAAGGCAATGATCAACTACAGAAAATGTTGTGTCCCTTTTCAAACATGATTCAGACAAAATGAGAAAATAATTAGATTACCTAAAGAAAGACCACATCTCCCACAGGAAATATAAAATATAGAATATCATCACGATTGGCTAATCAATAAAATTCGTTATGTCGAATTTCCGCCACAATGCTTAACAATACCGATTGGAAATAACATATATGAATTCATATCAATTCTACTCTATGTAAAATGTAAAGTTAACGTATACCAATGTGTGGCATTAAATCGTAATTAAACAAGGCGCGTCCATTATCTAAGAGGCCAGACGCAACAAAGTGACGTTGGAAATACGGCTGAGAAGCGCAGAAATCTATACAGCTGGCTGCAATAACAAAAACTCGCGTAAGAAGACTTCCCTGCATTCGAATGGTATCGCCCGTCCGGTGATGGAGCAAATACTGCGTTGAGGTGAAAGAAATTTATGAACTTTTCTCATGGTTTTAATTAGTAGATGCTTCAGACCAGATGGAGGAAAAAGACATTTTGGAAAGCCTATATCATGATTGTGCTGAAGTTGTAATCAGAACCTGTATTTTACATAGATTGATGCTCCAAACCAAGAGATCTCGCCAAGACGCCGTTCGCATTATTTTCTATGCGATATGCATGTGATTTGCGTAAACATTGACCAATCGAGAAAAAAATCTCTTATAATAGTTCAAAGTGACAGGACTTTTTTTTAACCAATTGAAATAAATATACCATTAATGGAAAGCTGAGAATTCAACCTTTTAAAAACCGTGTGATCATTAAAGTGTAATATAATTATGCGTCATTGAGGAGCAAGACTTTGAAGCGCATGAGCTGTTCGGGCTCAAAATTGGCCATATTGTACAGAAATATGTTCTGAACAGGCTTTCGAATTGATTCAAGTGACAGGACTTTTTTTCCCCTTTGCAATAAGTTATCCCTATTTCTGAAAAATTCAGACTGTGAGCGTACTCAATCAAATTGATCATTTCTTTGAAAGGGTAGTTGCTCGCTACAATAAAGAATATAAAGTGAAAAACTGTCCAAAAACAGAAAAAGTAAATGGGAGCGTTCGCTTTGAGTAGAATGGTAGCGCCCTCTATCTCTTAAGTTTACAACTAGAATTGATATGTCCTTTTAAGAGTCGAAACAATTCTGTAGGGGAATTGCGATGGAAGTGCAAATGTGACAATAGATGAACGAAAATACAGGAGGGGATCTTTTGTATTTTCGTGAGGTAAGGAGTCAAAATGATTCGAGATGAAGGTGGTACCCAAGGGCATTCGTGCACCAGCATAACTCTTGTTATCAATCGATACAGTAAACTCCTTGTAAACTTTCTTCCTTCATAGATGGAGTTAATTTGTGGCACAATTGTATTACAATAAACGTTTTAATTTTAATCGAGCCCCCCCCCAGCCCCTGTCCCCTTGTGTTTGAGTCAGACACAATGTCATACAGAGTCAGACCAAAACAGACGAAGAAGAAGAAGAAAAACGCAAATCAAGAATCTGTGGCTTGGGGCATGGTTTGAGTTGATTCGATTCGTCGGGCATAAAGCTTATAAATCGAACAATGAAGAAAATGGGGAAAATCTAATTGACGGGTTAAGCCAAGAAAGGTCTTTAGTCCATTTCCAAGGGGGTTACCAAAATATTGCGGAAGGGCCAATTTTCTATTTTCCTCGATATCTGTCGGCTGAGCTGATACAAAAACTCATAAACACGGAGCTCTCTATAAGGGTGGCCATGCAAAAAATAACACGGTGTCCTACAATGAAATTGTTTCCACACTGTTGAAAATTTGTGAGCTGTTAATCACGTATTCACATGATGAAGGCGTAAATTCACAATGTAAACTCGCAAATCACCGCTATGTGAACATGCTTTTACTATGCAAAAAACACAGTGGATCATCTCCACACTGTTAAAGTCGAGCGTTTTAACAGTGTGAATCCCATCTTCACATCTCAAGGCACTAAGTTCACAGTGTGAAATCAAACATCACTATGCGAACACACTTGGGAATTTAAACCACACTGAAAAATTATCTCAACTCTGATCGAACTAACTCCATTGTGTGTTATATTTTTTATAATATATTATTATACATGTATATTGTTTTAAAAGGTAGTCTCCTGTTGAGTGAACTATTAAAGCCTACAGCGTATGTTTCAGTATAAATTAGCCAATAAATAATTAATCAATGTAGGAAGACTAAAATATTTTGTGGGTAATAGTACTTGTTTTGCTACTTTGTAAGAATTACCATCCTGTCAAAAAAAACAAAAACAAACAAACAAACAAACAAAAAAACACACACACAGTGTCCCACAATGTGAAACACAATGCGAACCACAAAGTGAACACATTGTGAATACATTGTGAACACAGTGTGGAACTGAAATAAAAACCATATCACAGTGTGTAATCATCAACACATTGTTAAAATCGAGCATTTTAATATATTTGTATATGAATATGTGAGCACATTGTGAATACATTTTTTTTTTCTAGATGAAGACGACTTGGGGAAAACGCTGTTCCGTATCCGTTACGCACACGGTCCGCCAACACCCATGCACATATGTGTTGAATACAAGACTTATGTTTCAAAGTCTGCTCAAAATAAGGGTAAAAAGGGGGTCAATTGTTTCATGATTCAAAAGAGAAATATGAAAGTGAATTGAAACTGATCTGAAATTGAAACTTAACCTGAACCATCTGTCGTTCCTTTCCTGCTAGATTTAACGATTGATATCTATTTTTGATATTTTCGAAGAATCAAATATCTTTCACCTGCCGTTTGCCCCAGCCCATACCTAACATAGGAATGTGATAATAAAAGTACAAAGGGGATACAAAGTATGAAAAAAGCAAACGTTTTGTTGACAACAGTATAACCAATATGCCTATCGTCCATTGAATATATTTAACAGCTTGATAGGATTACATCAGCAAAACAGAATAATAGTATACAAATTGATTTAAATATTATATTTTTAAAAAAATGGAATGGGCCTAGTCCATTTTTCTGATGGAATAAAACAACGGAGGAGAAAAAGAAAAAACAAAGAAGAGGTAGCAGGGGAAGAAAAAAAGAAGAAAAAAAAAAGAAGCAAAATCAGCTTCTTCCTTGCTTATAACAGGAAGTGCAGGGGAAGGGGTTGATAACCCCCCCCCCCCCCTCTCCACTCAGGGGGCAACCCAACCATACATGTATGCTTGTTCCGGATTCTTAGAGATACCCCCTATTGGTAGGGGAAGCGATGTCAAAATTACCCCCTATTACACGTTTTTGAAAGGGAGCTAGCAAAATTACACCCTTTTCACAGTCTTTTGCATCACATTCGGAACTCTATTTCAGAACCTGTCGTCAAAAACGTGATAACTACTCCCTAAGTAAAAAAAAACATGGTCGGAGAAAATGCTGAAAGACCCCTATTTCAATAATTTTATCGTCGGATTACTCCTCCCCACTACCCAGCAAAGAGTATACCGGGCCTGCGGAAATCAAGCATACGATCATAGGGCGGCAGGGTCAGGGTGACACGTACGTTATTCGTAAATGTGTTATTTTTGGGGGGGCGGGTGTGTAACCCATGTAAAAAATAAAATATAAAAAAAATTAAAGAGGGACATGGTTGAACAGAAGGGAAAATGATATAGGAAACGCCAAAAAATATATAATAAATAAATAAATAAAAACGCTCTAAATGTTAATGTCCAAAACAAAGATAAAACTGAAAGGAAAGGAAAGATAGGGAACTTGGGAAAGAGAGGGAAGAGGGAAAGTTGAAAGAGAAGCAAAATGG
>CALNVZ010000641.1:9558368-9641884 GCA_940671915.1 Paracentrotus lividus | reverse complement strand
AATGCATTCATGCAAGCATGTGGAGGGAATGTTATTGGGCCTTAATTTCTCTGAGTCTTCCCTTTTAGAAGAGAGCCAAAAAAGTGCAAAATAGCAAAAAACAAAAAAAAAAAAAAAATACAACTTATACGTTGTGTCACAAAACATAGCCATTAAATAGCGAGATAGGCACACCGAAATGACTATAAACTTCGTTGAAAGCCATGCACACGGCAACTCCATCTAAGTACACACTTATTGCAAGCGTGACAATAAAACATCGTTTTATATTATTCTATAATTAATTCACTCATTTATTTCTCTTTTACCGTGTGGTTTTTTTAACTATAATAGTGCCAAGGCGGAAATCTCCCTTTCTCCGCGTCCGACCCATTCTCGTTGATCAACAAATCTACGTCAACTCTATTGCGTTTTCGATTTACCACTTTTTAATCCATCAAATCACTCGAAAAAAACTTGAAGTAGCGAAAATAACTAGGGCAGTGTGAAATGAAAAAGTTACTCGAAGCTAATAACGAATTAGGGTTACAGAACTTGACTTTTATTTTTCTCGATCCCTAATCATCTTTCAGCATTGAATTTATTGAATGATGAATGTGGTCACCCGGTCAACAATTTTCTCTGGATTGTCTTAATCAGAGATAATATTTTTTTTCTCAGCACTCACATCTGACTGACTTTCTTTCCCCTGGTCATTATTTTAAACGATCGACAAAAAGTTAAGAAAGAAGATTCGAACCGATTAATTTGCGTACACGTCAATCAAACATTCCATCACTGTCTAATCTACTCCATTTAAAGAAAATCAATCAAAGGTCCATGAGTAAAAATATCAATTAATCGATGATTTATAGCAAATCATTCACTCATCATTTGATAAACGAACTGAAGAACTGAGCAATAAATCAATCACTGAACACAATAACCACGTAAATCAATAAAAGCTACTAAAAATGTTTAATCATCAAAGAATTACGAATCGATCAAATGATGCAACTTTCCAGCAATCATAAAAATGAATCAAAATATTGTCTTGTTCCATCCTCAATCAGCACAATCTGTCAGTACAATCAAACAATCACCTGTCAATCAAAATTAAATCAATCAATCAATTAATCATTATATTATAAACCAACCGATCAATCCAATCAATAAATAATCAAACCAGCTCACAATCAAACAATCAATCAATCAATCAATAAAAAAACAATCTCATCCAATCCATCCATCCAATCAGTCTCAGTCAATCATATCAAATCATTATATCAATCATCAGACGCATTCGGTCAAGTACAATCAAACAATCAATCAATCAACAATCACAATCAAATATCATTCATCAATCAATCAATCAATATCAATTAGATCAATCAATCACCGATTCAATTAATTAATCAAAAAAATTAACATTAGCATTAATCCAGCATCGATCAACACGCAGATGGACTAATCAATCAAGTCAATCAATATATTTATTGCATATGCACTCACAACAAACCCCCGACAAGCCAACATTTCACCCAAACCATATCCCACACCAACCACTCAACACCACAAACAAAACACAAAACAACACCCCACCCCACCCCCCCACACCCACCACCCCCACCCCACCCACCCCCCACCCCCCCCCCACAACACCCACCCACCCACCCCCCCCACCCCACCCACCACCCCCCACCCAAAACCACCCCACCACCACCCCACCCACCCACCACCACACCAACCACCCCACCCACCACAACCACCCACCCCACACAACAACCCCCCCACCACCACACCCACCCCCCCCCCCCCCACCCACCCCACCCGCACCCCCCAGCAACCCCCCACAACACCACACCCACCACCCCACCCACCCCCCACAACCCCACCCACCCACCCCCCACCCCCACCAACCCCACCCACCACCAACCCCACCCCACCCCACCCACCACCCAAACACCCCACCCCCCACCCACCCCCACACCCACACACCACCCCCCCCCCCACCCCCACCAACCCCACAACCAAACCACCCCCACCCCCACACCCCCCCCCCACCCACACCACCCACACAAACCCACACACCAACCACCCCCCACCACCCACAACCACCACACCACCCACGCACCCCCCCACCCACCCCCCCCACCACTCCAACAACACCAACAAAAACACAATACCCCCACCCCACCACCAACACCCCACCCACCCACCACACACCCCCACCAACCCACCCCACACCACCACAAAAACCCCCACAACCACCACCCAAACACACACCGCAACACACAAACCCCCCCACCAAACCAACCCACACACACCCCCACACCACACCCCAACAACCACCCACACCACACACACACACACCCCCACACACACCACAAACCACAACACAACAAACACCAACACCCCACCCCACCACACCCCAACACCCCACCAAAAACCAACCCCAACCCACCACACAACCACAACAACCCCAACCACACCAAACACACCACCCCACACACCACCCCACACACACAAACCAACACAACACCACCACCACCAACAACCCCACCACCACACCAAACCACGCAACACAAACACCACACCACACCACCCACACAAACGCCCCTCACACACAACACACACACACACCGCACCCCCAAACATAAAATCAAAACAACACAAATCAAAACCCACCAAAAAGACCCAAACTACCCACAACGAACCAACCCAACCCACACAAACCCACCGAAACATAAATATAACCACACACACAACCACACACCCAAAAACACCACACCACACACACACACACACCAACAAACAGCACAACAAAAACAAAAACAACACACCCACCCCCCAAACCACCCACACACCACCCCTAAAAACCATGCCCAATACGACACACGCAACTAGAATACAATCTCGCAAAAAGGATACAGTCGAAACATGGAAATGCAAATCATTCACACGACATTAGAAGCGAGATACACATTTCGAAGTAATGTCACACACATGACCCCAAATCCCTTCCCTACCCTTTAAATGCAACATAAACCACCCAACAGACATAGCAAACAATTAAAAAAAAATCAACCTCACACGCACCAACCACCCGAAACACCACCCCCCCACACCAAATCAACAGAGACAGACAAAAAACCAACAAACCCCCAAACACAGCAACCCAACCACCACCAAACACAAAACAAAAGCCAACCCACGAAACCCAAAACACAAAAAACAAAAAAGAAACCCCAAAACAACCCACCACGCCCCACACCACTAACCACCAAAAACACAGAACCCAAACCAGCCAGCAGAAATGCCACCACATAATCAAAACCACACACCACCAATAAAGCAACATACAAACACACAACCACCAAAAAAACCAAAAAACAATAAAAAAAATTAAAAAAACTCATCACAATCAAAATAATAAACAAATAAAACCTCCCACAGCAGAACAAAAATCCATAGACCACCAGAAATAGATATCAACAAAACAAAAACCAACGCCAAAAACAAAAACACCAACCAAGAGACAAAAACAGAAACCAAAAACAAGAAGACCAAAAAAAAAACCACAAAAAAAAAAATACAAAAACCACAAAACAAAAAAAAAAAAAAAAAAAAAAACAAAAAAAAAAAAAAAAAAAAACAGAAAAAAAAAAAACAAAAGAAAACAATAAAGAAAAAAAATACAAACAAACAAATAACATACAAACGAAAGACACATCACCACGAAGAACCAACAAAAACACCCCCCCAAACACACCAAACACAACCCCAAACCACACCCACAATAACCCACCAACAACATACAACCATCAGCATTAACGACAACCCAACCCCAAAACACAACAAAAAAACAAACAAAAAACCACACATAACCACCACAAAACCCCCCCACCCAAAAAACACCACACCCCCGGACACAACGAACACACCACCAATCATCCACCCCCCACTCACCACACATCACCCCCCTCAACCGTAACTCCACCACACCACCACTCAACACAACCACACCCCACAACCACCAGCCCATCCACCGCCAAAACCACCCCCCCACACCCAAAACCAAAAAAACAACCTCAAGCACCACAACCGAACCGCCCTACAAAACCCAAAACCAACCACCAACCACACCAAACAACCCCCCCCTACCAACCCCAACCGACAAAAAAACAACCCACACAACTCACACAATCACGACCCCCATAACACAAAACCCGCAGACCAACCCAACCACACAACCCCCACCTCAACAAACACCCCCCCCCCCCACCCCCAGACCTCCACACCACCACACACAAAACACAACACAACACACCCACACAACACAAACCCACAACCCAACAAAACCAACACCCACCAACACACCACACACACACCCCCACCCCACAACCAACCCCACAAAACAAACAAAAAACAAAACACCAAACCCAACCCCAAACACCCCCAAAACCCCCCCCCCCCCCCCCCCCCACCCCCCCCCCCCCCCCCCCCCCCCCCCCCCACCAACCACGCCCCCCCCGCCCAACCCCCCCCCCAACCCCCCAACCAAAAACCACCACCAAAAAACCAACACACAAAAAAAAAAAAAAACAAAAAAAAAAACAACAACCCACCAAGCCCACCAAAAAACACAACAAACAAACAAACAAACACCCCCAAACAAACCCCACAACCACAACCAAAAACCAAAAAAACAACCACAAACAAACAACAAAAAAAAAACACAAAAAAAAACCCCAAACAAAACAAAAAAACAACCCAACCCAAAAAAAAAACACAAAACTCACATAAAATCCCACCCATCACACGAAAGACACCAAAACCCCAACATAACAACCCAAAACAAAAAATACCGAACCAAAAAAAACAACAAAAAACCACATAACAAGCCAAAATCAACCAACCCACAAACCAAAAATCAAAAAAGCAAAAAAAGACAAAAATCATCAAAAAAACCAACAAGAACAAAACAAATAAAATGACCCATACAGACAAATAAATACCAAATCATCAACTGACTAGTGAATACAGCAAATCCAAATAAATACTAAAACACATAAACCAAATTAAAAACACAAACCCACACAACAATTAAAAAAACAATCAAAAAGAAAAAAGATAAAATAAAAAAAGAACCACAAAAAAAAAACAACGAAGCAAACCAAAAAAAAAACCACCAAAAAATCCCAGACACCCAACCATAAACACAAACAACAAACCACGAAACTCGAACACCCAACTCCCAACCATAAAATAAAAAAAAAACAAGCCAACAAAAAGCCAAAAAAACCAAAACCACTACAAAAAAACAAACAACCACCAAACCCAAACAAAACAACAAAAACCAAAAAAACCAAACCACCCCCCAACAAACCACAACCACAAACCCACCAAACCACCACACAAAACCACAACAACAAAAACAAAAACGAAGCAAAATAACCACAGAAACACAACCAAAGCCCCCCCACCCCAACCCCCAACCAGCACCAACACCAAAAAAAACACCGAAAAAAACACGAAAAAAAACATCGAGAACAAAAAAAAAACCACCAAAATAAAAACAGCCAGATACAAAAACACAAAACCAAATAAACACCGAAAAAAACACACCACAAATCAAGCCAAAAAAAAAACCAACAACCAAAAAAAAACACCAAAAACACAAATCACCAAAAAAAAAACAACAATCACAAAAATAACTCAAAAAAAAAAAACACCACCCCACCAAACACAAAACTATAAAAAAACAAAAAAAGAAAAAAAACAAAACAACACCCACACAAAAAAACCAACAACACCAAACTACAACACAAAAAAAAAGACAAAAACCAAAAAAAAAAAACTAAAAGCAGATAACACAGAAAGCACACCCAACAAATAAACCACACAATAAAGAAAAAGATTATAACAAATAGCACAACATAGATCAAAACAAAAGAAAACAAAACAGGCAAAAAAAAAAAGTCCTCATCACGATAAAACAAAACAACCCAACAATAAAACCACCAACACACCACAAACAAAAAAACCCACAACAACCAACCAAAAAGCACAAACTAAAGGACAAGTAAACAAATCAACAAAAAGAAACACACAAAACACATAGGATCTAACACCCACCCTAACCCACCACACACAGGCAACGACGCCATTCACCAAACACCCCAACCACAAGTTTAATAGACGTATAACTAATATTAAACAGACCTACAAAGACGCAACGAAAGAAATTCACTTCCTCGACACTGGATAAACAACAAAATGATCAAGAAAAATCATCAAACATCATCCACAAAATCAACTCAACCCTCCATCCCCAGCACTCCAGACACCCCAAACAACAACAACAACAGGAACAACACCACCACCACAGCTGAAAGAAAAAACCCCACACCACAACCCTGAACCCACCCAAACAACACCACACACACCCATCACACCACCATCACACAAAACCATAATACACACACGACACATAAACCAACAAAAAGCAATACCCAGAAACCCCATACTCAACGAAAACTTCACACCATCCAATTACAATCAATTTAAAGTCAATCCAACTACTGTGATTAATCAAATACCCATTCCATAAATACTGGGACATAATACAGACCACACAGCGGACAAAAGAAGATTAAACACTTACGCACCACACACACACCATCAACACTTCTTCGGACTGAAATCCCCATCAATATAACAAATAAATCGAGAACACAGAAATCCTCAACACACACAACAAAAACAACTCAAATACACAAACTCGACATAAACTCCTCACAAACAACACCCTAAAAAAACTATATCACCCACACACACACAATAATGAATCAGGCCGAACTAGCACTGCTCCACACACAGTCAATCACTCCTATGAAACACTCCAGTGATGGTAACATAAATAATTCAAATTTCAAATCCAAATTCACTCGGTTCCCCCCCCCCAAAAACCAAAATGGTGACAATATGATCACTCAAAACTATACACACCACCACACAACACACACACAACAACCACGCCAACACACACTCCCCTCCCATAAAATTCACACGCACAACACAAAATAGAAAAGACCTTAGAAAAACCAACCACACAACACCACCGCAACGCCACCACGGCCACACACACCCAAAACAGACATCAGGACAAGAAATAACACCTCTCCATCAAAACGAACCCAAACACAACACACACCACACACCATCAATAAACACAAATCAAAACGAACCACCACACACGCAACCTCACGAATAACAACACAACACAGACCCACGGCCACTAACACCCACGACAACAACCCATTCCGAAACGAACATCAAACAGACATAACCCCCCCCCCCCCCACTACGACCGCGACAAGACCCCGACAGACCCCAACAACGACCCGCGACAGAAACCCAAAGAATCCATAACTATAACAAAAAAAAACAGCATCACACAATAAGTAAAAAAAAGAACACCGCCACCCCTCACATGAAAACCAGACCATACACACAGACCGCTCCCCACACAACCCAACGCCAAAAAAAACTAAAAACGACAACCCAAATAATACTCAGAACACAATATAAAAAAAACTCCACAAACCACCATCCAAAGATAAAACCATCAAACCATTAAACTCCACATAAGAACCGACCTCCAGCCATACATTAACCAAAAAACACAAACAAAAACATCCATACAGAACAACACAAACTTACAGATAACCAATAAAAAACATCAAGACCAAAAAACAACACACCAGACATAACCCTACACATATAAAAATACCCAAATCCCAACAGACCACAAAACCAACACCCACAACACTGCAACCCAACAAAAAGAACATGAACTCAAACGGTCAACAAACAAATACTAAATGAAAACCAAGCAAAAATAAACTACGGAACAAAAAAAACACAATCAGAATCCACCGAACCAAAACTCCACCCAAATACACACAAAACACCCTAGAAATACACACAAAAAATAACACACACCGGAACCATCCACACCACTAAAATCCGAATCCAAACACCCCAAGACAAACCAACAAAAAACTAACACAAAAACACCTAAAACTAACCACACCCCAACCAAAACCACCAAAAAAACCCACAAATCCAAAAACACAACCAACGCAAAAAACCAAACACAACAAACACCCACACGGCCCCACGACACACGTCACACAAAAAAAACTCAAACAAAAAACAATTCAAAACAAAAAAAAAATAATAAAGAACACAAAAAACACAAACCACAAACAAAAACCAATCAAAAACAATCAAAACAAAAACAAAAAAACAACAAAAAAAAAACAACAACCCCCCCATCACCGCAGCACGAAAAAAAACAAAAAAAACACGCTGAAGAAAAAACAACACCGACAAAGATCACAGACTTCTCAAAGGGAATAATATTAAAAAAATAAATAATATAATACAAAAAACATCCGGGGACAGATAAATTCGGGTCAAGACTGTTCATCAGAAAGATTTATAACAACAAAATGCAAAAGCCAAAGCGCAAAAGCAAAAGGGAACATCGCAACCAAGGAGACAGAAAACAGGAAAAGGAGAAAGGGGAGGCGAGAGAGGAGACGTATAAAAGGAAAAAGCAGGGCGCAAACGAAGAAAGGGGAGCGGGAGAGGGACGTAAAACGTTCACAAAAACGAGAAGAGAGAGAGATAGAGAGGGTTAAGAAAGAAAAAAAAGACAGGAAGGGAGAAAAAAAGGAAAAAGAAGAAAAAAAGTACGAAAGAAAGAACAAAGAGAAGACGAAGAGAAGGAGGGCAAAAGGGGGGGAGAAGACAGAGAACAAAACCAATTTACATACGGAAAGACCGAAATGAGCACATCATCCACGGGGATGAGAGTCCTAATTCGAAGATAATCTTTCCTCGGATTCTCATCACAAATCATCACCAAAGCACTTACTGCTCCATCCACAAAGAAATATCTACTGAGTGGCCAGGTTGCAAAGGCGCCCACTGGAGGCGCGGTGTTCAGACGATCGAACGAAAAGCGTGTTCCGTCCTCGGTCGCAAGACGCGTTGGTTCACCTACCGTAGAGAGATCACATAATGCAGATATCACATAGATCACTTGCTAGTAGTATCGTGCACTCCCTTGCATGAAAAGCTACTCTTAGGGTCTGATTCGCCCAATGTGGTGACGGCACAGTCTACAGGAGGGCGAGCGGACGGATGCCACACTGTTGTTGATGGCATGACGGGTCTGATGTGGATTGAGTGTCCAGGGTAGAACGAGACTACGGTCCTTCTAAAAGCTGTTATGGGAGGGCTCCGTGAATATGTGTGAAGTTAATGCACTGTCAGTGATACTGAAGTCCTTTAATTCGAGCAAGTCGGCGTTAGGCTCATATAGGTCAAGACCAGGGGACGACGGAAGATTGATCCTAGGAACCGACTCAGAGCTTCAATCCTGCTACCGTTAGCGATTTCTGGCTTCTCTCCGCATCAAAGGAGCAGATATCCCCGGTTGATAAAAACGATGACAAGGTCAGAAGAGCGGACCTTGTATCTTCCTCACACTGCAAAGCTCCTGACGGTGAAAGCAGGGATGGTCTTCTGCAGCAGGTGATAGACGACCTAAATCAGTACTGTGGCGTCCGTCGCTGTATGAACGCTGCGAGATCGGACGATCATGGCTGAGAGAACCTATGTCTAGAAAAGCGGAGAGAGCTGTCAGAAATGCGTGTGATGAAGTTGAGAGAGAGGAAGATGTGGTACAAAAGATTCCAGTTCATCTCGGGAGCACTAGCAATTCCGAAAATCATAACCGCTGAAGAGGAGGGGGAGAGCCCCGATGATACAGCACGAACTCCATATAGGCCATGAATACACAGCAAAGAGGGTCCATTTTTAGTTCCCATAGCTACTCCTTCCGATGAAATTCCACCATCAAAACTGGAAGGAAGTTAGGTTCCGTACAAGCTCCCGTAGCGAATGATGTATGCTCATCCGTCTGTGCCGTGGGTTAAGCTCCAGAAATGGCGGATAGCCTGCAGACTTCATGACTGGATCATCTAAGTGCTGTGTGGATTTGATGAAGGAAGAATCACGGAGTAAAGACTATCTCAGATTAGAACTCTCCATCCCCGTGAATGAAGTGTCATTCGGTCTTCTCGATTAATTATGGTTGTTCCTGTCTTCTCCCCCCTTTTCCCTCCCTCTCCTCCCGATCTTCGCTTTGTTCTTTCTTTTCTCTCCCTTCTTTTTTTTTCCCTTCCTCTCTTTCTCCTCCTCTTCCTTTACTTCTCTACCCCTCTCTCTCCCCTCTCTTCTCTCTTTCTCCGTCTTGGACGTTTTTTAACGTCAACTCCTCCCCCTCCCCCTTCTTGGCGCTTGCTCTTCTTTAGACGTCCCCTGCCTCCCCTTTCTCCGTTCTCTGTCTCCTGTTCGCATTGAACCTTCTTTCGCGCGTTGCCGCTTGCATTTTGTTGATCCAATAAAATCACTCGAGAAGTCATGACCGAAATAATACTCAATGCACGGATGCAATAAGGTTATATTATACTCTGACGATCAGAACTATTCTCATTCATCAAAAAATAATAAAATAAAAAAAATAAAATAAAAATAAATACAGTGCCAAAATAACACCTAACCTACACAAATCAGAATACACCCTACATCCGAAATAAGATAAAAAACGTGGGTACACTCAGAATTAGGCAAGCTACATATTTGAACCAATTAGATCGGACCATCGAATCGCACCCTATGCGGTACCTTATGTTCCCGAAAAAAAAAAAAAACACAAGACTTATAAACCATTAGTCCAAAACAAAAAAAGTAAAATCAATTACATAGCCATGCCAAAAAGCATTTGAGTAGAATAGTTTCGATACCACCAGGCTACATTAATAACCTCAAAACCGCCCATATCAGAACTCTGGTCCGATAGAGTGACGCCCCTCCGTGAGATAACCAAAGAACCAGCCATTGAAGGTTAACATTTTCCATTAAAGAAACACTCCTGTAAAGTAATTTTTAGCGATTCAAGAGCCATCCAAATACGCTTGACCATATAACGGCAAAGGAAAAGGGACTTAAATGGGGCTCAAATGAAATTTGGGCCAAACAAATAATCAAAAAAAAAAAACCCCCCCCCACAAAAACATGTATCTCCCCTATCGATTGAAGACATTTGACATTCTCATGAAATTTTCTTCAGAAAATGTATCTGTAGGAGCAACTTGAATTTACGTTAGACCTTTGATCTAAAGCGGCAAGATTTAGATTTACAAGTGCGAAACACAAAAGCATGAACGATAGCAAATCACATACAGATTAGTTTAAAGAAAAAAGCTTAGACACAGCATTAAAATGCACGAAGACCAACTAAAATCATAATTAACTTGGTCCAAATAACTCCATCACTGTAATAAATAAAAATATAAGTAATATAACGCCGCTCGCGCACGCAGATGCATATCGCAACTATGTATCAGTGCAAAAAAAACACCCGAACTACACAAATCATTGATCTCAATCCCTAGACATTGCCGAAATAATTTGAGGATAACTTTTTGTGCCGACAGCTTCAGACTTTAGCCATAGATCCTAATGCATCTTGTGAATCCAAAATTTATATAGTTCGACAAGAGAATGCGTTTCCCATAGAGACCGTATAACATGAAGTACTAAAGAAACCAATAAGGAGCTAATTGAATATATGGAGCGAAATATATATGTTGCTCTACCAACAAATTTACTCTTTTCTGCATTAAATCACTTTAATATCATTCAGTCATCATACAACAGAGAACCATTAGGTTAGTAGACGTAATGAAATGACCATCCCACGCGGAACCTGAACAGAGAAACCAACGTCCACACCACATCATACAGTGAATGAACATCACTTTCAGGCCCGTGCATCACATCTACACCAGTTAACTCTATTCTCAAGCTAAGCCCACTAAACTTCTGAGAAGCCATTTGACCAGCAAGATACATGTGTAAGCCCAGAGACAAAAGCCAAGCCTACAAGGAGGATCGTTAAAGATAATGATCTCACGATGATGTATGATCAGAAATACCTTCTGATAGATCGAGTACGACCGCAACAGGCAACTGTCATCTAAAAACAAAAAGTTCAAAGCCTCCTGTAAGAAATAGGTGAAGATAAGGTTCTCCGCAGGTAAAAGATGTGTCATCCAGCAGTTAACAAAGTTCAAGGAGTTTCAAGAACTCTTGACAAATAAGAAGACAGGCAGGAAAATTCATTGTTAGAAAATCAAATAGAAAAGCAGAGCAATGAAATAGACACCCGAAAAACTAAAAGCTAAAAGAACAGACCTCATATAGGAACTCCAAAATTCCAGCATAACAGTGAGCGCAGTATTCTCGTAGGAACTGTATCCGCTGAATCACGAGCCTCCAAATGATCAACAACGAACGACTTCCTGCAGTTCGCCAGGGAGAGTTGGGAGTGATCTCAAGCTGCATACAACGATCGTGCCAATCGCGTGAAACGACGTGTAGACACCTATAGTCCCGGACGAGAAGATGTCACCTCGTGCAATTATTGTGAGATAACATCATATCAATACCGTAATCACTTCTTCCTAAAAAGGAACAAATTAAACAACACCGGAGTATCGCAGTATCTGTGAAGACTGACAGAATCGAACCGTGGCACGTGCGGCCAGCGTCTAGCAAAAGTGCGCCAAAAGTGGTTTCTGGTCACCTAACAATTCGTTTTTGAAATATGTCACAAAGATAGCACCTCTAGACATGCTTCATAAAATATTCATCATGAAGATTAAAGTTGCTTATTTTTCTTTGAAATGACTACACGAAGACATGTTGTGGACACCACGTTAAAGCACAATTTTCGTAATTGGGATTTTTTGCTATATTGGTGGCCAATAATATTTTAGATTAAATTTGCTTAATTAAGACATGATCGTTTAAGTGGCCCATAGAGATTTAAGACAAATGTTTAATCCATTCCGAAGTATTTTGGACGAAACGCACTAAATAATGGGGAAATTGCATTTTTCCCTCATATGCATGCATTTCACGAATGTGCTCGCCGATTTCCGCGTTCAAAGTAGCCATAGCCTTCTGGTATAGTCTTAAGCTTTACATTAAAACAAATTTAGCTCAACCTCCTGCAACTTCGGAGATATAACGCATATTTTCCAGTCGCATGTTAGCGCTAATTATCGTCAAAATCTCACAAGGATAATGCGCACTTATCTCGGACAGTCACACAGACAGCTTACGTAAGATACGTTGTGTTGTTTAATCTTATTTCATCTTCTATTTCTATTTTTCTCATGTATTCTTGTTACTGATGAACAGAAATGTATCAATACTCCACTGCTGACTATGCGGGTCATCTGGACTGCAGAAAAGAAAATATTTTCCGGAGCAACCGGACGTAACCAACGAAGTGCTTGGCACTGTGCATACTTCAAATAAGTCCACGAGGCGTAAATGGTAAATTTGAAAAACCCCGAAAAAAAACCAAAAACACCGAAAAAAAGGAAGATTTCATGAAATATCAATGTGTTATGGGGGATGACAATGTATCTTTAGCTGTATACCCCCCCCCACTACATTTCGTGACCATCTGAATTAATCTAATCTGTATTGAAATAGTATTATGATATATTGGAGCTCACATGACGTTCCAAAACACTAATTTATGTCATATATTTTCAAACATCAATCTAAATTACCGACTAAATCAAATACATTTCTACTGGGGCAAGACAACATGAAGGCGGCCTACTAACACATTTTACTATGTTATTAACCTTCTAATTTATTATTGATATCATTGTTATATTGTCGAATTTTTGTATTTGACCCATGGAAGACATATTGTGTGACAAAGCTGACTGGGTCTCAACCATTCGGTCTTAAATGTTATTATTTGTTTAATGATAACTGATTTTTTTATGTTGACAACGCTAAAGAAGGAAAATTCTAGACTGACTATTCAGTGGATACGTGGAAACAATGTAGAGAACATTAAAGGTGTTGAGTACAAGGAATTTTACAGAATTTACAGTATCTTATAACTTTTGGTACCGTTCAACGAATGATGACAGCCATAACTCATCCATGTAATACATTTTCTTCGAGAAACATTCAGCTTCTCCTTCTCTCAACGCCTAAAGTGCTAAACCCTCAACATCGAGTACCGTCTGGGATAATCCGTACCCTTCCGATGTGTAATGCACCCCATCGAATAAACTCTTTGTGAATCAACCTAATCTTGTGACTTACTCTGCATCTTTTCGAATAGTAATACACAAGAAAGAATCAACAAATCCTATCTCCCCATAACAGGGTCAAAAAAGCCAGGCTCCGAACACCTGAGTATCAAGATCAAATAAGTGAAGAATTCGGCACTTTTCATGGCCAAACTTAAGGACTTGTAAAGTCCCTAACTGAACTATAAAAAATGAAATGAGAAGCACGAACTCGCTGGAGAATCGAAGTAAAGTCTTGTAATGGATAAATGAAGTAGATGAAAGCAGCTAATCATCGCTGCATTGAAAAGCAACATGAGCGTGAGCTGAGGACATATCTAGCCTGAAAAGGACATCAACAGCGAACAGTACTCCCGACGAAACGTGTACGTCTGTATGGCATCACGGCAGAAAGCCAGGCAAACACTGATCAAGTGATATGGATCAGCCAAAGATAAACTGGCAAATAAGCTTGAACGACACAGATTGATAGCTCACGGATTGAGGCCAAAAAGCCTGGCGACTGGCAACCGACACGCTGATGGTAAGAAGAAAGAACATTCCAAGGCCATCATTGAACTCACTATTTATCGCACGAAATCTCATCTGAAAAGCCGAAAAATGAAAAGGAACTTCACATCGGAATTGAAGAGAACTCTAGAATCGCTACTCTGAACAAAGCAACAAATGAGTAAACAAACGACAAAGAGAGCCGTGGTTCTTGAGCAAGGTATCCTCCTGATCAAGACAACCAACGATCTATCTGAAAAAAAAAATATGCATTCAGTGATCTCAAAAACATAATAAAGTCAACAATAACTGAATCATAAGACATGGTGTGTTAATTTTTTGCCACTAAACTGTATTTCACGCCAGACCGCTAAAACTACCGCAGCTCGGATAAATGTAAGGGCAAACGTCAGAGTTTTAACAGTTGTTTTTATTTCAATAATTGTTAACACAGATAATTATCCAGATTACGTGGGGCTGAAAACTAATATACTACTTCTAATCAAATAGAGAGCGTTAACAAACAAAGGTCACCAACAAGAAACAAGTCCGGTGTGGGGTGTAACACAAAGACTTACGATTGATAAACAGTTACGATTTATTATTTCTCAGTAGCCTCATCACGGACAGGATGCTCCAAAGTTGATAATCTTAATTCTAACCCTACTCTTAATCATATCCAAATCCTAATCCACGACTCTAGGAGGCTACTGAGAAAAAATCAATCGTAACTTTTTATCAATCGTAAGTCTTTGTGTTACAAGGCACTGGTTTGATTTGCACCCGTAAATAAATGTATGTAGACCATAATAAGAGCCAGAAGGGGTCTAGGCCTATTATATGTTGTTAAGGTTGTTAAGGCCTTCTGGGACGCAATTGACAAAATAGTCTAGATAAAAATGTAAAGCACACCCTTGCTTTCAAACGTGAGGTCGACAGCCTAATCAAGGCCGCTGTCGGGGGACGCCTCTGTCACATTTGCTCGACAAACCCAAGACCGTCACGCAAAATTACATTACACCCAATGCTAAAGGTTGCGTTGGCTTTGTAGTCGGTGTAATGGTGTGACTTTTAGGTATAGTATAGTAATCAGAATAACTGCTGCTTCGAGGGTAATCTTTCCTAGATTGATAAGGAGTTGAGGAAGAAAGCAAATACGACAAAGACGAGACGGGAAAGCTAATAAGTAGTTACACTTTCTCTTTTTGTTTGTTTAATAATACACTGCAAAAACGCTGGTGTTAAATATGCAACACCATGCGGGTGTTAAATTTGTGGTGTTAGATTTCGGAATTAGAATGCTATCTCTCTAACACCACTTGGTGTTAAGACAAATTCTGAAAAAGCACTTTGTTGAAATTTTTGCAGGTAAAAGTCATATCATTTGATATATATCAATTATAAATATCATAAACACAAATATAGCAGCAAATTTAGCTTTAGTTTAAGAAGTTAACTGAATATTTTTTAACACCAAAAGCTGGTGTTATTTAACACCAGCCCTGGTATCTATATCCGACCACACCGATTGGTGTTAAATTAACACCAACAAGAATAAAATCAACCACTCACTAGCGTAAATTCGCTCGCCCTATCTATTCATCAGGGGGATGACGCTTTGTATTTTTACGTAATTTCCCCAGATGAATAGCATTCTATACGGATTACGCCAGTGAAATCAACACCCACTGGTATCAAATTCGAAATTAACACTATGAAAAGTGTCAAATTAACACCAGAATGTGGTGTTAAAATAACACCAAATAGTTTTATTAATGTATTTCTAACATCGAAACTGGTGTTAATATAACACCAGTTGGTGTGGTCGGATATAGATTCCGGGCCGGTGTTAGATTTAACACCCGTGGTGTTAAATTTAACACCCCAGTTTTTGCAGTGTAGCATTGCTCAAACATTTTGACAAACAAGGACGCCCACATTAAAGCCACCGAAATGATTCATGAGTATAATTCAAAAGTTTATTTATAATGTTTCTTTTTATATTTCTCTTAATCATTTTACCACGTGCAGATCTGTAAAATCATATTTTTGAATTAATCGTAAACGACATCAATAATAAACCATGATTATTAAATGAGAAGGAAAAAGATAGAGGAACGTGATATAAAATAACTGTGAGAAATAGGGGGAAATGTCCTTTACTTGCAACTCTTTACAATCTAACATACTTCAGTGCATGTCACATGGGTAATATAAACGAGTTTCTCTAGCATGAAAGAACTTTAGCTTGAGCTTTGATAAAGGAAATCGTCTCTTGAGAGAAACAACCATAGAGAATATTTTCATTAAAAATTATGGGTTAAGAGATTGTTTCTTACGAAAAACGTAATCGCAATAAGCCCGAAACATCTCCATACGTTAACGAGTTGTGTTCTAATTAAGTACACGCACCTATCCTTACGTTGACATTTATAAGAAATAGGACATAATCATAATCATTATAAATTAGGTCTTGTAATCTGGAGCATTAATAAAGTCGTCTGAGGCAACAGTAATCATTTCGATCTTCGAATTTGTGTCAAATATAATACCGAATGAATCAATGACCGTTGTACTTTTTCTATGTTTTAGTTACTTTTTCTATTTTTTTTAGTTTCTTTTTCGCATTCTTCTATTTGTGCATTCATGTATTTCTTATTTTGCCTCGAAATAGAATAAACAAAACAAAATTGACACTCCAGGAAGCTTTGATATTGTCTCATAAATATTTCGAGTCTTCCAAAAGCAGAAATTGCATTTTAATTATGTAAAAGATACGGCGCAAACTACTACGCGGTTTCGACAAGACTTCATCACAATCATAATTGTTTGGACAGGATGGAATAATTATTGAAAATTGATTCAAACGATGATGAACATTAGAATGAATGTAGCGATTTGAATGCAGTGGTACGTACTTTTTCACAATGTTGTGTTGGATATCTGAGGATTGTAAGAGTGAACAAAAAAAAGGAATAATTATAAAGATCACAAAAATCAATGGGACAATGGATTTCGAAAGCAAAAGCAAATGATACACGATCTATTTTTTAAAACAAAAATGTCCTTTTGAAATGTTGACTTTTCATAAAGTTATTCAATTATTATTAAAGAGATAATAGCTTGTCCTGGAGGAAAAAACGCAGAATCAAATCTAATTTTTAGAAAACGGTTGCAAAAAGAAAGCAATGTTTTATATATAGTCCATACCCAAGAAAAATATATCCAGGGTTTACCAATGGTAAAAAAGAAAAAAAAAAAGACCTACTGGCCGAGTTTTTATCTTATATTATACCTTTCTAGACAGAAAAAAAAGGGTAAAGACGAAGTGGGAAAAATGAACAAGTATAAATCCTGAGCTCCCTTATGCATAATAGCAATCGCATTACTCTATTTTCTGTCATCGGGGATTCATATTCGATCGGCTTTTTGTTCTCTTTATCCATCCCAGCTGCTCTGAGAATTGTATTTGGATTATGATTCAATATGGGAAATATTCCTGGATTACCATTGGTATTTGAACATTTTGAGGATTATTGTTTAAAAGTCAATAAGACTGTCAGTTGACAGTGATTGATTTTCTTTGCTATAGCAACAAGAGTTATATACCGGACATGATAGCTCAATCGGTTAGAGCGCCCGTAAAAAGGTAGCCTTTCTTGTTTTCATGAACGGGAGGTCGTGAGTTCGAAACCCGGCCGAGTCATACCAAAGACTTACAAAAATGGTACCTAAAGTTGCCTTTTAACAAGGAGCTTGGGGTAATAATAACATCATGCAGGGCCCGCTGGGAGAACAGTTGTCAGAACTGAAGTGGCTACCCTGGGTAAATAAAACGATATTATTATTATTATTATTATTATTACATCATGTAACGTTTTTCGTTTTCACATCTATTTTTTAACACATTATTATAAGCCTATCGAAGGAAAATGGGAGGACAATTGGAATGAAATGGATCAATAAACACAAATATAGATAGAATGGGCATGATGTTGGACACAGTGCTGAATCCATATGGGGGCAGAGACCTGACAAAGCAACGACAAAGGCATTTGTTTGCAGAATTCTTCTACAAAACTCCTAAGTGTTATCATCATTAACCGAGAGGTATTACAAAGACATTGGAGCATCTGAGATAACCCTTTTATATATCCGTTCCTCTTTTTCATAATCAAGAAAAATCGAAATCGTGGGCAGTGACGATTGATCTATTAATCTTGTCATATAAATGTAGATTAGATAGGGGTTAGCTTACGGCTGGATATGACTGTCAATCATTAAACCAAATATGAAAATATTGTGAAAAAACAGGAAATTTTCGAGTCCCGTGATCTTCTTGATTCTGTAATATCATGTCATGGTATCGCTTTTTCGGTGTGGAATGAATATACAGTTACCGCCCAACACAAAACGAAATAATTTCCAAATATACCCAACAGGCCTGATATTTTCTGTATTGTTGGTAGGTTTAGCTGATAAAAAGAAAAATCGAACTAAAGGAAAATCCATAAAATGTAGCAATCCCGTGGACTTTTTATGGCATAAAAATACCAATGCTGCCTATCAAGTACGCTAAAAGCAGCTAACTGTAAGCATTTATGTAATAAAAGCGATATATTGTTTGGCGTGGCGCCTGGGTTTGCCTTGAAGTGTTGGGATTTTGTGTTCTAATCCGACTGAATGCGCTTGTAATCAGCTTTGTACACAGTGAGAATGTCTGCGACTTGTGTTTAACTATAGACGGAGACCGATTTGAGTGCACCTCGAAAAGAAAAAAAATGTGGGGGAGAGGGAGAAAGGGGGAACAAGGAAAATAACAAAATAGAGACGTACAGAGAGAGGGAGAGAGAGAGAGAGAGAGAGAGAGAGGGGGGGGGGGAGAGAGACAGATGGAGAGAGAGAGTGAGAGAGAGAGAGAAAGATAGGAAGGGAGAAAGAGAGTAGTGAAAACGACTTTAAAAGGAGGAGACATACAAATTCAAAACATGGAAGCACGGTGGATATTATTCAAAATGTCATGGTCTAGAAATACTTGCACTTTATTTTATTGTGCAAAGGCTGAATAATGATTTTTTTTTTCGTATCGATGTTTATAGTATTTTTATACAAAATGAGTGAGGAGAAAACACAGTGAAAAAAATATAAAAAACGACTCTCCAAAAGGCCGACACTCTCTTTAATTTACAAATCCTATTGATGATCGAAAAGACAAATATTCTCTTTAATTTACATATCTCATTGATGGTTGACTCCTTGTTTGATTTATGGACACGACTGATGAATAATTCTGAAGCTGAACATGTCGAGAATAAATGAATGATGAACACTGCAGCGAGGGAGCAAGGATCTCCATTTAAAGACGCCTAAGGTTAATTGAAAGCTCTTGTGGAAGAAGTACTTAAGTCCATTTTTAAAACGAATTGGTTTTATGAGGAAAAGTAACCCTAACTGTGACCCTAAACTTATACCCTTATCATAACGCTAATCCTATTTGGTTTATAGGGTTGGGGAGTCGGAGTGTCAGAAAGAACAAGAGGAAAGAGCCATTTTGAACTATAATTACACAAAAGCAGAAAGAGAGAAATATCACTTTATTGCAATATAAAACATTGAACAAAGGAGCATATAGTATCATGATTTAAAACATAAACGAAATAGATAAAGCCCAGGTCATGTGGAATTTAGAGACAAAGATGCAGCAAGGGCAACAGACAAACTATTTTCAATACAAGAATGATATAATACACAAAGCATCAAAGAATTATTGTTCACGCTTCGAGAGTCGTATGATAAGTTTTGTAGTTCGAATATGACGTGAGGTTTATATTCTCCACGTCCAATTATCATTAATACAATAGCCTTCAAACATCAAAACCGCTTCAAGGATCATCTAAAGCTCAATTAATTTTTTACTTCTCATTTCCGTCGCACTTTTAAACAATCTTATTAAAATGTTTTGTTGTTTGATGTTGTTGTTGTTTGTTTTTTGTTGTTGAAAAAAAGTACATCAATGATTTCTTTCTAATATTGAATTTAATTGAAACTTCTCTGTGGGTGCATTTAAGCATCTATGAAGATGGAAAATGGGTTTATATAATATTTGACATGTTTATTCTGGTTATTGGGTAATTGTCGCAAAAACTAAAACTATATTACTTAATATGATTGGGCTTATGGTACAATTCAAGTTCAAATATTTTGGAGTAGGGATAAACAATGAACAAAATGGCAATAGGCATATAGGATAAGTCTAAAATGATAATTGTTTATGACCTTTGTTACATATACTAATTGAAAAAGGAAGATAAAATATACCGTAAAACGATAATCGTTCCGCTTGTAAACAACCTAACGAGCCCCTTGAGAATATTTTATGCACATAAATTATCTGAAGTGTTCTTTATAATGTAGTGATATGTGTACGACTTTTCTCCGATTTTTTAGCACACTGCAGAAGTGTCAAATTCGACAGACATCATTGGACATAGTGACAGACAATGACCATTGTTAATAATGATATAATTGATACAGTAATTACATGCACTGTTGTCCCCCTGATCTCCCTCATCTGCCTCCCACCCGAAAACGCGCACACCCGCACACACCCAATCACGCACACTAAAGTCACGCACACTTTACAATCGTTCGCCGCTAGTGCAGCGCGGTATGATTGTTGTTGATATGATCCTGGCTTGGTCGTCGACTTATAATGGGAAATTACCTAGTCAAGCCTCAAAGGAAATTAAGTGAAAATATCTCTGAGAGGGAATTACAACTGTTTGGTGACTTGCTCAAGATGGGTTAGGGACTTACTCGGGGGCATCAACAGATTACGAATGACAGAAGATGAAGGGGATGGAATTTGCAATGATATACACTGTGCATCTAAAACAACAAAACAAATCAACAACAAACAAATTACACTTTTGAAATGACTGACAAATAACAAAATATAATGGTTCTGGAGGGGAGGGGGCGCTTAAATGTAAGAAAGTTCATAGACTCAACGTTTACATCCAGGAATTGAGTATACTTTGGATGAATTGAAAAGTTTTAGAGTTTAAAAAAAATTGTTTTATTGTTCTCTGATTTCGTGAAATGTCATGTTATATAAACTGACCCACTTAATGAAACTTTCCTTGAGCAGAAATGAATTATGATATAAGATTACGAAATCGAACAACTAGCACGCGATTTACTCACGTGACATAATACAAGATATAACAGGCTCGGGGCAATATTATTGTGAATGCGGAGTGATGATGCCTTTATTGGTTATAATAATTTATAGGTCATTCGCATGAAATTTAATATCACTAGCATTATGAACAAGAGCCATCTGACAGAAGGTTTTAGATGAATTTAGGTCCTTGTTTTTTTTTTTTCTTCATATTCTGAATATGAATTTGATTATATCAAATTTCCTACGCAAACAAAATTGGGTTGGGTCATATGGAATTCGGTTTTATTCGTAATTATAATGTTGGCCCGATAAGCATGAATAAAATTTTCACATATAAAATTGCTCAAAATCAGTCAAAAAATTATAATTTTAATGTAATAACCTGTCATTATGTTCCCCTTTCCCCTCCCGCCCTAAACATCACAAAGTATACCTCAGCGAGTAAATATTCTGTACACAAACCTATCCATGGGGTAATGACATCCAAACAGTTTAAGGGATTTCTGAGTAAAAGCCCCACTTATCAAAGTGAAATCCAATTTGTGAGCTATCCAATTCGCTGAAGACCATCTGCTTAGTACAGTAATACGAGAAGAGATCTCTTGTAATACTCTCATATTTTAAAATGTAACTGAAAACTCTCCCCTGGACGTAACTAGGCCGAGCCTTTTGGTCACAGTGTATTTATAGTAATGTGTACCCATTACGGATGGCGAGTCATTTTCGCTATTTGTTGATGTCTAGCGGCATTCAGAATGATTTCAGAACGCAGATACACATGATTTTATTTGTTGTTTTTTGTTGTTGAAGAATTAGACTTTTGAATCAAAATTTTCTTGTAGCTCGTTTGAAAACTGCTAATCGTCGTTAACCCTAATGAGGTGGAAGAGGCTGCCAAAAACCGAGCTAGATGTAGCTCTATAGATGGAGACAGCTTGCTGACCAATGTACTAACCAGTTCAGGCGGAACTCATCGTGTACTAAGCAATTAATTAGTTACTTTGGTTATTTGTTGTGTAAAACAACAGAGTGGCAAATTTCAACTTCAAAATATAAAAGGGCGTGTTTCGAACGTACATCCCCCCCCCCATTTTTGTCCCCTAACGTTCAAAATAAATTGACAATCACGGCAGATTCTTCTAGCGGAAGGGGTAATCAGGCGAGCTTTTCTTGCGGCAAAGTGTACTCAGGCTTGTTCAAAATATCGGAACAGACTTTATGTTCACCTTAAAGATGGTGCATGTCTTTGTGTTGTGTGCAATGTAAAGAAGTCGTAGAGTATGTAGACGAAAAGAAGTTTCTGAACTTCTCACCTCAGAATAAAAAGCCTATAAAGATTTTTTGAATAATCCTTAATCAAGTTGTATGTTGTATCCGCCTTCATAATTATATTCTTATAAAAGTATCGGGTATATTGAAAAAGGTAACATTTATGATTCTTCCTTTAATATAAGCTCAAACGTAACGGCTCATATTCTAAACCAGATGTTGAGTTTGGACGGAGGTTAAGTTTGGAAGAGAGGTTTAGAATCGCTTTGTATTTGTGCGGTGCAATAATAAATTGTGCGATTATTTCTCGATACGTATCCGGTGAAAACTTCACCTCTGTGTAAACTCACGGTTTAGAATACTGACCATACGGTCTATTAAAAAAAATTAAAAAAAATAAAAAAAATACAATGTAATTATAAGTCAATTATATTTTATAAATGATGAACACTAGTTCATTCGATTGGCTCCGTATACCTTATATATTTATTACTATGCGTTATACTAATCATAGACAATATTACCGGATTTTATGAAGCCTTAAATAATCCGTCATTAATTTCAGCGGAAATAATATTCATTAAAACGATCCCTATTTAAAAGTTAATTGATAGGGTGACCCCTGAAATGCACTGTGCGCCAACCATTGATGACACCGTCTGTGGAAATAATGACGAAATATTTTAGAAGGTGAATTTTGTTATTGCGTTTACATGAACGGAGTATGATCATTTAAATATGATTAATCAATTGAAATCCCTGTTTGTATTAGATGCGAAGCCAGTCCTATATACATGTGGACTTTTCATCATGATACATCAAACATTGATTGTGGAAATAATGACGAAATATTTTAGAAGTTGAATTTTGTTATGTTTTTTTAAATGAACGGAGTATGATCATTTAAATATGATTAATCAATTGAAATCCCTGTTTTTATTAGATGCGAAGCCAGTCCTACATGTGGACTTTTCATCATGATGCATCAAACATTGATTGTGGAAATAATGACGAAATATTTTAGAAGGTGAATTATGTTCTTGCGTTTACACGAACGGAGTATGATCATTTAAATATAATTAATCAATTGACATCCCTGTTTGTTTTAGATGCGAAGCCAGTCCTACATGTGGACTTTTCATCATGATGCATCAAACATTGATTCCGCTATAATCTCACGCATCAGCACACACATACATTACCCAAACCACACATCGCTGTTTCACCAATATTGAAAAAAGATGAGTACCGTAAATTGATCAAAAAGGAATTTGCCGACCATCCCAATTGCTAAAGCAATAGCAATTTCCGTCCATATAAATTCGCTTTGCCTCGCTCACCATGCGCATCGTAATTTAACGCAGCGCAAGAAAAATTGTCTTTTGCGCTTGCATGGCTAGCGTATCGTGTAATCGTGTGTAAATTTGGATCAATAAATATGAGTGCGGGAGATGGATGGAGAAATATTATGAGGTACCAATAGGAGAAAGGGGGTAGAAGTGGTATAGATTAGAAATAAAGAGAAAGACAAACATCTATAACAAAAGTGAGAGAGACTATACTGTAAATCTAAAGAGGAAGATTGAAAGAGACAAAAAGGGGAAGGTGAGAGTAACAGTTAAAAAACAGGGACGAGGAGTCAGAGACTTGAACGAGATAGGGTGGGGTATACATGGTATACAGTTATATGAAAGATAGGGAGGGGGAAGAGAGGGTATGAGGGAGAGGGAGAGGGAGAGGGGGAGAGAAAGAGAGAGAGAGAGAGAGAGAAGTGGAAACGTGGCATAGAGAGGGGGACAGTATAGAATACAAAGGGGGCATTGGGAGTGGGTGAGGGTAGTGGGAGTGAGGAGGAAAAAAAAAAGAGGGGTGATGGAGTAAGGAGGAAGATAGAAAAAGTCATGAAGAAGGCGGAGAATGGCACGAAAGAGAGAGTAAGAGGAGGAGGAAGAAGAGGAGAATATACATAGAGAGGGGAAAAGAACAAAGTCAAAGAGCTGGAGTTCATAGAGAAAATGAAGCAAGGAGCTTGAGGTGGTATTGAAAATAACAACCAAGAGAAAAAGAGAACGGTAAAGAAAGAGATTGAAAAACAGAAATGGGAGGTACAACCGTTTAGCCTACAGCCTTAACAGTGTCACGGACATTGCACAAACGGCATTGGTAATAAGTGGATAATTACATTAAATTCAAGGTTTAAATTGCTGTTCGCGAAACGCTTTGTTGGTTTTCTCTCCAATTCAAGGCATGCACTTACTATTTATACACTTAAAGTTGAATAATAGAGAGGAGGAGGTACTTGTAACACAGGCATGCTCATCAGAATAGGGTTACATATAGTTTTATGGAGTATAGTACAAAATATGTTTATTTAAAAACTTTGTCCCGTAGCTAATTTTGATTCGTTGAATATTAAGAATGCATGTCAAACCTCGAATACCTCAAATAAAAATGAAGCAAAGTGTAAATTGATTTGATACCAGGAAACAAATAAAGTACACATTTGCAAACATTCACAACGAAAAATCTTTTAAAAGACGATGAGATTTTGATGATCTTAGTGTATTGTTTGGAATCCGCATCACGTTCTATATATTTCTAAAAATGCACGTAAATTGGGGGAACTTTTGTAACGATAAAGTTATGAAACGTGAGCTTTTATTTGCATTAACTGTTTCTTTTAATCAAACTAGGGCAGAGTTGATACGTCACTGTCTTCTAGGTTTTGCTGGCTATAACAATAATTCATCGTGGCTATTATGTATCATTATGTGATTGAATGTTCATGGTAATACAATGCTTCCACCACAATCCACTGGTGAACATCCGAGAAGTGTTAGGATTTTGGTCAATATTAAGAATATAATTCGACTTACAAATACCACCTCAATCCAATGGCGCACATTCAAGTATGATTTGGTTTCTGTAAAGATACCTTTGGAATACCAAATTGCAAGATACTGGAATAAAGATACAAAATGTGCACAACGGTAATGTCAATGGTATCTGGTTTTCACCATTGGTATTAGTATAGCTTCAAATCTAAACTTAAAACACATCTATTTAATTAATTACAAGCATATCAGAAGCTCCTAAATAGCGCAGTAGAATATAAACTGTTGTTGAAAAGTTTCTGCGCTGTATAAATTTACTATTATTATTATTATTATTATTATCGGTATTATAAGCACAAAATAAATTGGACCCTGGACAAAGTAGGTATAGGCAAGTATTCCTGGCACTTCTGATTAATATGCACATAACAAAATGTGAATCTATATAAATGATTTTAAAAAAACCTCGCGTTTGTTTCATTGTCACATTTTATCACCCTATTCAGCCTTCAGACAAAATAGGTTTGCAATTGTTGCTGGTATACTTATCCCTGATGTGAATCTATTTGTGCCCATTAAAAAATGATAAATAACGCCTTTGCTTCCCTATCGAATTATAGCACGCTAACCATTTAACGACTCATACTTTTGTTACATATCAAAGCGGATAAACATTTATTTATTTATTTTTATTGTTTAAGGGGGAGGGTTGTGGGTTTAATAATAAAGCTAAATTCATGCTTGGAGACTGAACTGGATCTAAAGATATTATTTAGAAATAACCATTCACACGTTTCAAAAAGTCAAAGAAAGAGTAAAGATCAAAACTTTATCAACCACTATCTGAATTTTAATTTCATTATGAGATGAGTGATATATTAGCGACACAGGAAATAAAGAAAATGTAACTGAACATACATGTATATGTTATTCAACTGACAACATTATATCGTGTTGCGGGTCGTTACACGGTTATGTATTGTATTCAAATTTTACAAATATTAGTGACTTTTCAAATAAACTCAAATGAATCTATCATGTCATTACCCACTACAAAACAATGGTATATTGATAAACGTATAATTTCGCGACCATTCTAGCTTAACGATAGTCAATAAATTTTCAAGCATGGCGATTATGTTTGTATAGCTATAAGGGAGCTTTGGACAAACTTCTCACACACGCACATTTTGAAGAGTTGAGACATTTGATATTCCATCGATACTACCTCACGTTCCACAAATATACAAATATTATACAACTTATAACTTCCTTTGCAATTTTAATGACACTTCGCACATTATTAGGGCACCTTCAAACGACCTAGAGACACGTGTCTCATTTAAGAGGTCCTTTAGATACTAATGATAGGTGTTTTGAATTTTGGTATACATTGTTGGATCCAGGGTTTGACAAAGGGGCGCCAGTCAAGTTAGGGAGGGAGCAATGCCGAAAATTTGTCATGTATCAAGTTCAAGGCAAATAAGTGGTTTTCATATTATAGTGGGGTCCCCTGCGCCCCTGCTTTTATCCGCCACTGGAAGAGTGTCATTTTGAAGAAAATATTATTCATTTATATATTGTCATCCAAGCATGAAGAAGGGGAGGTCCCGCGAAAATTTGTACTTATGAAAATTATTATTGGCAATAAATAAATTTTATCGTTTTTTTTTTTTTTTTATGTTGAAGAACTGACATTCCTGTTTTTACCGTTTCAGTGTTGACTTTGGACTCTTGAAAACTGGAACTAAATAAATCTCCATGCATAAAAAATACAAACAAAAAAACAATCAGAACATTATTGGTGATCGGGATTTACAGACCATCTCTTATTCAGTTACATCTGTTTGGTTTGGTTTATTTGTTTGTTTGTTTTTTGTTTTTAGTGCGAATTGATTTTCACATGTGTTTTTTTTTTCCATGGTGAGTTGTACCGATGCATGTAATTGCAATATATAGTGGAAATGATTGATATGTTATAGAGCACTCAACATCTTAGTGATTTACTGATACAATTGCAAATACAACTTACACTAGGATGATGTATTTTGTGGGAATGAGGATAATGACACTTATTACTTTAATCGAATCATGACCAGAATACACCACGGCGACTTTAAAATATTCGCCCTTTTTAGTATGTTCAATCTCTAACACGTAATGACATCAGAGTGGCGAATTAATAGCGTCACCATCAGCTTCAGGAATGTTTGTGAATACAGTGCGTATCGAAAAAAAAAGGTAGTCTACTTTTAGATGGGCTATATTCCCAGCTCGTCTATTTTGGATATTTATTTCTATTATATACTGAACTTAGAAGACAAACTCCTCACATTTACAATGACATCTTTCTTGAATCATAAATGGTACAAAATCTATTTTTCAAAGTTTGTCAAAGGATGAAAGACTGAGTGGATGCTTTCAAAGAAGCAACACTTCAATATACACAATCAAGTTCAATGCTCTGAGACAGCAAGGTCAGCATTCACTCAATCATTTTCATTTTCTTAAAACTTGGAAAATGGATTCTGTGCCTGTTATATTCATTTGCAGTTTACTCAATCATGCTTTAAATTTATGATTCGTGAAAGGTTTCATACGAAAGGTGGAGAGTTCGTCTTTAATTATTATGTCAATTCAATTCAATTTATTCATTTTCACATTTGCATAAAAAGACAAATACTAACATTATTATTGGCAATAAATAAAGTTTATCGGTTTTTTTATGTTGAAGAACTGACATTCCTGTTATGTTACATAATAAACAGCAAAAACAAATGAGCTTGGAATATTGGCCCTCTAAAAATGGATAATTATTATCATTCTTTTTTTTTGATACGCACTGTAGATGTTAGTTAAGTATATCGATTATAATACCATTTGCATTTAACGAACAGGTTTAGATGATGGGCCTGAAGGTGAAACTGCTCAAAGATCGATGGTCTTACTCTAATAGATACGACATCTGTTGCAACCATGAAGGTTTCATCACACAGATTAGGTTAACAGCATGTATTAGGATGGCGTGACTGTCTAGGTCAATATTATGAAGAGCATGCAGGTCTCGGTTTCAAAAATTGATCAACAGACTGTTGAACATTTCAACAGTGGCGGATCCAGCTGGGCGGGGCGCAGGGGACGCCAGCCCCCTATAATTTGAAAACCGCTCGTTGACTGTACATATTAAAATCAGAAAATTTCGGCGGCACCACCCTATCGGGCCTGGCGCCCCCTCCCTATCCTGAAATCCTGGATCCGCCACTGATTCAATGTTGGCATATGTAGCCACCATTTAATTGGCACGTATATGGTCATACACATAAAGGGCCTGTCCCACAGGAGGCGATCGTTGTGGCAACATCCTGAGAATGTCAAAATCATACGGAGATCGGCTAAAAAGTGGCGATTATACTACCTACGACTTTATCTGCTACACTATATAGGCTACATCAGCAACTTGATACCACACACACATTAGAAAATTCTCCCGTTGTCGCAACAACGATCGACCCCTGTGGGACAGGCCCTTCAGATATCCAACGCCCCTGCCTCACCCCATACGAGCAGAAATTTAGGGATTGTCCTAAAGTTAATAATTCTTGTAACATAACTACACAATTTACACTCTCACATCAATGCGGTGAGCTTATGCCTCAATCACCCCCTCATTGATCACAAATAATCCAATACTCACAAAAATATGGATTGAACAAACCATGTCTACTTAAAAAAAATAAACGTCTACACAATCTTTTTTAAAGATGAGAGAAGGATTCGTATTAACACCAGATTATGTTGTGGATATTTAAACACCGAATTCACCAACACCACACCTCAAAAAAAAAACAAAAAAAAGAAGACAGGAGGGGGGGGGAACCCCTCTCCCCTCCCCCCCAAAAAAAAAAGTTAAAAAAGACCCCTCAAAATAATTTAACTTTCACTTACCAATAAAAGTCCCAAGAACGACCGGTGGTTTCATGGTGCCAACGTGTTTAAATCCTGTCACAATCCAAAAACGTGAAGCAATCAACTGGTATATTTTTACAAAACAAGCTCCAATACCCAAAAGAACGATGTCACAAGCCAATCCAACGAAGTACTTTTACTCTCCCAATTGAATACCTCGGAGCAAATGAAGAAAACACAAGAGTTGGTATTATAGCTCTAACTTGTCACACGCGCATCGCCGAGACGTAATCAGTTTCCAGAAGATGGGTAAATTGAATCGTGTTGAAGATCAGAACTTGCCGGAGATCAAGCCCCTGGATTTAGGCTAGAGCGAAAGACAAAAATCCGCTTTAAATCCAGCCAGCGATGCTTTTGAGGTGACTCCGTTCGAGGATATCAGTTTAATTTCATTTTGCTTGAGTCGGAGAATAGAAATGAATCTAACAATACACAGGATGCCGACTGAACTGAGGGAAAAAAATCTAGAAAAGAAAAAAGCAAGATAGCGCTGGACTCCAAATTAAATGGACAATAACTTATAGAAATCCTTTCCAAGTACAATTTTTCTCATTTCATGCATGTATCAACTGGCATGTATAGAAATCTTTGGTTGCCTAGTAGCCTACACGTTTTTCAAACAAAATTTATTCAGTGCTGAACAGAGCTGCAAGGATTGAATGCTACTCTTTCCATTTTTTGAAGCAAAGAAAATCATCAAGACTTCTTCATTGATGCGAGTGGTATTACAAACATCGATTTTTCACAAATTAATCCGTTTTGAGTCGTACACGCGACAGGTGGTCGACAAAAATGGGAAACAGAAAAATAAGGAAAATATTAATATTCCGGAGAGGTTTTTTTTTCAATCTCGATGTAAGTAATTCGAATAAAAGTATGATTGATATGATATCAGTAATAAAAAAATTGCGATGATATGATCGACGAGCTTTATGTAATAATCCTTCGTCAACCTCGTGTATGCTTGTCTCTAGTAGAAGTTGCGAGTATTGATTCCAGTGAGTGAATGGATGTGAGGCATGAAAGTGCGTCGGCTTTATAGGAGCAGGATGTGGGAGAGTTGAGGAGGAAAAGAGGTGGAGTGATGACTCTCGCGTGGTGCATGAAGCGAGCGCACATTGTGCAGTCTGTTGGTAGAGGTGAATGCTAGCGTGATATTGTGATTGGATTGTTGTTGTTGTGTGTGCCGCGACCGTCTGCATAGGTGTGAACTGTGCAGGCATGCATCCGACTGAAAGGAAGAGAGAGAGCAGAGGGGGTGGGGTGTGGGAATGGAAGGGGGGAGGGAAGGGGTAGAAACGGACAAATCGATGGGGAAAGGGAAATGGGGAGATAGAGAGAAAAAAAGAAGAGATTGCATAAAGAGAGATTTAGATAATATAAAGAAATGTGATATAATTTAAAAGAAACATTGCGAAGAATCTGATACAGAAACGGGCTTTTGTTTGTTTTTTGTTGTTGTTTTGTTTTTGATATTTTTGGTTTTATTTTGTTGAGTTTTTTTCTTCAACTTTGCAACATCTATTTCTCTCTCTCCTTTCTCTCTCCCTTCTCTCTCTCTATCTCCCTCTCTCTCTCTCTCTCTTTCTCTCTCACACACACACACACACACACACACCCCTCTCTCCACCCCCTCCCTCTCTGTCTCACACACACACACCCACATACACACACATACACACACACACCTCCCCTCCCTCCCTCTCTCTCTCTCTCTCTCTCTCTCTCTCTCTCTCTCTCACTTTCTCTCTCGTTTTGTCTCTCTCTATCTCTCTGTCATGACTCCATTAAAAAAAAGATAAATAACTATCGTATCATTATGGGAATAATGGTCAGGCATCTAAAATGGGACGATGAACGATCCACATCTAAAAGAAGAAAAGAGAGAGAGAGAAAAAAAAGAAACTATCGTATCATCAAGGAAATAAATGGTCAGGCCTCTGAAATAGAACGATGGAAGATGCAGTGGAGAATAGAGATGCATTTTGCCCGTAGGTTTATTCCCTCTTGATGAAATGCGGAAAATTCACAGTCACGCGGAAGTATGCCCGGCTGCTTAGCTCCATAAATCTCGTATACGAATGACCGTCCATTGAGAACCATGTTAAAGGCTGCCTTATCAATACTCAGAGGCAAAACAGGCAATTTACAGATGAACATTTTTGAAAAACATCGATTTTAATGCTGAAGATTTTGATGACCAGAGGTTGATCTTAGTAAGATATGAACACATTATCCGAGGTTCATATCTTTCAAAGATAATTAAGTAACAATCAACATTATTTTTTTTTTAGCAATCAGAAAAATGACCACGGCTGATAAAAATCATTGTTGCATCAGAAGATAAACCAGCAACTAAATACTGGAGATTATCTTTGAAAGAGATTATCTAAGAGATATTAATATGCCCGTTTAATATTTCAGGTTCATTCCTTCGATAAAAGGAATACCGCCCAAAGGTTTGTAACAATATTCTAGCTTTTCTTCTCCCGTCTGTATTCAATATTCATGTGACAGCAAGTGATTGAATCAAATTATATAGTTTGCAAAATGGTGGATCCAGGATTTCATGAGGGGGGGGAGGGGGCTTGAGATTTTGGTAAATTGTTTCCCGAGCAAAAATGTACATCAAAAAAATATTTTACGTCACGCCGGCCTTGCGATATATGAGGGAGGGGGGGGGGTATGTGTTCAATTTTGTGTCGGCCATCAAGAAGGTCATAAAGCATCGATCATACAGGTAGAGTTCAGTTCGTCAATCGGGTCCGCCGTACATTTTTTTTCTCCTTTTTTTCCGGGGGGGGGGGGGGTGGGGGGTTGGGCGGCCCGCCCGCACCTGGGTCTGCGCCTGTGTGAACGTATATATCTCTTAAGCTAGTATTTTGTTATTATGAGCTGGGTGATATAATCAGTTGTACTTCCAGGGGGGCGCCATAGTCATAGGTGTTTATACACTTGTGAATCCTGCAATACTCATATCATATCTTCATGAGATCGTAAATAGCAGGCTTGAGGGTTTTCAGGTGGCTTTTATCCACTTAGTCCAATTCTCTGATTGTGTAATACCAAATTGGCTTAACCCGTTTGGTCCATTAACAATTCGGTCTAATTTTCCTTGGTCTAATACATACGTGGTCTAATCCTCACTTGGTCTAATGACCGCTTGGTCAAATTGCCAATTTACAGGAAATGACCATGTTGGAATTAAACGAACTGGTTGTAGATGAAATGGAATTAGACCATGTGGCACGAGACAAAACGGGTAGTAGTCAAAGTGGGTTTAGACCAATTGGCATTTTAACTTCCTGCTTTCAGATGTACTAGTATATTCATGTTCATATTCATATTCATTATAATTGAATTATACGAATTTGCTCTTTTAAGATAAAAAGAATAATACCAAAGTGAAAAGAGTGACTAACAAAAAAAAACAAACAAACAAAAAAACAACTTCTATATCCGAACATGCTAGTACACGATTCAAATTTAAAGGCGCCCGTTTTCGTCACGCTAAAACAGGCAGGGACGATAATATGCTTGTATAGATAACAAGAGCGGTCGCTTACAAGGCGTGGTGTCAGTTTTCAAATTATAGATACGCAAGACCAACAGGGGACGCATTAATCAACCATAGAATATAAATTATTCCTTCTGCAAGAAAATACCACCAAATACCTTAGAGGGTGTATCATTTTCAAGATAATCGGTACCACGGAAGAAACGATGCTCTGCCGTTCAGGTCCCGGCATTTGTTGCATTTTTAGTTTATTTCTTGACCTTTTTGAGGCTTTAGCGTGTTGGAGCACGTGCCCAGAGTTGGTAAAGTGGTAAATTGCCGTTTGGTCTAAACCCGCTTTTACTAATACACGCGACGGTTTGGTCTCATTCCCACTTCTAATTCAATTTCGTCTACAACCATTTTGTCTAGTTTTGGTCTAATTGGCACTTCGCCTATTTACCATTTTGTTCTAATTCCCATTTCGTCAATTCCTTCAACAAAGAGAGTAAATATTCATTTAAGAATTAGACGAAAATGCGATCAGACAAATTGGCTATTAGACGAATTGGTAATCATATCAAGTTATCATGAGAGAAAGTGAGAATTAGACCAATTATGTATTAGACCAAAGAAAAAAAATAGACCAAATTGTTAGTACCCCATGTGGGTTTGACCCAACTAGAATGGGACAATCAGAGAATTTAGACCAACTGCTGTTAGACCAAGTGGAAATAAATCGTTTAATAGTGCTACCTTTGGGAAGCACAAGGCACAAAAAAGGGGCGCCAAAATCATTTTGTTGGGCACCCGAGTACGACTTCATTGGCCCTAATTCACAAACGTGGTTTAGTTAGTCCATGGTCTAAATGCGTCATTTGACGTCATCGGTTTTAGTCAACCCTTGGGGGTAGTTAAAAAAAATTTAAACCATAGTCTACAATTTAGCCCGGGCTAGTTAAACCATGGACTAAACTTTAGCCACGGGTAAATAAACCACGTTTGAGAATTCGGGCCAATGTATCAACGAGGAGGAAATTTATTACTATTTTATTCCCTATGGAAGACCATTTCGGAGAGAAAGATCTTTAAGCTCTTTTGATTTGAATGAAGTTTTTCGGTATTCTTTTTAAATCAGTATTCCAATATTCCAATAAATTATTTCAATATCATTAAAATTCAATATATTATATTAACAATAAAAGTTTTCGCAGTCAATTTTAAACTATCTCCGATCAATTTGACATTTATTACAAGCACTTTCGTCCGAAATGTGATCGCGATTAAAAATGTAAACGTTCATTTAATTGACCGATAGCTCCGCTTCATGAGGTATCGTTTAAATTGAATGAACATAATTAAACGAATTCGATTGCAAAGAGTTTAAAATTGACCGGGAAAACCTACATCATTTTTTTAAAAATCACTATTATAGTTAAATATATATATTTTTTTTAATGAGACTCGGAGTAAGATATGCTATGCGTAGAATGATAATATTTCTATTGATATATGCCCGGCCAATCAAATGGACCTACAATTTCAGGAGAACACTTTATACATAACACCTTGTTGGATTGTGCAACGTTAATTGTTAAAGAAACCGTCGGAGGTAACTTGATGAGTGGGAATCTACATTTTTATGATTATGTGGGCTACAATGTAAGAAAATATAAAACAAAAAACTAACACAAATAATCGTGGCAATCATTATTTTACAAGGCCACTGCACGAATTATCAGTCCCCATGCGATGGCATAGAAACACGGGTGTTGTTATGGTTATTCCGGTTGATATCATGTAACTCTCTAATATAAATACGCACTTATAATTGCATTTATCTGCATGTTATTGTCAAAAAGCTCCAAACAGCGGATGTTTTACATCATTTAACAAGCACAGGTGGGAAATGTGAGAAAAAGAAGATCTCGCCTTATTAGATCAAACAGAAAGATAGAATGAAAGATTAAAGAAGGAGTGAAAATAAGAATATCTTTTGTTTTTCTTCTATCTGAAAATCGTTACGTAAACGGGTTTGTTCATTTTTTTAGTGATTCCTGAATTCCTACCCAATAATGATGATTGGAAACTTTTTCGGCACCTCCTTTTCGATCCCCATCACCCCCCCCCTTTTTTTTTAGTCGTCTGGAGGGGCGGTTGAGTAGGCATTCTCAGCACCTCGAATACATGCGTTCTATTATAAGAAGAGAATGGTTCCTTTCCTTGATAATTACTAAATATTCGTATAATTAGGGTTGGGCGAATCTCAACTTTTTTTTTTCAAACAAGTTGTTTCTATAGTAAAATTCGACGTAGAAACTGAAAATGACCATTATTTTTGCATACGATGACGTCTTACGTCGCTAAAGTGCAAAAAACCAAAATGGCCGCCAAAATAGCGTATTATGCCCAATTATCATACTTTTTATACGTATAAACCACTTTTATTGCGTTTTTATATGTCTTTTGGGTGTCAGGGAACCCAACATGATTAATCCAACATGATTAATCCTACCTAAGTTAACTGTTAGTGTAGTATGGTAGTTAGTTTCAGTCAATATCGAGCAAAAATCACCTCATATCAAAATCACTAATTAACACCTATAACCATACTAGGTACATTTGGTCATGATAAAATTGTAAGTTTTGAGCTTTTAAACCATCAAAATCCATAAAGAAACAAAATAAAACCGGTTTATACCTATAAAGTGTGTGATGAATGGGCAAAATACACTATTTTGGTTTTTTGCACTTTAGCGACGTCAGACTTCATCGTACACAAAAATCATTGTCATTTTTGGATTCTACATCAAATTTGACTATAGAATTAACTTGTTTGACATAACTTTTCAGAAAAAAGTCATTATTTGCCCAACCCTAGTATAATGAATGAAAGCGCTGTAAAATATAAAAAACAACAACAACACTCAATTTCATGATTGTGCATCTATTTTTCGTAACGCACAATCCATGGATATACCGTGCATTGTACAAGTTTTAATATCTATGATCAGGGGAGCTGAATCTTGGTTTGCAACAGAACTCCCAGAGATCGAGAGGAAGAATTAGAGAGAGAGAGAGAGAAGGGAATAAGAAGAGGCCAAAATAAGTTCAAGAGGAAAATGAATAGAGAGAAGATGAAGAAGAGGAAGGAGAAAGATAACCTATAAAAATACCCTCCCCTCAAAAAAAAAAAAAAAAGAAAGAAAGAAGGGAAATATACAGGGAACCTGTAGACAAGCCATTTTTATAAGCATTGTCTGTTTTCCTGGAATTTTTTTTTTTTTGGTGGGGGGGGGGGGGGGGGGTCCTTTACTCTCCTTCAATATAATTTCATCTATTCCTTATCCTTGTGCTCATTTTCCTTTCACCCCGATTTCTTACAATCACTCCCCAGCTTATCAAATTATTATTTTAAGTGAAACCACGAAAAACTTCAGGCAAATAAATTTCTTAGAAATACGCTTACTCCCAAACTCCTTATTATTACATTATAATACATTACATCAACTTATTTTGATATTTGAAATTGTGTTTACTCTTGGAATAAATTCTCCATGTGTAAAATGAATCTAAGCTTCGCGTAGATCAAGTTTTTTCAGTGTTAAACAAAGTTGGCACATTTATTCAGTTTTTCCACGATTCATCATGATAAATTGACATTTCAAGTTATTTTGATGACATATTGAACTGTGGATGCTTTGATGCCAGTGACTGAAATATCTAAAGAATAAAATTCATAATGTAGGTTTTGAAAAACATATTAACAATTTTGGTGAGCCAGCGAACACTTATGTAATGTAAGATCTCTTTTAGATTACCTAACAAATACTTTACAGGACAATTATTGTTTTGTTTTCTTGGTGTACACTTGTGAGTGAATTGGGGAGTGAAATGTAATGCAGATCTTTCATCCCGACTTGATTTCTCCCCCCGCCCCCAACTTCAATGATTTGTATTATGCATTTATTTGTATTTGGTGAATTCAAAGTGAATCTCTATCTATAAAGTTTGAGGTTTGGAATCGGCCTAGTATTACGAGCTCTGATATTGTATTAGACTGAGCACCTCATTGTAATGGGAGTGAACTATATATCAAGGTAATTTTGCTCATCATAACTCTCTTTATGTTGCGGTTTACAACATTTGGAGCACAATATGCCTGACATGGCAACATAATTCGCATGATCCAAAGGATCCAAGTACAATACACTCACATTATAACGAGGTTACTTCAACACATGTAGTTACATGTTTAAAATAGGGACTGTGATCACTGGTTGTACAGTGGAAACTTGTTATAATGAGGTCCTTGGGTTCAAAGAATTTATCTTGTTATATCGGGAATCTTGTTATTTCGGATCTCATTATAACGAGATTCCATTGGCCGGTATTCTCGAAGGGTGACTAAAGTTAGTAGGCCTACTAAATACGCATTTAGTCACCCTTGCTTTTGTCTCGAACAATAGAAAGGCCTACTAAATACGTATTTAGAAGGCCTACTAACTTTAGTCACTGTTGGAGAATACCGGCCATTGTATCCATGCTCTTTATCCAGTGCGTTTCAAGAAATGGGTTATACATTTTAGAGGGGCTTAGCTAACTATTTTGCCTATTTTTATGTAACATATAGTTGAATAGTTGAAGACAAACTCTTCCAACATTCCAGTGATACCTTTCTTGATTCATAGTAGAGGTGGGCTATAGAGGGGTAAAAAAAGGGTCATGATTCAGAACCAAGTTTGTGCCATCTTATTTGAAGCAGCTCGTTGTCCTGATCGATATGCCACCAATTTTAAGAAAATCGGGTGAAAATTGTGACAGTGCGGGCCAAAAAAAGATTTTGAGGGGGCGTGGCCAAAATATGCTGAGTCATCGTTTTTCAAAAATTGAAAAAGCTGGAATTCTTTTATTAAAAGGGCTATAAAGATGATTCTGGTGTCTATTTATATGTTTATCAGCCTGATAAATCCAATGGCAGTATCAAAATTGCAAATAGTGGTGAAGAAAATACTAAAAAAGGGGAATTATAGTTTTAACCCTTTAATTCCCGGTAGAGTCTCTGAGGGTACCCCTAGACAAATTGCGTTGCCCAATCAAAACTGCCGCGTTTTCAGTAATGTCGTTTCATGTCTCTTTTCCGTCCAGTCTTACGGATCATTTGACACCAAGTTTATTGAAATCGGACATTCAATGAGAGAATTACTTGACCTTTCGTTGCCAAAGGTCAAACCAACATTTGAGATTTTTGACATTTTGTGTACAAAACCAATGGTAAGGTCAGGTTTCTTATTTTACTCCATAAATCACAGGTAAATCATTCTTTAGACTGGTTCTAGTATTAAAATTGATCCAGATAATGATTTGAAGTATCAGAAGGTCTACATCTATAGAAATTCCTATGTATTTCATTGTTTTATGAATTTCTTATGTATTCTATTGTTTTTATTCTTACATGTATATATCTATGTTTTTAATTGTTTTAGGAATTTTAATACTTCAGGCCTTCATTTTGATTTAGTTTCATGCTAAATGATCAATAAAAACAGTCTAAAGAATGATTTACCTGTGATTTATAGAGTAAAATAGGAAATCTGAATTTGCCATTGGTTTTGTAAACAAAATGACAAAAATTTCAAATTTTGGTTTGACCTTTGACCACGAAAAGTCAAGTAACCCTCCCGTGGAAAGTCCGATTTCAATAAACTTGGTGTCAAAAGATTTGTGAGAATGTAAAGAAAAAAGACATGAAAAAAACATTACCGAAAACGCAGCGGTTTTGATTGAGCAACACAATTTGTCTAGGGGTGCCCTCAGAGACCCTACCGGTAATTAAAGGGTTAAAACTATTATCTCCCTTTTTCAGTACTTTCTTCACAACCATTTGCAATTTTGACACTGCCATTGGATTTATCAGGCTGATAAACATATAAATAGACACCAGAATCATCTTTTTAGCCCTTTTAATAAAAGAATTAGAGCTTTTTCAATTTTTGAAAAACGATGACTCAGCATTTTTTGGCCACGCCCCCTCAAAATCGTTTTTTGGTCCGCACTGTCTCAATTTTCACCCGATTTTCTTAAAATTGGTGGCATATCGATCAGGACAACGAGCTGCTTCAAATAAGATAGCACAAACTTGGTTCTGAAACATGACCTATTTATAGCCCACCTCTATTCATAGGTATAACGCAAAAGGAAATAATTTGCAAATGAAGGCGAGAGGTACAAAATCCATTTTTTGAAAGTTTTAAGGAAATGAAAGCATTCAATCAGTCTTTCATCTTTCCACAGAAACTTACAAAAAAAATGGATTTTGTACACAAGTCTTCATCTTTTGCAATTTTCTTGTTATGCATTACATCTACGATTTAATCCAAAATGGTATCATTGTAAAGGTGAGGAAGTTTTCGTCAATTATACATGTATGTTCCATAAAAATAGCCAATATTAAAAATATGGCCCCTGTAAAAATGGATTACCTATTTTCAAAACACACTGTAATGGGAATAGACTGTATGAGACAATGCTCCACTGAAGTTGGGTCCTGGATGAAAATTGGGAATTTATCGAAATTGAAAAAAGAGCTTTTGTCACTAAGCAGCTATTGCACCATCATACAACCCCAAACACCCAAAACACAAAGGTGACAAGATATTAGCCAAAAGTAAGTTCCATCTCTGCAAATGCCTTTATTGAATTTTAGACAGTTCGATCATATGCATGATGAGGAATGTAAATATCCACTGACCATAGACTTAACACAGTAGATCAACTGTTTCAGAACGTTGTAATTTACCACATGATTAAATTACTATCAAATTGAAATTGAAAATATATTGTATCCGAAATTATTCACATTTATTTAGTTATGAAATATTTGAAACCCTCCGAACTATGCTTTGTAACCACACTGTATTGCCAGTTTGGGAAGATGAATCGTTTATCAAGGTTTGGCCAACAGCAGAAAGTGGATGTACAAATAGTGAGATCAAAAGGACAAGGAGGAAGGAGGTTCTTCAAGACTGTCCTTATTGCATCAAGACAGGACTAGGCTGCATTCGGGTTTCATCAAGGAATCTTGATATGTTGCTTCCTTTAGTACCATTTCCTACTGCCTCTTATGAACTATGTATGCAGTCGGAAATGAAGCTGGAACAGAGGCGTCGGAAACCTCTGAGGAGACAAAGGATTGGAAGGGCAAGCCATTGCTACCACACAATCGCTTGCCCTTCCAATCTTTTGTCTCAGCAGAGGCTTCTGACGCCTCTGAGCTGGATGTAAGCTTTCGCCACTGGCCGAATCACTGGTTCATTAATGCCTGCTCTACATGTTGAGTCTATTGATTCCTTAACGTCCTTCCAACTTGTTTAATGTCCTTCTGAATGTCTAGTGAGTTTTTGGCACTTGCGAACGCGGTTCATCAAAGGACATTTGCTGAGATAGTGGTATGCATGAGATGAAGAAGAAGACACAGTGAGTTTAGATCTTGTTGAATGCTGCGATGTCAACCGATTGGACGATATCAAACTCTTCAATCTCGTCCTTCAGGTCCTCGACACTAACCTGTAAATAGAAATAAATTCAGCTATATTACACAAAAGTGAAGCATAACTATCCAAACAATGTCTGAAATGTAAGGAATAAATGACAAATTAATGTTTAATTCCTGAGATGTACGCTAGAAAAAAAGTGATACAGATAGTAAGTCAACATTTGCTCCTTCACCAATTGCTAAGGTGCTTTATTTCGTATAAGGATAAGGTAATTGTTTTTACTCAAAGTTGTTGGGCAAATTGTAAAAAACAATCTAATTCTTCCGCTCACTCATTAGGTGCAAACTGAATTTTACAATTAATTCTTAAACACTTGTTGCTCATCTATGCATTGCTCTTTTGAAATGCATTTGATGCCAAACAACAAAAGCAAGGATGAACTTTAAAATGTTGCAGTTAATACATGTACATCATAATTTCCTTGCTTTCATCAATAAAAATAGTTAATAATCCTGATTCCGCTATTTCTGTCACACGCTTTATTATTATGATTATTTCTACCTAAAACTACTGTACACACCTTTGCATCTTCCACTGTACATAGGATCTGGAGTTTTGAGATTCCGTAGCAGAGAGGGACGGTTTTGGCTGGAAAGAATAGACAGATGCAAATCATTATTACTGTTGTTATTTCACACAAACATATGCATTTACTGAAAACGAATAAAGTAGCAATAAGGTGGAACATTAGTTTGCAGTAAACCCATTTCTATAACCACATGCTTTCTGTTTGAATCATTTATGCATGTTTATTTGTGTGAGTGTGTATGATTTTTTTGGTATATGAGTAAGTTATTTCATATTTGGTTCATTTTGATGTAAAGAAAACAAGATGAATCCTAATGAAATAATACCTCCGCCATTGCCAGATCAGAAATATATGGCACATTCACCTATTTATTTTTCTTTACACAAAGACATATTTGACCTTTAACCTCTGTCACCCTTGACCTTTGACCTAGGTACCCCATGTGTAACATTTGTCCATCTCACACGTACTGTCCAAAATGTACCGTTGCATGGTAAGGTGACGTCACAATATAAATCAATTCATTACGCTTAATAAATGCCAAATTAAGAATAAAATGTACTCGTTTTCTTTGGTGACGTCATAATAGGCTTGCATGAGCTACAGTGTATAAACGCGTACTGATTAAATGCGCAAAGCTGCTACAGATGCGCACTAGATCACTGCTAACTAGCTGTTCAGTGCCATTTTGCTCATATTAATTATTTCCCTATTTTAATTTACCATGGGCGATTTTTTTTTTCTCTTCCCAGCATTTGTATTTTTCTTCTTCTTCTGACGCATTGTACAACAGAAATAGAAAATATTCCTATTCGATGAAAGAGAGATGCTCTAATCAATACAGCTATGTCTTGTTGTATAGAGTTTTTTTCTTTCACCTCTTGCGAAATCTTGTACCATCAAACTCATACATATTCTTTAGTTCCATAATATAAGGAGTCACCTTGTAGAATGCCCTCTTCTGCCTAGCCTGTTCCCCAACTGATCATACAACTCTTTTGTCGAATGGGATAACCTGCATTCAGTATTTTAATGGGTAGAGTCTGATTCAGATTCTAATTCCTCTAAGAAACATAGGTAATTTTACATAAATTACGATCTTTCAAATGTAAAAGGATATGATGATAAAATCAAACAGAACTAATGACTTGAGAAGAAGAAGAAAATTTCTATTAAGATGATTTAGGGAAAATAAACACATACCAGCACCCCAGTGGAGGCCATCCTTTTCTAGCCCGCGTACAGCATTTTCAATGTCTTTTAGATCAGTCTCGTCATCCAATGGTTTCACATCGTAGAGGACACTGGACTTTGCGATGACAACCTCTGAAATTACAAATCAATTGAAATCTGAATGTTAAAAAGCTATGTGGGATGATTTTCTAAAGAAGATTTCTGTAATAATTACATCATCCTTGTCGAAAGGGCATTAATGTGATTTTCTTTTCTTTTTCTCTTTATCTAGCATTCCGAGTTAAAGGCTGTTAAATTCCTATGCTTTTGTTAATTGTCAACATAATGTTAATCCCCAACAAATAACAAAAATTATTAAAAGCAAAGCAAAAAAAAAATAAAATTGGTTCAGTCCCTTTTGGCATAAGGCCAACAATAATTTGAACATGTTTATTGGAAATTTAGATATATTTTTCTTAATTGTTCATTAGTTTATCATTACCAAAACTTCATAAAAGTAATAAGTTGCCACAGAAACTATGTCAAAAGCAATCAACTTACTCTTTGGTTTTTTTGCCTCAATCACACGGGGAGGTTCCTGCAGAAAAAAGTATATATAATGGTCAAACAAATTTAATAACTAATACTGTACAAGTCAAATATCTTAAGTGGGTTCTATCTTTACGTATTTTGCAAGTCCATCTAAAAAAATTCCACTTCAATATAAGGCTACTTATGGGCAAGTCCAAGCTATTTTGAGCGGTAACAAACGGGACATTAAAATTGTTGCAATAACTCAATTCATAATGAATTTATGATCATTTATTCGTCTGTAACAAACGGGACCAGAAAAAAAATGGTGTTATCAAATTTCGACTTTGTTCACATATAACTCTAAATTTAAAAAGTAGATCTAAACTTGCATAGTCTTATCCTCTTAACCCTAACTTACCTGGGGGGGGGGGGGCCATTTTGGCCCCCCCCTCGACATTTTTCGCGATAAATCTGCAGTGCGAAATTTTTTGATCGCGCCACTCACTGACTTTTTACTTTCAAGTCTTGCGCATCTTTTAAAACTATTTTCGCGAAAATCGGGTATACCGTTACGACGTTACACGATTTTCAAAAATTTTCGTCAGACCAAAAATGGCTCAAAAACGTGATTTCATGTACAAAGTCAATACAAAATGTGTTTTCAGCTAGAAATCATAAATGAGTGATTATTTTTAATTTTATTGACAAGAGTCATTTAATTGGATGCTATTTATGGCCGAAATAATGTCACGGATGAATTATGTCGAAAAAACAATAAAAATAAAAACGTCAAAAAACAAAGAAATACATAAGAAATTTAAAAAACAATAAAATACATAAGAAATCGATTTTGGCACAGGAATTTTTTTCTTGTACAATTCTTAGGAATGACAAAGAATATTTTCCCCAAAAATCAGCTTTCTATGAGCTTTATTTAGTGAATTAGAGCAAAAAGTATGATTTCATGAATAAATTAGCATAATTAATTCATATAAAATAAAATATATGAATTTCGTGTAATTTACCTACACAACCGCATAGATTATGTCATTCTCTACCTTCATGCAAATTTTCGTCACGATCGCGCGATCCGCGGCAGAGATCTTAGGGGGGGGGGCCATAATGGCCCCCCCCCAGGACTTTAAGCTCACGAAATAGCCCAGGTAAGTTAGGGTTAAACATGTAATAAACATTGTAAGGACATATTTTAACGTTAATACAACTGCGAGTTTCCGGCAAGGTCAAGAAGCAAGACGTAAAAGGAACACAATAAAATTATAGTCATTACTACTACACAGACTCAATCCCCCTCTTTTTTAAACACAGTAAATATTCAATAAAGTTTTTTTTTATAGTCTTTGAAGGAAGTTTCTCCTCTTATAAATAATGACAGGGACTATTCAAGGTCTTCTGTACATACTACTATGCAAAAAACAAGCGACAAAAACGACATTTCCTGTAGAGAAAAATGTGACCATACATGCTGAACTCAATGTAATCTCAAGATGTTTACACTGTAACTGTCTGATAACCCCCCCCCCCCCCTGTGAAAAAAAAAGAAAAAAGTTACAAGTTCAAATGTATATTGAGCATGCCAAAACTATAAATTTCATGAAAATGGCCAATGGAAGAACACAAAACATTGATATTTAAAGAAAAAAAATCCTCTCAAGTTACATCGTCAGAACTATCGTCATCGTCTGATCCGAAGACATCGAAATCATCATCGTCATCGTCCTTGGCTTTCTTTGCAGCAGCAGGGGTGCCTGAAGGTCCGTACTCATCCAGAGCCTTGGCTACGCCTGGAAGGCTGGAATGGAGAGGGTGGTAAAAACACATCTTATACAAATTATTAATTTCTATAAAAAAAATCTGTTTCTTTTTTGGAAAATGCCTCCTTGACTGGGCTTGGGCTAAAATCAACAATTAAATCTGTGTGCATCGACTTTCCATTGGGAAAACCCGCCACTGTACAGCACTTCCCAGTGCAAGGTCAATTTTGAATTGAATAAGACTAGTGTCAGTGATTGCTCTACAGGAATGTCATGACTTCTAAGAAGGACCCTGTACATCAAAAATGATAATAATAATAATAATAAAAATTTACTGTTATTTATAATGTGCTTTTCCCCATCAGGATCAAAGGGCTTTTATTACCCCATTCATTGGATTAAATTCCAGCTGCTATACATTTTACAGACGATACATGTGTGGAATTTATCCTCTGGGTACCCATTTACATCTGGGTGGAGAGAGGCTAATGTAGATAGAATGCCTTCTTACCTGGTGAATGTGGATGTGTATGATTTGACCTGGTTGTACCATCTAAGAGCATTGAAGAGATCAGTGGCCGGGGCCTTGCTCATAGCCTTGAAGACTACCACATCAGCTTGGGATGGGGTGTACCTACAGTTGAGGGAGATAAAGAATAATATGCTGCTTTACTTCATTTCCTAAATCTATCTGAGAGCGCTCAACTTTGTTAAAGAGATCAGCAGCCGGGGCCTTGCTCATAGCCTTGAAGACTACCACATCAGCTTGGGATGACCAAGGAGACCAAGAATAATATACTGTACAAGTGATATTTTCATTGGTGGTTTTATATTTGCGAATTTCATGAGTCCATATTATAGGAATGAAAACATCACAAAATAAGGTGAATTATCCACTTGCAAATTTCCCAAACTAGTATAAAATCGCAAAAGTAACTACGCAAAAATATTAGCTTAAACAGTATTGCTTTACTTCATTTCCTAAAACCTTGGAATATAGGGTCAAAGCCAAAAGTATTGTTCACTTTGGTCAAATTTTCAAATTGGTAGTTATATCTAGTATTATATATCATATGAAAGCTGAGATTCCATAGATTTCGAAAATGTATATGTCCAATATAAAAGACGGTCGACTTTCTTGTTAAAATGCCTTTGAATGTGGAAATAGCGCCCTCTCTGCGCGACGGGACGGAAAGTGTACGTTTAATTAATTTACATTAAAACGTAAAAAGTTAGGGCAAATATCAACTTTTATTATGGAATACCCTTTCTAGGAGCATTCATTCCTGAAAAAAAATCACAAATTATTTTTGATTAAGGGTAAAAATTCACATTTTAGGGCAAAAAATTGTGTTTTTCTTAGGTTTTTTATACTTTGACATGTAATTGTTATTTTCTTCTATGAAAAACGCAAAAAGATGGGTCACCCATGTTCTCAAATGTATCAATTATAAAGTGGGACTCTACATCCTCGCCACTAAATGAAATCATACTTCATCATTAAGAAAAATATGACGTTTCAACATTTTCCGTCCCGTCGCGCTTTCAGGTCTCTACATTGACACAACACAGATAGTTATGTAATGGGACTGTAATCTCATTTTTTGCAATTAAGCCAATTTTGAGAGGGCTAGAAAACAAACTAATAATAAAGTGTATACATGGACAGTGTTATTATTATGTAAAATAGTGTCATGGGATTCAGATTTCAAAAATATTTTGCACAAGGTCGCAGGATACACAAGGTCAAATCTAAGGTCAAAATAAAGGTCAAAAGGTCACGACACTTATAGTGCTGCTACCTTTTAATATAACAATTTTTCAGATAGTCTATTGATTTCCCTTTCCAATGATACCATTTGTACTTAATTTGTCATTAGTTCTATCGCTATGGTGATTTGAAAATTGTGACAAAAAAGGTCAATTTTTTCCCCTTTCCCTGGAATTCCCATTCCACTCTTGTACATAGAACATATTTGACATATTGACATGCCTTTAGGAATCGTCTATAAATCGTAATCTATTAGATTTAATTGCTAGCTCTTTTTTTTACTAGTGATCTATGGGACAGTAACAAATAGACACCACCTGACATGGTCAGCTTTGCTTCTTAACTTTGATAGAATTCTTGTTTGAATCTTCTTTTAAAAAACCAGTGATATTTTCATTCCGTCCCGTCGCGCAACAAATATTTGCCGTTGCCGTGAAAACGAAACATATTTAAAAAAAATTTTTTTTGCAGATTGATACTTTCAAGTCAGCTTGACATATTAGTGTGGGTAAATGGCAGCTGAAATATTAATTTTTCTTTTTGTGAGCATAAAACTCTATCAAATTCCGTCCCGTCGCGGTCCCTTATTTTTGGCTTTGACCCTATATAGGTAGAGTCAAACTTATTATCCACTTCGGGGAAGGGGGGGGGGGGAGTAACAGAAAGTGACTTTAAAAACACCCCTACTTCCAAAATCCCTTCTTTTTCGAACACTACATGTAGGGCCTACAGGGAGTCCCCTGTCTTCCATAGCAACGTCCAAAACAGTGGCAAACTTCAAGGCTTCTCCAGAACCTACATGTAGTCTTCGCCCAGCTCTCTCTCTCTCTCTCTCTCTCATTATTTCTTGTGCATTATTTTGCTCAATGATCCTGAACTGTACACATTCCTATCCAGTTCACTGTACATAGACATGAAGCCTTTACAGACAGGTTCCACATCAAACATTCCTTGGTCAAGGGAAACAACATACATATAGGTGACCACTACACGTAGGCCTATATATTTAGAGAGTGGGCCAAGTAAGCTCAACAAAGGTTTTGCTCTTATCTCAATAGAAAAATAAAACAGAAAAATATAAATCTCTGCTGCATCTTCTGGGTCATTCCATGCCAATTCACCCAATGGGTTACACCCTACCGTCTCAGAATTTGCTCAAATTTGGTACACATAAAGTTTAACATTACCTTCCCATGAAACAAAAAAAAATTAGCGTAAACGGTCCGTCGGTTTCCGAGCTATGGCCCGCCCTTTATAATTCGTTTTGGTAAAAATGGGTGTGATCTTCCATTTCAACGGCACAATGCGCCTGAACTGGTTGACCAATTTTTGTGAAACTGGTACCATTCAAAAGGAAATTCAAAGAGGAATTCAAAAATGGTATCAAAAATATTATTGGAGCAATTTAAAGTGCTATGACCTTTGACCTTTCCTTTAACCTTGATTTTGACCCCCAGACGAATAATATTTTTACTTGATTTTTATGTATGTTAATTGTCAGTATAATATTAACATAACATGTAAATATCTAGGATGATATTTTATTTCTTCACCTTTAAAAACTTTTTTTAATGTAATTTACAAAGTTACTGTTACCCCCACATACTGATATTTGTGTTGGTAATGTGTGTACAAGTCTCCATTATACTTGAATACTTCCAAACTGAAGTTAAATTACATTTAATTAAAACAGGAAACTAAACATTTCAGGTAATAAAGGAAACATTAAAAACAACAATGATTAATGTATACATGTACTAGACTTCATTTGCTTATGAATAGAGACATTTGTTTAGCCTCTTTTGATTGGGGTTGCCAATAGTATACATAACCAAATCATCAGAAATCTGCGGTTTTGACAGAAACAAAAATGCTTCCTACATGTACATGTAGTCAGCTCTACTGTCCCAAACTGGATAACATCCTTGAGATCTTTGAAGCATCAGCAACAGATATGGAATACATTAGTGCATTTGATGTAATGTTACTTCAGTTTGAAAGTATTCATGTATAATGGAGTCTTGTACACACATTACCAACACAAATATCAGTATGTGGGGGGTTACAGTAACTTTGTAAATTACATTAAAAAGAGTTTTTAAGGTGAAGAAATAAAATATCATCCTAGATTATTTACACTGTTATGTTAATATTATACTGGACAATTAACATACATAAAAATCAAGTAAAAATATTATTCGTCCTGGCGGTCAAATCAAGGTTAAAGGAAAGGTCAAAGGTCATAGCACTTTAAATTGCTCCAATAATATTTTTGATACCATTTTGAATTCCACTTTGAATTCCTTTGAAAATGGTACCAGTTTCACAAAAATTGGTCAACCAGTTCAGGTGCATTGTGCCGTTGAAATGGAAGTTCACACCCATTTTTGCCAAAACGAAATCAAAAAAGGCGGCCATAGCTCGGAATCTGACGGACGCGTTCACGCTAATTTTCTTTGTTTCATGGAAAGGAATGTAAAACTTTATGTGTACCAAATTTGAGGCAAATTCTGAGACGGAAGGTGTCAAAATTGCACTTCATGGGTGAATTGGATGGAATGACCCTTCTAGCAAAATATCAAGCAAGTATATATCCACATTCTTCAGCTCCCAGTGTTGGAAGGCAGTTTAAACATGTATTTCAGGGGCAAGGAATGATTTACATTAAGTCAAAGTTATTTAGATCTACACCCAAATTTTATTCTTTTGCACCCTTCATTTTAAAAGTAATTCCCAAACACTTGGTTTTTTGTTTGATATTCCATGTTTCCACCATTATAGAGAATTATTTCTTCCCTACTCAATCAATAATTTAAAACGAAGATAGAGAGAGAGAGAGAGAGAGAGAGAGAGAGGACTAACTGAGATTAAAGCAGCTCACTTCAGCAACTGTTTTGTCGCTCCTGTAAAAAAATGCAACAAAGTCTGTCTGCATTAATTCGACTTAGGCTTAGCGCAAACGATTCTGCAGTTCTGTTATTTTAAGTTCAACTAATGAACTTACCAGGAAGATTAGGTTAAGATACTTTTTTTGATCGTGATGATAGAACAAAAATATGATTTTTTTTCAATCTTGACTCAACCTCATACTTCTTTAATCAATTTCAAATACCAAAAACTGTCAAAATGATGAATAAACAGCAATTTTCAGCCAGTTCTATCTGCTTCCAAGAAAATACTAAGTAGTCTAACTAACTCACTGTTAAACATTCTTTTCCCGTGTAAAGAGATTAATGTTAAGACAAAAAATTGCAGGCAAAGAAAACATTTCCACTGATTCCATTTTCTTATATTTTATTTATTTAGAATCTATTAATTTTTTTTTTTTTTTTTTTGCAACACAAAATGACATCGACAAGTCAGTCATTTTGTAAAAAATGTTCCTTTTTTCATTTTTGAAATAATTTTATTTGTTTCCTTCATTTCAATTATCATCAGATCATCAGAATATGAATAATTACATGACAATATTGAATTTAAGAATATGGCCAAGAATATTATTACACTTTGTACTGAAATATAGTTAAATTATCTTAGGTGCACTGAATGTGACACAGACACAGTCATGCATTAGAATCTACATAAAAGTACGTACGGCACCGGCACCCGGACCGCGGGCGCGCCAGCCTGGCAGTGGGGCGGGGCGGGCGAGTCATTCACCGGTGCCGATGTGGTCACAACTTGCAACATCATCATAAAAAAATAATAATTTCCAAAATATTACCCTTCAATGTAACTGCGATCTGCAAGAAAATCATTCAGGGCAGCTATACCGCCAGAGCTTTTGAGATCACCGAAACCCATTTTTTGTTGAAGATGAGAAATGTCAGGATTAGAGAGAGATGACGGGTCAATGTCACACGTGTATCGTTTAAAAGGAAGTTTGATGGTTCCCAATTGTGTATGTGAGTAACTGTGCTTGCTTGAGAAAAAGAGCTCAGCGAAATACATGTTGTTCGCTGATACCACGTGGGAATCTCATAATACACATGATGGCATGGGTCTAGCAATACATTTCGTACTCATCCAACAAGATTGTTTACTACGTGATCTCTCGATCTCGTGCATGCATGCTCGAGCTCCCACGTACGTCCACGATCATCGCATTCCCAGCATGTTCCCAGCACATGATGAACACACCGCGACTGTCAAAATGAGTGATAAAATTCCAACCTTCCGCAATCTTACAAGTTATACCTATGGACAACCAAAAGACCAACAGAACAAAGTGAATATGTAACCACGAAATTGTTGATTTCGATTTTGGGGCTTGATAAAAATTACATGTACGGGTTGTTTCGGAATGTATGCATTAGTGTTGTGTATGAAAGGATAAATTAGTGTACAGCAAATGAATAGGACAGCGCTTTTTTGTTGATGCGGGGCGAAACTCGAGTATGATGGAGGTACCTTAGTCCACGCACTTTGTTTTCAACTGCTAAAAAGTCAAAATAATTGAATGTTTTTCTATAAAAAAAAATTCTCTCTATCAAATGTTTAATATACCAAAGAACATTTTTAGAGAAAACTACGATGGAAATATTTGGCGAATGCGCAAGCCGAGTCGATTCCTTGAGTTGACTGTGTCAATTTTGCTTTGGCAAAACTGGACGGTACATTAGTCCACGCACATACAGTAAATATTGTCATTTCCCGTCTCAATCAAGTTCACTTTTGATGATTTCATAAAAATACAAGAAACCAATAATTTTTCTTCAAAGTTTTTGTGATATCTTGTTGGTTTAGGCTTGTTGTTTTCATGATTGTTCAATGAATTTAGCGCACATATATCGCGTCGCATCGAGTGCGTATTAGAGGGTACAAGGACTAATGTACTGCGTGGACGAAGGACACCTCTACCATACAGTGTAAACGTGTATGATGAGTATGAGTAGATCTATGCATTGTACAGCTAGAGATGCGTACATGTAGATCTAGGCTCACATACAGCTGCAAACCAACATTAGTCAGTACTGTAAAATGGCGGTCTGTCGCCCTCTTGGTTGATGAGGAAACTTCTCAATAATAATTAGCGAAACCAGCTTTAAACCTACCTCAAAGTAAATTAAGATAATCTATAGTCTCATTGCAATATAATTCTTCCTTTAGATTTTTAAAATTTTGTTTAGTAGAATTTTTAGACCGTTTTTGGATATGCCACCTTGACTTGGCTGTAGGTGCTCAAGACACTTTTCTGCATTGACTTTCCATTGGAAGAACACTGCTGCAATAAGGTACTTCCCAGTGCAAGGTCAATTATGAATTGACCATGCATAAGTGTAAGTGATCTAGGCTATATATTACTATTAATGCTCCGAGTTGTATTAAACTTGATTAAGTTTGATGATGGTATACATGGTATATGATGATAGATGAAATTGACAACTTCTTCCTCCACTTGTTGTTGGAGATCCTCCAATAGATGGCTTTAGTTTATAGGCCTAAGTTAGTCTGAGAATGAGTGTCTTACTAGCATGACTAGCAGCATGACTAGTGAGTGGTTTAGGCAGTAAAGTGTGGATTTTTAGTATAAATTGGAGAGCAACAGTGAACCTGTCAGATTCTGAATTCATCACAAAAAAAACAGCAAAAAGTGAAGAAGCAGTAACAAAATAAAATCTGATTCATATAGAATCTAGAATTCTAAATTCTAATCATGATTTATCCAGCTGTGTTTGTTTATGATGTCGATGATGTTGTTTACCACTTTAACGGTTGAGTTCTTGGAACTTGCGATTTGGGAAGGGTGTGAAGTTAAAAGTTACTATTTTCATCAAGATCAAATGTCATGTGTTTGTGTTTACCTCTTCTAGAATTTTAGAAATTAGAATGTGTTTGATGTTTCAAACCAATCATTGACTCGTACAGTTATTTATCTTTGAGACTTATATATATGTATATATATTTTTTTGTATTCACACATTTTGACTCTCACTGTAATCTAGTGCAATGGAAAAAAAATCTGATGTTTTGTTATTTGCTTTTTTTGTGATAGAGGCCTGTTCATCCGTCTATAATTTATTTTTTGTTTTTTTAAAGCTTCTACAAGAAGCTGTGGGCCCTCACATTGAATCCTTCAACTACATGCTAGACGATGGACTATCCCAAGCTGTCAGGAACATTACCCCAGTGGAGTTTCTTTTGGAGGATGAAAGAATCTCCCTTTCATATGAGGTGAGGAAAAAGCATAAATAATGTTTTCTAAATCTAATCCAAGTTCATTTTCAGATTGCATCAAAAGTAATCATGGACATTTTGAACTAAGAGTTTACAATCTGAAATGGGAGGGGCCCTGAAATCAAACCCAATAAAATTGTATGTTATGTTTGTATTGTATGTAACATACATCTTTGTACTTTTATTATTATGGAAAATGAATGAATGAATAATTGAATGAAAACAGATCCATGACATAGGCCATTATTACCGATTGTGATCAACTGAGCTGCAATATTTTTATTATTTTTTTTTATAGTGCATGCCAAACAAAGCAATATGAGCCAATTTATAATCTTCTTGAACAGGGTTGACCAAATTCAGTAGTAAAGGTCTTTGATTCATGACGTTTTATATCCATCTTTCTTCTCCTGCTCTCTACCTTCTCTTCCTTTTCTACATCCTTTTCCTCTTCATCTTCCTCCTCTTTTTCTTCCTCCTTTTTTCTTCTATTTTTCCTTCGTGCCCTCCTCCTTCTTTTCCACTTTTTCCTCCTTTGCTTCCTCCTTCTCCTCCTCCTCCTTCCTCCTCTGCATCATTCTCCTCCTCCTCCTACTTATCATCCTCGTCCTGTTCATTGCACTCCTATGTGTACTTCTCTTTCTTCTCCTTTTCTCCTCTTCCTCCTCTTCTTTCTCCCAGGCTTCTCTCTATCCACTTCCAATAACACTGCTATGTCAGCATGAAACTCAAGGTGAAAGCTTGATATGTTTAGCTAACTTTCCTTGTAAAATGCCTAAAGATTATCTGAAGTCCAGAATATAATAAGAGATTAGGAATATTTAATATCTGGTCTTTCAATTTTTTAAATTAATTTTAGGATGCATCTATTGGTATTCCAACCATTGCAAGAGGGAATCTGTTTGCTTCTACTCTCAAAGTGTACCCGTCTGAGGTAAGTTCTTCAACCGGTTAAAATCTGGATTATTGAAATAAAAGATCTAAAGTAGATTGACTAAAAAAGAAAAGAAAAGTATATTACTGAAGTGAAACTTTTTCCAACTGAATAGAATTTTCAGCAGAAACTGAAAAGAATTTTTAGCAGGTAAACAAGTAAAGCTCATTAAAGGATATTGTAGCATCCCAAAATATGGATTTTTTTTTCTCAGACCAAAACACATTTTTCCCACCGTGCAGGTCAAGTGTTGCAAACGGTAGATATCAGTTATAGTACTCAAGTTTATCAAGTGCACTGTTTTCCATTAGATAAAAATGCTGAACATTATTTCCTCAGAGAAACTGAATAAAAAAAGAAATCAGGGGCATGGATGATAAAGATGATTTTTCAGTAAAGATTTTAAAATGGAAGAGAGTTGTAATTTCTTAGAAATAAAGGGAATTTAATTCCCATTTCGTCTAATGTCAACCTGGTCTAACACCACTTGATCACTTCCAGCAAACTGGCAATAGACCATATATCATTTGGCAATTAGACCAAGTGAGAATAAGACCTTGTATAATTAGACCAAGGCGAACTAGACCAATTGGGTTTAGCCCATGTAGTAATAAATAGTCAGAGAATTGGACCAACTGCTGTTAGACCAAGTGGATATAAACCATAACTTATGTCTATCTATTTATCTCTTTCTCACAGTGCCGGCAGCGTGGGACGACATACCAGGCTCCCCTACAAGCCAGGGTTCATTGGCAGAGTAGCAATGGGGATAGTGGGAGTGTAATGAGACCCCTAGGACAGATCCCACTCCTTGTCAAAGTAAGTCGAACATTAAGATTACACTTTCAGAATAGCAGCAACGTAATGAATCTGTATATGTATTATATACATACATGTACATAAAAAAAAAAAAATCTTTTCCATCAACTTTCATGAATTAATCCATTTTGAATGGCTGTTGAGCAACGTTACCATGTTAGTTACCATTGATGGCAATTTTAAACCTGGTGTGTAGTTTTAGTAACAAAAAAGGAATCGGCATAAAACCGATTAAGTATAGTCTTATGTTGTTCACATTTGCACTAAAAGATATGTGTGAGAGATTTTGTCATATTCCTTTCACGATTTCCGATGAATTTCAGTGAAATGTTTGAACCCAAACATAATGTAACGGTTTTTGAGACCTTTGCTGGGGTTTCCAGTCCCCAAAACTTCCCGCATGAATGGAGCGTAGCGATCTGTGTGTATCACCCACGCAAGAGAATCCCCATTGGTTTTCCATGTGAACGCCTGGTGCACATTGAGATGAGTTGGATCCCCCTCTTATCTTTTTTATACTTATATTGTGAAATATAGACCCTAAAACGAGATTTCATGTAATATAACTTTCTTTATCATAGTTAAAGGATTCAGTCTTTCATATTCTCTAACTGTGAATCAAAATTAAATGTTTCCTTCTCCCAATACTATACACCAGCTTTAATATTATATTAACCCTTTGAGCGCGGGCCTGTGAAATGCGATTGTTACTCCTGTGGCGGAGCGATTTTTTTTGTACACTGACCAGTAATTATAGGAATTGTCATGTTTTGTGCTTTCATTCCTTGCATCTAACTCGGTCATTTTCATGATTTGTAGTAAATATAAAACATGAAACGGCAGACATTTTTCTATCTAACACTTGTAGCAAAGTCATCAAAACCAAGATATAAGATGCGTTATTTTGTAAAAGAAAAACAGTCATTTTGGCAGAAGTTGCGCTTTTTCCTTTCCAGTAGATTCACAATGCAAAAGTGCGTAATGCATGTACCATGTACAGCACGCACGGTTCGATCGATGAGCCTACTGAATAGCACTTGAAAAGAGGCCTGTTCTTTCAAAAATTTCTATAAAATATGGATTAAAGATCATACGGCCGGCTTCGCACCCTCGTGACAATGCGGCACCTTGACTAACACCATTCTAAAAGCGCAGGTGTAAGTTTTGAAATAAAAGCGGGACTTACAATGTAAACTTATATATGCATACTGCATTAGGCATACTTTACTCTAATTACATCGTTATAGTTACAACAAAACTAGTTCAAGCAAAATTCAGATAAATCGACCCGCCTCTCATTATCGTGATAGTATATATAACCGGTAGGGAGATCGGAAATCGAACAGGCTTAATCTCCATGCAACTAATGTTCATATATATATAATAATGAACATTGTTTTAATCCCTTAACCTTTCTATTCTCTCTCTTCTTCTCATTCTCCTCTTCTCTCGTATTTCTCCTCTCGAGCTAGCTTATTTATATATTTCTTGCCCCTCCGGACGCGTACGCGTACGCCAAAAAGTTAAGATCGGGAATTCGTTTCTTAGTAAATAAAAAATATGGTAATGCTGAAATAAGTGATTTTGTCTTGATTTTTTCCAGTAACTAGGTTTATTTCTTTAATGGATATTAAAACGAATATCATCTTTGTCCTATTCCTCAAGAATTTAGCCCAAAAAGCTGGTGAAAAGCCGAAAAAGCTTAGTCAATATATTAAAGAATTATCTCGGCTTCTGTAGAAGCCCGTCGTAGCAGACTGAACACCGCTCGCTATTCTGTCAGAAGCCCGTCGCACCCAAAGGGTTAACTCTTTATGGCAATGGGGCCCTGTTATTCAACTAGCTAACTACAAGTAGATACCATCAGGATTATTATTAGTGTTTTGTTTCCAGAGTAAGAAATGTAATCTCTACAATTCACACCTTATCTCCTGTTTATTTCCAGTGTAAGAACTGCAATCTTCACACTAATCTCCTGTTTTTTTCAGTATAAGAACTGCAACAACATAATCTCCTGTTTATTTTCAGTGTAAGAACTGCAACCTTCATAATTCGCAACCTAATCTCCTGTTTATTTTCAGTGTAAGAACTGCAACCTTCATAATTCACAACCTAATCTCCTGTTATTTTTTCAGTGTAGAACTGCAATCTTCACACTAATCTCCTGGGTTTTTTTTTTTTCAGATAAAACTGCAACCTTCATAATTCACAACTAATCTTCTGTTATTTTCCAGTGTAGAACTGCAATCTCTACAATTCACAACCCAATTTCCTGTTTATTTCAGTATAAGAACTGCAACCTTCATAATTCACAACCTAATCTCCTGTTTATTTTCAGTGTAAGAACTGCAACCTTCATAATTCACAACCTAAACTTGTGTTTATTTTCAGTGTAAGAACTGCAACCTTCATAATTCACAACCTAAACTCGTGTTTATTTTCCAGTGTAAGAACTGCAACCTTCAAATTCACAACCTAATATCCTGTTTATTTTTCAGTGTAAGAACTGCAATCTTCACACTAATCTCCTGTTTATTTTCAGTATAAGAACTGCAACCTACATAATTCGCAACCTAATCTTCTGTTTATTTTCCAGTGTAAGAACTGCAATCTCTACAATTCACAACCTAATTTCCTGTTTATTTTCCAGAGCAAGAACTGCAACCTTCAAGTTCACAACCAAATCTCATGTTTATTTTCCAGAGTAAGAACTGCAAACTTCAAATTCACAACCTAATCTTGTGTTTATTTTCCAGTGTAAGAACTGCAAGCTTCACAATTCACAACCTAATCTGTTTATTTTTCAGTGTAAGAACTGCAACCTTCATAATTCACAACCTAAACTCGTGTTTATTTTCCAGTGTAAGAACTGCAACCTTCAAATTCACAACCTAATATCCTGTTTATTTTTCAGTGTAAGAACTGCAATCTTCACACTAATCTCCTGTTTATTTTCAGTATAAGAACTGCAACCTACATAATTCACAACCTAATCTTCTGTTTATTTTCCAGTGTAAGAACTGCAATCTCTACAATTCACAACCTAATTTCCTGTTTATTTTTCAGTGTAAGAACTGCAATCTTCACACTAATCTCCTGTTTATTTTCAGTATAAGAACTGCAACCTTCATAATTCACAACCTAATCTTCTGTTTATTTTCCAGTGTAAGAACTGCAATCTCTACAATTCACAACCTAATTTCCTGTTTATTTTCCAGAGCAAGAACTGCAACCTTCAATCTCATGTTTATTTTCCAGAGTAAGAACTGCAAACTTCAAATTCACAACCTAATCTGTTTATTTTTCAGTGTAAGAACTGCAATCTTCACAATTCACAACGTAATCTTGTGTTTATTTTTCAGTGTAAGAACTGCAAACTTCACGCTAATCTCCTGTTTATTTTCAGTATAAGAACTGCAACCTTCATAATTCACAACCTAATCTCCTGTTTATTTTCAGTATAAGAACTGCAACCTTCATAAATTCAGCAAACCTAATCTCCTGTTTATTTCAGTATAGAACTGCAAACTTCATAATTCACAACCTAATCTCCTGTTTATTTTCATGTATAAGAACTGCAACCTTCATAATTCCACCTAATCTCCTGTTTTATTTCAGTATAAGAACTGCAACCTTCATAATTCACAACTAATCTCCTGTTATTTTCAGTATAATGAACTGCAACCTCATAATTCACAACCTAATCTCCTGTTTTATTTTCAGTATAAGATGCAAACCTTCATAATTCACAACCTAATTCCTGTTTATTTTCAGTATAAGAACTGCAACCTTCATAATTCACAACCTAATTCCTGTTTATTTTCAGTATAAGAACTGCAACCTTCATAATTCACAACCTAATTCCTGTTTATTTCAGTGTAAGAACTGGCAACTTCATAATTCACAACCTAATCTCCTGTTTATTTTCAGTATAAGAACTGCAACCTTCATAATTCACAACCTAATCTCCTGTTTATTTTCAGTGTAAGAACTGCAGCCTTCATTATTCACAATCTCATCTGTTTATCTTTCAGTGTAAGAACTGCAATCTTCACACTAATCTCCTGGGGTTTTTTTTTTCAGTGTAAGAACTGCAACCTTCATAATTCACAACCTCATCTGTTTATCTTTCAGTGTAAGAACTGTAATCTTCACAACCTCTCCCCCAGTGAGTTGATCAGAAGGAAAGAGGAGGGATGTGAGATGGGAGGGTACTTCATCGCCAATGGAATCGAGAAGGTGATCAGAATGCTTGTCATGCCCAGAAGAAACTTTGTAAGTTTTTATTTTATTTGTTTATTTTTTGATCTATTTAAATTCCTCTTTCAATCTTTTCATACTTACAACATTTGGTATTTCAATATACATATTTACAACAAATAGTAATTGGATCAATTTGTACATTATTATACAACAATAAGAAATTGAAAGAGAAGGAGACTGACTAAAAAGCAGAGCTTGTAGAGTGAAGGCCCCCTTTAAAATTACATATTTTGAATTATGCGTAACAAAATACCAACAAAAGTGATTGATTCATTATTCAAAGCATTTTTTAAATTCAAAACGATGGTAAATAGAGAGAAAATAAGTAATACATTATAACATGCTAAAGTATTGCAGTGGGAAATTCAATAACCTAGTATGTATTTAGAAGAAAACTTTTAAGTCTTCCTTTGAAGATTTGTATTAGTAGATCTTCCTCAAACTAAGTAATTCATAATACAGTCAACTCCCATTATAATAAGGTGCTTAGGACCATGCCAACCACTGTATAAGTGGTTATTTTTGCGGTGACTTTATTTTCGTGAATTTCACGAGTTGGTCTTTGCAAAATTTTCCACCTCAATTCAAGCTATTTATAGTAATGAAATCATCACCAAAATCGTGAAATTTTGCTCTCGCGAATTTCCCCAACTAGTCCAAATCGCGAAAATATCTGGACGTGAAAATATTGGCTTATACAGTACATCTTTAGAAGGAAATCCTGTTATACTGAACAAAGATACACAAATATATGAGCCTATGTTTGAACTTAGGATTTGGGCAATCACCTTGTTGTATCAAAATCTTGTTGAATATTATACATTGTAATAGGAGAAGACTACAGATAGAAAATTGCTTTTTATATATCTCCTTTCCAGTATAAGTTATCAAATCCTTAGTCATTGGATTAAATCCTTAGCAGACATTTAACAGATGCAAATGATGATGGTTTCACCAATATTATTGCAAAATATGAATTTAGGAATCAGGGAACTGTTCATGTCAAGATTAGAAGTGAAAAAGGTAGTCAAACACATGTTTGTGAATTAGGTTAAGATAAATTGTTGCTCATGACATGTGCCATAAATCATCGTATGAGCCAAAATTTCCACCCACAGATTTTTTCACGATTCGGGGCTGCGTAGGAGGAATGTTGTGATTCTTGCTATGTTGTCAGTACTATAAATTTTTTCGATTGGTACAGTAATTTTTGTCATTCTGTAACAGCACCAACTCAACAGCTGTCAAACTACATCCCATAAACATGATTTTGTAGGAGTGCAACAATGTACTCATTCAACCAATGGAATTTTGATTTGAGTAGATAATTGTGGGATATTAAATAGTTATTTTTTATTGCCATTTTTTTCCCCTTGTGCAGCCAATGGCCATCAACCGTCCCAAGTGGAAGACAAGAGGAAAAGGTTTTACAGAGTTTGGTATCCAGATGAGATGTGTCCGCAATGACCAATCAATAGTCGTAAGTAGAATGTTGTTAATTTCAAGAATTCAAATGCTGCATGTAACTCAATATAAAGGCATGTTTTTTATTTGAAAGGGTCTGAGGGGGTACTCTAAGCTAGTCAGTAGTCGTTAGTAAGAGAGAAATTGAAGACCAAGAAGGCAGCTGTTGGAAAAAATTATTTGAGATGTGCATTATCTGCAATGACAAGGAAAAGGACAGAAGTTCACAATCAAGGCAATAGAGGTACAATGTAAATTACCTTTTGAAGATCTGCAAGGTCGCAAAAGAATGTAACTGGTACTGTTTCAAGATTTCTTGCTAGTGCATCAAATCTTTGGTGCTTATGATAACACAGCACGTAGTGTCTAACTGCTGGGTAAATTTTAAGTCACATGATATGAAGCTCTGGCATTTGCCAAGATATGCTGACCATTTCTCACTGTTTCTGGTTAGGTAGTGCCAATAATTCTTTCATAAAAATGGTAATGATGTATATGTTTGTGTTTCTTGTTTTGATTACAGACAATCACACTCCATTATCTCAGCACAGGTAGCATTGTAGTGAGCTTTGCACACAACAAAGAGATCTTCTTCCTCCCACTCCTACTAGTCCTCAGGGTAAGAAGTGTTATGATGATGATGGTGGTGGTGTTGATGATGGTTATAATAAGGATGATGATGAAGATTAACTATAAGGTGATGGTGGTGATGATGGATATGTTGGTGGCGAAGATGATGATGATTGTGATGGTGATGGTGATGATGATGATGATGATGATGATGATGTTGGACATGGTGGTGATGATGGTGATGATGATGATGATGATCATGATGATCATGACAATCCAGAGGAAGGGAAGTTACCCTTTCCATTTTTCCATGTTTGAAATAGACTTTATTTTCAATATTTGTTTTTCTTCTGAGGTCCAAGCAAATTTTGGTCTCTTTATTTTCGCTTCAGGCTCTTGTCGACACATCTGATCAACACGTTTATGATGAGCTTGTCAAAGGAAAGGAAAAGGACACATTCTTAATAGGGTAAGTTGCAAGATTCCTCTTCATCTCCCTGTTCCGTACATTAGGTCCTTATCTTTCGTATTCCTCTTTACAAATCATTTCTAGAGATTACTCCCTCCTCTTACTAGATTTGAATACTGTTGGCCTCGCAAAGGTAGACTTGATTGCTAGCTTTACATAATTTCTTTTACGAAAATTCTTACATAGTGTTGGCTTTTTGTAATGACTGTTGATATATTTTTTGTTTAGAAGTGTCACTGGAATGTTATTTCAAACCATACCAAAAACCTTTCTGCTTGGGACAAGTTCAGAAACATCTGGGAGAACAATTATAATTAATTTGGCATCACCAGTGCCTGCGAGGCGCAAAACGTACTAAATCACTGTGACCCGCTGTCCTCCTCCCGATATAACTAATCTGGGGATGTGCAGATGTCAACTACAGGGTTTCCCCTTTTACTTATACAAATGCAGTAGTTTCTTATGTGCAAAGGGGATGATTTTCCTCTACATGGGACCTGCATTTAATGTCCTATCCCCATTTCCTTATTAGAAAGCAAAACCCTTTCCAATATAGTTCATTTCCAATTGTTTATCAATATGTTGATGTTATCACACTCACCTCAATTTCTTTCATAAATGAAAATCCAAAAATGCAGATTTTTTTTGTTTTAATAAATTGATTTGATTGATTTCATTTAGATGTGTGACTGGCATGTTGCGTCAGACCCAGACTCAGAACCTATCCACTCAAGAGAAAGCTCAGGAACATCTAGGAGAGCGATTCCGTATCAAGCTCTCTGTCCCTCCCTGGTACACCAACATCCAGACAGCCAAGTTCCTTCTGGACCAATGTATCTGTGTACACCTCGATTCCAACCAGGACAAATTCAACACACTCACGTAAGTATCACTGTGTGTACTTTGAAATGTAGATTACGTCTAATTTTCATATATTTATATGTTGTTGATAGCCTCTATAAGGAGAGTGTGTGTTGGGGAATGCAGACAGGCCCATGAACCATAAAGCACTTCTGAAAGTTCATCTCCCTTGTCATTGCTCCCAAGGCTTCTTTTGTGTACTCTTTGCCTTTTACATTAGTAATATATGTGACTCATCATATCAAAATGAGACACGAGTCGCTACAAAAGAGTCAGGGATATCAATAAAATAGTCAAATTTTACATAATTTCCCTTATTTTTACTCATTTTTTTACAGAGCACACATGAAACATTGAAAATTCAGAAAATCAAAAACTAATTTTCCCCCCAAATTTGATATTTTAAAATTATTTTATCGATTTCCTTGAACCTTTGCTGAGTTTGCTTGGTGACTTGTTTCTAATTTTGATTTTGATGAATCACATATTAATTGTTGTGCTTCATACCCTATATAGGTTTATGGCTAGGAGCTGTTTGCATTTGCAGACAGTCCCATGAACTATGAAAGAGTTCTTCCAGGTCACCTCCTGGTCATCATTTCCAGGACTTCATTTGAAGGAATGCCTGGGGATATAATTAATGTTGTGTACTCTTTTAGCATTTAAATTATTAATATAAAAACATGGCTCATCATATCAAAATAAGACACAAGTTGTCAGAAAAGAGTCGAGAATATCAGTAAAATAATCAATTTTTACTTATTTTCCTGTATTACTTTTACTCAATTTTTTTACAGAGCACACTGAAAATTCAGAAAATCAGAAACTAATTTCCCCAAAAATTTGATATTTTTTAATTATTTTTATCGATTTCCTTGAACCTTTGCTGATTTTGCTTGGTGACTTGTGTCTAATTTTGATTTTGATGAATTACATAAATCATTGTTGTGCTTCATGCCCTCTATAGGTTTATGGCTAGGAAGCTGTTTGCTTTCACTCAGGGGGAATGTGCAGCGGAGAATGCAGACAGTCCCATGAATCAGGAAGTACTACTAGCAGGTCACCTCTACCTCATGGTGCTCAAAGTATGTCGTCTTTTTTCAAGTTTTTTCTGTTGATATTTCTTTCTTTTTCATTTTTGTTCTTTAATCAGACCCTTCTTGTATTACATACAATAATACTGTATGCAGGTGCCATAATTCCTCATTTTGAAAAAAAGGTTTGGCAAGAGTCTTCATTCCTGGAGATGACTCTTGGTCTCTTTCTTTCCATATTCACAAGTTGGATGGCCTTCATTGTTGAAGCCCCATTTGGCCATTATGCCTTTGCAAAAGTTGTATCAAATAGTGAAACCCGGAAATAGCACTTTAAAAAAAAATTATTCTTTGGCTAAAAATTAATTATGTGTTACTACATTGGATGAGCATATTACTTTCTGAACTAAACATGTCCATGTGCTTATTCCAAAAAAAGAAAGAAAAAGAAAAGAAACAACAAGTAAAGAGAAATTCAAATCTACTTACATGTAAAAGCAAAGAACATACATATATGATATTGGGTACGGAGTTCATGAGCATAAAAATTTAATTGAATAAATGTTTTTTAAACGAAGCATTAAACTTATAATTCTTAAAGAATTTGGAGTTGCGTTCCATAAAACTGATGAGGTTTACCTAAGTGCACTCACCTATATTTTGATCATCATGAGAGAAAGAACGACTAACAAACCCCTTGTGCTAAAATGAACAACTTATCAAAAATGCTCCACACCTGTATTTTCTTTCATTACAGGAGAAGCTAGAAGGATGGTTGATGAATCTACGCTATGCCATTGAGAAACTAGGGAAGAAGTCAAGAAGATTCGTTTTAAATGATGGTAAGTAGCTACAAGAATTGTTGTAGATTCTATTATTATGAGACCATAAAAGAGAAGAAACTATTTTATGACAGAAATACTGTGCGTAAAAACAACAGTGTGTGGCGTTAAAAGCTCTTTACATGTACGTCATCAAAATCAATCAGGTGATCGCCAGAATGATATGTTTTTTTTTCAAAAGGTAATTATACATCCATTTGCATTTATAAACGTAGGCGAATTTACTGAACTATATTTGATTTTAAATACGAGGTGGCCCTGTTTCCGAAAAGCTGCAAACAAGTGGCTATTTAAATGAAATAACAAAGCGAAAGATTTGTTTAGTTGGTCTTATGTATGGGTGGTCTATTGCTGAATAACCCTTCATGAATTCCTTTTCATTTCTACAGTATCTATAAACACAGCTGCATCATCTGGTCCAGGGGATCTCACAAGAAAGATGGAGTACCTAATAGCAACAGGAAACCTAGCCTCAAAGACTGGGCTAGGTCTTATGCAGGTACAGAAATGGAGTTTTAAAGGGAATTTGTAACTTTTTTTGTGAGGGGGGGGGGGGGTCCAAAAATCTGTGGGGCCCTACATGATGTCTGTGCATGTCATATTGTTTCAAGATGAAACTCTGAAAAATCAATTTCCTGAGCATCATTACATACTTTGCCATTACTAAAAATGTACAAGTGACCGGAAATACCAGATTAGTCTCCCTCCATTGAATGCAGTGTTAACTTTTTTCCTCAAGAAAGTTTTTGTCATTTGATTGATGTTACAATATATGAGATTTACAGCAGGCAGTTGTCGCCAGAGCAAATGTCATGGAATCAAATTTTTATTAAACATATAAATTTAGTGTGTAGTGTTAAATCAAGCAATAAGGTAACATTTACTCTTTGTCAGCTTGAAAGGACTTTTTTTTAATTTTCTACAAAATATTTGACATTCATCTTCTTCTTGAGTTCTTTCTCTCAATGTTCTGTTTGATGGTATGATTGTATCTGTTTACTTTTAAAAAATCCTGATTTATAATTGTTTCTTTGAGGAATTTGAATCTGAAACTGAAGCAGGGTAAATCAGGGTTGATATCGATGTTTATCTCCCTTTCTTATATGTCTGTTTAGGCGTCCGGTATGACGGTCGTTGCAGACAAGCTCAATTTCATGAGGTTCTTGTCTCATTTCCGTTGTATCCATCGTGGTTCATTCTTTGCCGAGATGAGGACGACTTCTGTCAGGAAACTACTCCCAGAGGCTTGGGGTAAGGACTAGCAAGGATTTTACACCCCCTTGTCTTTTATTCCACCCTTCCTCTCTTTGTCTGTGTGTTTGTTTGTGTGCTTCATGTGTCTCTTGATCCTCCTAAGTTCTATCTCTCGCAGTATTGCCTTCTCTTCGTGTCAGTGTCCATATATATTTTATGATAATAATGATGATGCTGATGATGATGATGATGATGATGGTGGTGGTATTTCCGGTGTATCCATCGTCAATTCTTTGCCGAGATGACGATGATGATGGTGGTATTTCTGGTGTATCCATCGTGGTTCATTTTTTGGCGAGATGACTTCTGTCAGGAAACTCCTCCCAGAGGCCTGGGGTAAGGTCTAGCTAGTATTCTACACCCCTATCCTTCATGTCACCCTCCTCTCTTTGTCTGTGTGTCTGTGTCCTTCATGGCCCGAATTCACAGCGGTGGTTTAAGTTAACCCATGGGTTAAATCGCGTCATATTACGTCATAATTTAACCCATGGGTTAACTTTTTACATTTCACAACGGTGGGTTAAATTTAACCCGGGTTAAAACGCGTCATAATACGTCATAAATTTAACCAACTCAGAGGTATGGGGTAATCTGTAGGTTAAATCCAATGACGTCACGGATTACTCATCTCGTCAAAAAATATTAGACGACGCAGCTAAAAAAGTAAACAAAAATTAATGCATATCTGGGGATAATATCTGTCATTGTGGAAAAATGGAGGAGAAAAGTGTGAGTATCTTGACTTTGTAACAAGTACATTTAATCAAAATTATTTTCATGTAGCTGGGTTAGTATGTTTCTTGTTCAATAATGTGAAAAGATGATAAACATCCTTGCATGTCCCCTTTGTACAACTCACCAATCGCGTCGCGGTATTTTCGCATAGAGGGATGTAGTCCCATATGAACGATTTTGTGTCACTTGCCCTATTAAAGATTGTATAAGACAAGATTTTCTTGATTCCGAAGTCAGATTTAAAAAAAAGGGTTTGAATAGGCCTAAGCCCTAGAGTCTTTGGAGTTTTTTTTAATTTTTTTATATATATAATGACATTAATACAATGATTAATTTAATCCCCTGAGATAGCTTCCTTAACTAACAGTAACATTGAATTTCGGGCCTAACGACCAGTAACGTTGTCGTTGGGCTTATCACTCGGTCTCAGTAGAAGTTATACTTATAGGTCTAACGTTAGGCTAGATTCTAGATCTAGGTCTAACTGTTGTTAGTCTAGCTAGCCTCCCTGGTCTGGCTGGGATCTGGTCTTAGATTAATGGATAACTAGTGGAGGCTTCACCAGCACGCCCAGCCTGCTGCTTTAAACAATGCAGTTAATAAATTTTAACAGTGTTAATAAATTAGATTTTTTTTTTGGGGGGGGGGGGGGAGGCATGAAAAAAAAAAAAAAACACTGAACATTGTCATTGGCCTTTGACTTTGAGATTGAGCTTGACTTCGTTGTTTGTTTCTCGAATGATTAGACTAATTGTTTTTTGTTTTTGCTTTTTTGTTGTTTTGTTTTTTGTTTTCTTTATTAGACTAAGGACGGTTAGGCCTAGGATCTAGATCTATTGATATTTTTTTTCAACGATGGCAATATCGACGTTTTCAAATTCATTATTTTTCAATCTAACGACAATATTAGTAAATAGTAGCCCCCACCCCCAGATCTTGATTTGTTAGTAAAATAGTAAGCAAGATTGTGAATTCCTAAAACCACTAGGCCTACTATCAGTATGAGTTAACTTTACATAGATCTAGATCTACTTAGATCTAGGTTAGTTACTAGATCTAGTTTAGATTTCTATATTTTCTTTGGTGTAGGCCTACGATAAGATGTAAGATTAGATCTGGTCTAGACCTGGCTTAATCTAAATTAGATGTGAAGTTAAATGTTAAAGTTGGGTTCTTCATTCAGTGATTTGCGCCAGCTGGTCCAGTAAAATTATACAAGAATCTTCACTGACTTCAGTTCAGCCTTCAGGATTGAAGGAAGCAGTGATGTAAATCTGAATAAGGGGAATAAGAAATAATTAGTTTAAGTTAGATGAACAGACTACATTCTCTCTGATGTATGGAAACACATAACATTTGCAGGCGCGGATCCAGGATTTTCCAGAGGGGGGGGGGGGGCCCAATTTTGAAAAAAAAAATCTTGCGAGCGGAGCGAGCAAACGAGCGCGAAGCGCGAGTTTAAAACACCCCGACATAAAGGCCTACTGACCTAAAACGAGGAATTTAAACAATTTTATTTTTACTGCTATGAAAATTTAAAAATAATATATATTATTATTTTTTTTTAATCGGAATATATTAAACAAAACAAAGAGATATATAGAATAAATAAAGAGGCACTTTTTAGTATAAAAATTGTAGATAATGTTGTATTATAGACCCTATTTAGTATTCGCGAGCGCGAAGCACGAGCCAAAAATTTGGGGTTTTAATAAATATATGGAATAAATAAAGGGACACTTTCAAAAACTTTTAGATAATTGTGTAATATTCAGTATCCGCGAGCGCGAAGCGCGATCCGAAAATTTTGGGTTTTAAAATGTATGGAATAAATAAAGGGGCACTTTTTAGTATTAAAACTTTTAGATAATTGTGTAATATTTAGTACCTGCGAGCGCGAAGCGCGAGCCGAAAATTTGGGGTTTTGAAAATATATATGGAGTAAATAAAGGGGCACTTTTTAGTATAAAAATTGTAGATAATTTTGTATTATAGACCCTATTTAGTATCCGCGAGCGCGAAGCGCGAGCCGAAAATTTGGGGTTTTAATAAATATATGGAATAAATAAAGGGACACTTTCTAAAACTTTTAGATAATTGTGTAATATTTAGTATCCGCGAGCGCGAAGTGGGAGCTGAAAATTTTGAGGCAAACATTTGAGTTATTTGTGCTTTATGAGTTAGTATCAGCGAGCGCAAAGCGCGAGCCGAAAATTTGGGGTTTCAATAAATATAGATGTATATGGACTAAATAAAGGGGCACGTTCTAGTATTTTTTTTAGATAATTGTGCACCGTAGATCCTTTTTATTATCCGCAAGCTCGCAGCCCGAGCTCAAAATTTTGAGGTAAAAATTGGAGTTATTTGTGCATTATGATTTAGTATCCGCGAGCGCGAAGCGCGAGCCGAAAATTTGGGGTTTTAAAATATATATGGAATGAATAAAGGGGCACTTTCTAGTACTAACATTTTTAGATAATTGTGTATTATAGACCCTATTTAGTATCCACGAGCTGAAAATTGTGAGGTAAAAATTGAAGTTATTTGTGCATTATGATTTAGTATCAGCGAGCGCGAAGCGCGAGCCGAAAAATTTGGGTTTTAAAAGATATATGGAATAAATAAAGGGGCACTTTCTTGTATAAAAAAATTGTAGATAATTGTGTTTTATAGACCATATTCAGTATCCGTGAGCGCGAAGCGCGAGCTGAAAATTTTGAGGTAAAAATTGAAGTTATTTGTGCTTTATGATTTAGTATCAGCGAGCGCGAAGCGGGAGCCGAAAATTTGGAGTTAAAAAAAAAATGGAATAAATAAAGGGGCACTTGCTAATATTAATTTTTTTAGATAATTGTGTATTGTAGACTCTATTTAGTATCCGTGAGCGCGAAGCGCGAGCTGAAACTTTTGAGGTAAAAATTGGAATTATTTGTGCACTATGATTTAGTATCAGCGAGCGCGAAGCGCGAGTTCAAAATTTTGGGTTTTATAAAATGTATGGAATAAATAAAGGTGCACTTTCTAGTATTCCCACAAGGCCGACTATTTTCCCCTTGAGGCCGCGGGCCCACGAGGCCTCTATTTCTTGTGAAATTTTGAAAATTTAGTATTAAATATTTTCCTTATTTTTTTTCTGTCAGTAATGTATTATGTTTTCTTAAAAAACGGCGTTTGAGCAGTATATTGGAAAATATGAGAAAATCGGCATCGTGGATCCTCTCCACATTAAAGGCCTTAGTTATGGTTGTTAAGAACCCAATTAGGACTATTTCGCGCTTCTCATATGAATATTGTAGGGCGAAAATTGTACAAGGATCGGGATCGGGCTTTATTCCCTTCTCTTTCTTTGTTTCTCTTCTTTTTTTTCTTCCTTTTTCCTTCTTTCTCCCTTTTTCTCCTCTTTTTTTTTTTTTTTTTTTTTGGGGGGGGGGCCCGGGCCGTCGGCCCCCCCCCTGGATTCGCGCCTGCATTTGAAGAGGTTTCATATCTAATTTATTTTCCCCGACAGTACCATGTTTTTGACCCAGAATGTAGATCTAGATTTTAGACTAACTTCAAGATAGACTGTATCATTGGCCCATTTTATTTGGGATTCCTCCAGAGTTAAATAATTTCTTTGTGATCTTCTGAACTGTATCTAGTCTACACTTTAGATCTGATCTGAGTAGATCTATGGTGTAGTTCTCACCATTTACTCATATTACCCAGTCCCTAGATCTTTTTTTTTTTTTAGACGAGTTTATTCCTGGTCTTGACATGATTCTACATTTACAAATAAAAATAAAATTTTAATAAATGAAATTTAGTTTCCAGATCCACCTTCTTACTTTCTGGCTTTCAAAATTTCGTTTTTCTTACTTTCTTTTGCTCTGTCAAATAAACGTAACATCATAATTCAGACATATGTCTGCAGTAAGAACTAGATTTAAATAATTTTGTTATATAAACTACTGTGTATAAATTCATAATGCTAATGTAGAGATGCTATCCATTTTATTTTTTGATATTTCCAGGATTGATGTGACATTGAATGGACAAGATTTTCTAGAAGTACACCCACAGCCAGAAGAAATCTCAGGTCAGGGAAATCTTAGGCTTGATTACATCGTCTGGAGATGGGTCATTAAACAAGTAAGTTGTGCTTTAATATTTAGCCTTTGTTTAGACGTTTTTGGGAGGGAGATAATGCCGGATACAGTTCTGATAATTTAAGAAAAATAAGAAATAAATTAGAGCTACCATTCAACGAACAAGTGCCAATTAAACTTGTTTTGTTCTCCATGATCAATAGGCCTTATCAATAATCATAGAAGAAAATTGCCTAATCCGAAAAATAAAAAATTATGATGGATCCAAGTATCAGCTCTTTTTATTCCACATTCTTTCTTTCTTTTTTTTTTCCAGGGGAAAGTATGACATTGATTTGGGCTTTGTTTGTTTTTGTGTGTGTGTGTTTTTTTTTTACAATTTCATGTAGTTTGCTGGCATGTTCGTCCACTACCAATTGATCGTCGATGCAATTCCAGGTTATATATACAAATAGCAAAATAAAAATATAGAAAAATAAGAAATATAAGCCAAAATGCAGGAGACTGAAATGCTCAAAATAGGATTTTGTTGTGAATTGCTGACTTGTAATCTTAATACATAAATGAACATCAGTCACTCATTGTTTTTTTAATAATAAAATGTGTTCACTATTTCTCTTTCCTTTTTTTTTTTTAATATTGCAGGACCTCCAAGTGCATGCAGACTGGAAGATCAGCCAAGAAAGTCGGCAGAGGGTGACTAAGATGGAATAGGATCGTTCTGGATTAGCAAATAGAAAAGGGGCCATACTGGATTCACTATCTACAAGTGAACTAGGCTCAAAATTTGAGACCTGCCTATCTACCTCGGTCAAATTTATTTTATCCCTAGTTAATGGGGGGGGGGCTGTCTTTCATCCCTCCAATTAATAAATCCCTTTCTATATATTTCACTTCTCCACTATGCTCTTCACTTAGCCCAACTTGAGAATTTAGGTTCTATCAATTTCCTTCCATGAAATCTTTAAGGTCCTCACATTGAGAATGTAGGTTCGCCATAGTGGTAAACAAAAATATGCTCTTGTAATTTTAATGAATTCATCAAATAATAATTAGTGCAAAATTGGTGCAAATTTTGTCATACTAATAAATATGCACATTTTTGAAGATTACCTTGATGCCTTGTGAAGTACTAAAAAATAATTTTAAGATAAAAGGTCGAATTGATATGTACATGAATAATAAAGATATATGCATAGAACTAAATAACATCCTCTCTTAATTATTGTTACCCTATACGTTGTATGAGAACATGAGAGCATGTGGACATAGGTTTTGAAAGATTAGAAAACAAGGATAAGGATGTGACTAAGAAGATACATTGATGATGTATGATAGTTGTAAAGGTTTATAATATTATTTTTTTTGTAGTGATTGTGGACTTTCTCTTTAATTTCCTAGTCAAAATAGATGTATCAAATTTATTTCAAACGATGAGAAGTGATATTGATATGAAAACAAATATTTTGATAAATTAATATTCAGGACTCATGAAAGGAACGTATCTGTAAACGAAAATACACGTAATTGGAAAAACCTTGACAGAAGAGATTGGAAAGTTGGAAGTTTTGAGAAAAAAAAATGAAGGGTCAAATTTTTCCTTTTCTGTATCATTCATGACCTGGACTCTGGGTCCATCCAGGCCACACATTTTCCAAGTCAATTCGATTGGGATTCTGGGTCGAAGAATTCAGATGACCCAAAGGCTCTGATTGACTCAAATTCTGGTTCAATGGGATGATGACTATGTTGTTTTATTTTCATTGGCCGGGATGAAGATTCAAATATTTGACCCTTTATTTTTTGCAGTGGAAAAGCTAATTCAAAGGTGGAATGATCGATGCAAAGAAAACGTAATCATGAATTTATATTTTTCATAATTTTGTTCAAAATCCAGTGGCGGATCCAGGATTTCATTACAGGGGGGGGGGGCAAAGTGGAATTTGAGATTTTGTACACGCAATTTTTTTTTTCATGATACATTGTCGAGCCAAAAGGTACATACAATGTTTTTTTCACGTAGGCTGGACCGAGGCAATAGGTAGGTGTTTATTTTTTCGGCTAATCAGATAAGTCATTTATGTATCGGCCCCTCCCTCCCCCCCCCCCCAGATCCGCACCTGCAATCAGAAGCCTTAATTGATACTAGGGGAAATCATAAAAGGAGAGAGAAAGAGAGGACGAGAAGAGGTCAAAGAGAGAATAATATGGATCCCACGTAATGTTAATAAAAAAAAAAAAAAAAAAAAAAATTTATTTTATATATATATATATATATATATATATATGATATCAAATTAAACAAATAATTCTAGCGAAGAATCTAGTCGTAGGCAAATCTTTTTCGCACGTTTTAACCGGTCTTTATTTCTTCAGGAAAGTGAAAAAGTGAATACACAAATCTTTTAAAAATTCAAAACACAACATTTTTTCTCTGCACCAGCAAGTATATGAGCAACTAAAATCATCGAGCAACCTTCAAAACAAATATCAATGCAACGAAATTGCGAAGGACAGGCAGTAGGTACTAATGATGGGATATCAAGGAAACAAGAAGAAGACGTCCCGTCAACCGCCCAACACAAAAGTTGCATCAGGGAGCGACCATCAGACAGTCAACCAGGATCATCAATTCACACCGCAAACCATTCGCACAGATGAAGATAGTAGATCAGAAGTAATACAACAAGACATGAACGGAAACTTTCCTAGTCTAGCGCAGTTGCATCCACCTCCGGACGATCGTATGCCGAATGTTTTAAAAGCAGGTACATAAGGAGAGAGGAGCATAACGACGCATGAATCGGAGACAGAAGTTTTCAACAAGCGGTAAGAGAAACCATTTTCTACCAAGGAGCAAAGATCCACAACCAAACATAATAAGAACTTCAAACAAATCTGAACTCAGAAATTCAATTACTACGCTCAAATATAGAAGAAAACATTACACCAAATTGAAATGTAGAGAGATTGTCTCAGTCAACCAGTAATTATTACATGTGATCATGATTCGGAGTTATCAAAGATGAGAATTAATAGTTCTAAAATGGGCGCCAAGTTTACGCCAGTGCCCAAAGTAAAAAAATAATGAATTAAAAACAGGATGTCAATGATTTTGTAGAAAAACTACAACTTGAAAGAATTTACTTTGCAGAAAAAAACTTTAAAGATACAGTATAGTAAAATAAAAGTTCTTTGAACCAGAAAAGAATAGAAATCACAACATTAAGAAAATATATATTTCTGAAAAACTTTACAGTAAACAATTTCAATTCTATAATACTTCTGATCAATGTAAAAAACAACTATGTTCACAAAAAAGTCGATATGCGCTTAAAAAAGTTAATAAAGAATATGATGAATCATATAAAACCAAAAAGCGCGATAAAAGGAGTGCGTTTGTTATATAATGAATAAAGGAATTTTATATACGAAAAATAGAATTGACCATTTGAGAAAAAAGAAACGTACAAAAATAACTATCCAGAATGAGACTGATATTATGTTATGAAAAAGAAATCTAGACAATTGTAAAAAAATATGAAACGATTTATCACAAAGTAAAGACAAAAGCTATATATTACAATCTTGAGTCATAAACAAGTCATTTTATGGCTACCTAAAATACATCCAAAGTAAACGCATATAAAGAAAACATATTAGAGCAAAAAACTCAACTATGTTCAATGTGATACTAGCGTTAGACTTAAAGATGAGACCAATATTGCTGGACCAGTATGTCCAACACATCTCTCAGCTAACTTGATTGAGTCTGTACTTAAGCCATATTTAAAGCACGTGAATAGTTTCTATATGAGATAGTGATGACTTTTATAAATCATGACCTGAAGATATGTACGATATAGCTATATTAGTTACTTTCTGATACGTGAACAGCTTTTATATTTACCAATACTAAATCATCAGATTAGGATTTGAAAGCTATTCAGTATTTGCTTGAAACTGTATCCTTATGATTAACTACCTAGCGATAAGTAAAGATTTTGTTTCTAGAAAGCAATTAGAAATTCATAGAAAAATACACATACTTCAATTCCAATTGGTGACTTATTATAAACAAATCAAAGATACGCAATGCCGCACAAAAAATGCCCCGACGTATTGCTAACTTGTTTCTAGTTATCTGAAAAACAACTGTTGAGAACAGTTAGTAAGAAATATTTTCTAAAAAGCCAATTATATGTGGAGAGAATTGGCTTAGGTACCTTGATGTATTGTTTCATTATATGCGAAACAAAAGAATTTGTGATGTAAAAAGTAATTCTATATATTCTTCAAAACTACAGAAGACATATCATTAAGATAGATGTACTCTGATGAGAACGTTTCATTTTTGGACTATTATGTACTCAAAGAAAAATAACAAACAATAAACAGATTATATTTATAAAATTACAGATACGCACAATACTTGCATTTCGACCTCATTTCATCCCACAACGAAAAGAAATGTTGCATATTAATTTGGCCAGAGCGAAATTTGTACCATTGTATCAAATGAAGAAACTAGAGAGGAAACGATTAAGAGAACTAGAATCCATGCTTATTCTTCGAAATATCCGAAGGACCTTATCAATGTAGGTTATACAGAAGGCATGTCTTATAGAACAAAATATTCTTAGACAAACAAAAAAGAAGATAGATGAACAAGAGAATATTGTTTTTGTGTCTATATATAATCCTAATAATGGGATTTTTCAAATACTATAAAACAATCGATGCCCCTTTGAATAATGATGCTAACCTTAAAAAGATATTTGATAAAACAAGTTATGTCTCAAGTAGAAGGGCAAGCCCTTAATTGAAAAAATTGTGACCAGAGCATCATTAGATAAAACACAAGGGGAAACAAAAAAATTAAAACAAAAGATGTAAACGTGCCCATATATGCCTGGCACAGATAAGTTGGAGTTTTATAATAATGGTGACAAAAAAACATTTATATTGAAGAACTCATTTTCGTGCAATGATGTGGGAACAATTATATAGAGAAACGGGTGATATTTTACGTAACGAATACATACACCGTCAGCAACGTAAGAGAAAAAATATCAAGTTCTATGTGAGAAACACATATCAAAGTGTGCTCAAGGAATATACCCTGAATTTAAAGTTGTACCATTTTATAAAATTGAAAACGGATAATGAAAATGAACGTAAAGCAAAGAAAATAATTTTCATATGATCATTAAGCAGAATTAAAGGCATAGCAAGTTTGTTTATTTATTCGATTCTAACTTCATGGACAATCCAAATGATTCTATTTAAATATGTACAAATATTGTTAAATGATTGGAGGTATCTTATATAACGTAATAATATGTTGTATAATGATTAGGTTGCTAAGCAACGCGCTTGTTTTGCGCTTCATCTAGCCGCCAGCACGCAGTGAAATGTTGTGTTTGATTTTAAAAGATTATGTGTTTCACTTTCACTTTCTGAAGAAAATAAAGAAACCGGGTTTAAAGTGGAAATAGATTGCCTACACGACATTCTTCCAGAAATTTTTGTTAATTTTAATTTTTCCGTGACGACTAGGATTTCATTTTTCAACTGTGTATATATATATATATATATATATATATATATATATATATATATTGAATGAAAGTTCCACGTGTTGGAAGAGTGTAATATATATAAACAACACAGAAGTGAAGATCAACATCATGTTTATATCCAATGCTTATATATATATATATATATATATCTTACTAAAACGGGCCTTAAGGGGAACTGAGAACAATAGCTTTATTCAGTCACGATTCCCCTTAGCGATCTTTCTATAGGCGAAGAATTCCCCTTAGCGCCAATTCTATAGAGAGAGTTGGGGCGATCTGAATATGCCAAAACAAAGAAATTCGCCTTAAGGACGAAAATAGGTAGATATATATATATATATATATATATATATATATATACCATGATTACCAAAATTTCGGCCTTTGCCTGAATCCTTCATTTTTGACTGAAAAGTATTGCAAAAGCCAAAGATTTAATAGTGATAATTTAGTTCATTTTGATTATGTCTAAAAGAGACTCCTATCATTCCAAATGTAATGATATCAAATGGATACGGATTTCCTTCAAAATGAACCAAAACTCATTCTTTATTAACAGTCACATAAATTAAAAACAATATCATTGTTACGTCATAATGCCTCTGATATTTGTATTATCTCATTGTTACGTCATAATGCCTCTGATATTTATATTATCTCATTGTTACGTCATAATGCTACTGACATTTGCATTATGACGTAGTACGCCTGTGTCACGCGCGTTTTATAAACGAACGTGAGGAGCATGCGCAGTTGCGTGGGTTAATTAAATTTGCGCGTATGACCCATGATTTTTTGAAAGCGCACCCCCGGGAATATTTTAACCTACGGTTTACCATAACTCTACTGTCTGTGGAATCAAATAGCTGGGTTAATTTTAACCCAGGTGTAAAATGGGTTAAATTTAACCGTAGGCTAAATTTAAGCACCACCGGTTGTGAATTCGAGGCCCAGTCTGTGTCGTCTGAGGTCCTCTCTGTTTTTGTCAATCTACTTAAGTGATTATGTTCATCCCGTTGCTTGCTTCTTTGGATGATTGGGTAACGATGATAACGATGATTCTGATAATAAAACTGTTAGGATAAAACTAAATGATGTGGGCGCGGGAGGTGGTTTGGTGGTGGTTGGTGGTGGTGGTGTTGTGGCGGTGGGGTTGGTGAGTGGCTGGATGATGATGATGATGATTGATATGATGATGATGGAGTGGAATGATGATGATGCAATGAGTGGTGATGGTGATGGTGATAGTGATAATGAGGATGGTGATGATATTGTTGATGTTGATGAGACTGATCATGGTGTTGGAGATGATGATGATGATGTCACCCTTCCTCTCTTTGTCTTTGTGTCTGTGTCCTTCATGTGTCTTTTGAGGTCTCTCTTTCTCTTTTTGTCAGTCTCCCTATGAATAGATGTCTCCCAATATATTGCTCTTTGATGATTGTGGTAATGATGATGTCGATGATTGCGATCATGATAATTCTGTTTGGGATGATGATTGTAATGACTGTGGGATTGGTGATGGTGATGGTGGTGGTGGTGATGGTGATGATGATGATGATGATGATGATGATGATGATGATGATGATGATGATGATGATGATGATGATAATGATGATGATGGTGATGATGATGATGATAGTAATGATGATGGTGGTGATGGTGATGATGATGATGATGATGATGATGATGATGATGATGATAACGGTGATGATAATTATGAGGATGATAATGGTGAGGATAATGATTATGATAGTTATCTAAATGATGGTGATGGTAATGATGATCAATGATGGTGATGATTTATATCCATTTCCTTTCTTTACCTTAGGTTTCCTGTGCCCTGTCCACACTCCTGATGGTTCACCTTGTGGTCTCATGAATCATCTCACAGCATCCTGTCAGGTAACTAGGTTTCAATTATCCTCCATTTCTAATCCCTATGATTTGAAAATCTTTTGTTTTTGGCATCATCTTGTGTAAATTGTATTTCATTCCATGACAATTTGGTTTTCATTCATTACCAGATTATTTGTAATTGTCATTAGGTTATTTCTGTTCCCCGGTTAGGTGCAATAGTCCTCCCATCTCCTTCTATCGCTTGATGCTACAATGTAAAAAGCAGGTCCACTCAGGGTTTAGTGTGGTCCACAATGTGGTCGATCTTGCACATCTGCTTCTATTGTTCAGCTTCCAATCTAGCAATGTCCATTGCAGAATGTCGAGCCTCTTGTTGGGGCCAAAATATTTTATTTTCATTGTTTTGAAAATTTTTGAAAATTGAGATTTGAGGGCTACTTTAAAAGAAATAATACTCAAATTCTATCCATACCTTCCTATTTTATCTTGCAGGTTGTGAACTCTTACCCCCTCAAGCATGAGCCCCCTTGATGCACCCCTGGTTAAAATTGTCAAAAATGGTGATTAGAGAGCAACTTTTAAAGAAATGTTACACTTACCTTCCTATCTTGATCTTACAGGTTGTGAACTCCTACCCGCTCACTCTACCTCTCATCAAGACCCTCTACTCCCTGGGCATGAGCCCCCTTGATGCACCCCTGCCTTGCCCCGTCTCTAGCTGCTATGAGGTGGTCCTTGATGGGAGGGTCATGGGCTATGTACCACACGACATTGCCACCCAGCTCACCTCAAGACTCAAGATACTGAAGGTCAAAGGTCAAAGTGGGGTAAGTGCCAACTTCATTACAGTTTAAGATGCATTTTCATAAAGTGGAACTTGATTCAAACTTTATTCAAGGTGCATTTTCATAAAGTGAAACTTCTTTAAATGTTCATGTATAAGACAACTTTCATCCATCAGAAACACATGACCATGAACAGAAACTTCACTGCACAAGTATTTGTGCTTATTTTTACCTCGGTATAAAATTTTCGTCCCCACCAAACAGAGTTTGAACAGGATATATACATGTTGTCAGTATACAAGCTTTCTGTTGGTCGTGTAGTCTGTGTATTTAAATTCTTAAATTTTGAGCTATTCTTATTTATATTTTGTCTTGATAGGTTGCACCGACCACAGAGATCGTGCTGGTTGAGGTTACGGGTAAAGGGGGGCAGTATCCGGGCCTCTACATCTTCACGACGCCCGCAAGGCTCTACCGACCCATCAGGAATCTTGCGATGCAGGAGACAGAGTACATTGGCACGTTTGAACAGGTCTACATGGACATTGCAGTAACTCCCTCAGAGATACATGAAAAGGTATACAGGACTTCTGAAGTCCTATCTACATGTACATGTATAAACAAATTCAGGCAGTACTTCATGGAAGTGAGCACTTTACGTGTCCGCCATGGAGGCTTCCAATGTATTACCAGGCGCTTGTGCGCGTAGTCTGCGTGTTTGTACATTATCCGTTGTACGCTACATACGCAACAAGGAGATGCGTAGTACATTGGAAATCCCCCCCCCCCACCTCCCACCCCCGCCAGCAATGCTGCCACCTGAAACACCAATCACAAACCAAAATTCGTCCATATGACGAGTCCTGCTTGGGAGTATGAAGTAAAAGAAACTTAGTGGAAATAAATTTCTGTTGAAGATATTTTGCAGCATTGGAATTTCAGATTTTGGTACACCCAAAAAATTTTCAGGTTATGCTGGCTTAGCAAAAAGGTACACTCAATAATTTCATGTCACATCGGACAAAATTGCTCAGACAGGTCACTCAGCCATTCCTTTTTTCTTTTCTTTATTTGAAGGAGGGGGCCCATAGGCCCCAAATTGCCAATTTTGGGCATTGTTTTCTAAATTTTTGGTTGGGGAGGGGGCGAGGGAGGATGGCCAGGCCCCTCACCCCCACCCCTCTAGTTAGAGTTTGATAACATCTCTGAAACTGAGAGCTCTTAACTGAGATTTGCTAAACCTTCTTGATTTGTGTCATCAACAGACCACACATTTAGAACTGAATGAGAGCAGTATACTGAGTGTATCAGCAAGCCTTACTCCTTTCTCTGACTTCAACCAGAGTCCCAGGAACATGTACCAATGTCAGGTAAGAGAAGGGGTACTAGTGCTTTGTTCGTCTTGCATCACTTTTAAGTAGTTAAAGTAGGAGAAAATTAAGATGTACAAGGTCCTGGCTTACTGTACACCTTTTCTTCTCATTTCATTGTTAATGTTTACAAATTCCTTTGTATATTGTACTTATTCATTCATTTTAATTGCCAAAGTTCATGTTTTGTTCTTTCTGAAAACAGAGAAATATATTCATTTTTTTTTTCACATTTCAAAACATTAGAGAGTGATCACAATTTTTCTTGTTTACCATATAGATTTCGGGACAAATAAATACCCTCTAACGATTATTTTCAATCTACAATAATGAACCTGTTTAGTGTTATGATAGTAAATGTATATTTTTAAGCTCCTTCGCAGTAATGGTCTTATGATAATGTAATTTTTATTTACATATTTTTTTAAATGCATTGCATTTCCCTATGCACATTTCAATATCTGACATTCAAGTGTTGTTTCATATCAGTCTGCTTTCTGTGACAAGCATAACATTCCATCATTTGTACACATAGTTCTACCTGATTTTATCTACAACACACTATCTTATTCTACCCTGTACTTTGTACAAGTTTTATATTCCATTATACATGGTTTTTATGTTTGTTAATGAATTAATTCAATTTACTTTAACTGCTTGCTTATATGCAGATGGGTAAACAAACAATGGGCTTCCCCTCGCACACCCTTCCGTTCCGTATAGACCACAAGATGTATAAACTACAGACGCCGCAGTCCCCGATGGTCCGACCTTATGCTTACGACAAGTATGAATTTGATGACTACCCTCTTGGGACCAATGCTGTCGTGGCTGTCATCTCGTATACGGTAAGTGATATCATTCACAGGTCAAAGGTTATGTGTTTTTTTTTAACCCATTAAGTACTGGAACCAGGAACTTGTTTTCTTAACCATTTACTTCCTCAACCTCCTGAGTGCGCTAGTCAGCTTGCTCATTTAATTGCTCTCCGTTTTCTGTACGGTATAATCATGATAGCATTCACAATATGTGGTCGAACATTCCTATATTTGTTGCGTGTTACGTATGTGATGTGTGCTGTCTGATTCTGCATTAAAGTGCTAAATAGATTGAAAACAAGAACTTCCCATTGAAACATACTGATGCACAGCACCAAACACTTTCCGTCAGGGAATAAGCCGACATTTTTCATTCAGCTTCTAGGTGCTAAATGGTTAAAATTTTATTGGAATGAGAGCAGTCATTAGTAGTCAAATAGTACTTTTGTAGAATTTTACATCAAATTATGCTGTGATGCATGCTGTTTCACATGTACTAGAATTTATCTTTCTTTTTTTTTTTTTCCTTTCTTGAAAATTTATTTTTTTACTCTGGGTCGTATTGATGGTTCAACTCTTTAGAAACTGTAAGTCCTCTTTTTTGTTAAAAAAAAACATAAAACAAAAACAGTTTCATTGTTGTTGTTTTTTTTTACAGGGATATGATATGGAAGATGCTATGATCATCAACAAGTCTTCATTAGAGAGAGGGTTTGGTCATGCCAGCATCTACAAGACAGAAGAGATCAATCTGAGGACAAAGCTGGGAGAATCAAAGCATGGACGGGTTGCAGCTGTCTTCGGTGAGTGTATTAATATTGATGGCGATGGTAATGATGGTGGTGGTGGACATGGTGTTAATTATGAAAAAGAAGGAGATGCTGATGATTACAACAATGGTGTTGATAAGAGGAGGTTTGCATTGACAATGATGTTGATGGTGATGATGCTGATGGAGGTGGTAGAAATGATGATAATGATGATGGTGATTGTGGTGTTGGTGGTGTTGATGATGATGATGATGATGATGATGATGATGATGATGATGATGATGATGATGATGATGTTGGGGGTGGTGGTCATTGCCATGGTTGTGGTAATGGTGGTCTTGGCCATGTTGGTTGTGATTATGATGAAGCCATGGAAATTGAAAGTGGTGGTTTTTATGGAGACAATTGTGATGAAAATAGTAATAGGAAAAGGAATCTTGCAAATATCTATCGTAACTTAAGATCCAAGTTTAGAGTGATTTTGTTGGTGGTGATGAAGATGATGCTGGTGCTGGTGAGGATGAAGTAGAGAAGATGGTGATGATTTTAGATGATAATAGTAATGTTGATCAATAGCTGTAGAGCATTTGATGACTTTGACAGTGGAATTTGATGATAATGGTGGTTGTAAAGACAATAGTGCTTATCATGATGAGGAGGAGGATGCCAGTGGTGGTTATGGTGATTAATCACTTGTGCAGTTAAAAACATGGTACCAATTCTTGTTGTTTTAACAATTTTCCTGTCTTCTATCGTGCTAGGTTGTGATGTGACAGATCCCAGAGTCAAAGGGAGTATAGATAAAGATGGCTTTCCCCCTATCGGCACAGTACTTCATGAAGGTGACCCGTACTATGCGTAAGTCCTCTCAAACTACTACACTCTGTGCGGCTGCATTCAAAGGAGTACATGTCCCTAGGGATATTTCACATTTTTGGCTAAAAATCAGTATTTTGGTTCTGTTATTTATAGTTTCGTCACTTGAGACTTGCATAACTTGTGTAACTTTTAAACATATTCAAATTTTGCCAGATGCATTTTATTTGGGGGGAAGGGAGGGCATTTTGAGTTCTGTCGTAATTCAGTGAAAGGATATTTTTGCAATATATTTCATGATGCTATGAACGTTGCCAAGACTTTATGAAATATCTCCAAATTCATGAAGGCAAGGGAGGATTCCAACTGTGACGAAATGCATGAGACTAAATTATCAAGAGGTTTATTGAAATAATAATTATTGATATTGATAATAATAATAATAAAGATAATAACACTTGTCAGGTGCTTAACCCTAATCAGACTGGGGGGGGGGGGGCCATCATGCCCCCCCCTCGACATTTTCCACGACCACTCCGCCGCAAGAAATTTTCTGATCGCGCCGCTTTCTGACTTTTTACTTTCAAGTCTCGCGCATCTTTTGAAACCATTTTCGCAAAAATCGGTCGTACCGTTCCGACGCTGCATGATTTTCAAAAATATCCGTCAGACCGAAAATGGCTCAAAAACGTGATTTTGTGCACAAAGTCAATGCAAATTGAGTTTTCTCACCTAATTCATAAAGATATGATTATTTTAACTTTCATTGGCTGAAATCAATTTATTTTAGCATAATTATGCTTAAAAATGGTTCTTAAATGATTTTTGCGTAAAAAAAAAAAGAAAAACAAAAGGTCGAAAAAACAAAGAAATACATAAGAAATTCATAAAACAATAAAATACATAAGAAATTAATTTTGAAACAAGAATTTTTTTCTAGTACAATTGTTAGGAATGCTATAAGGAATAATAATACACAAAATTAGCATTCTAGGAGCTTTATTTTTTCAATTAGAGCAAAAAGTATGATTTCATGCATAAATTAGCATAATTAATTCATATTAAAAAAATTCCTATTATTTGGGAAAAATTAACAGTGCAGTCTTGTAGATTACATCGCTCACTACCATCGTGCAAATTTTCGGCGTGGTTGCGCGATCGGCGGCAGAGATCTTAGGGGGGCC
>CALNVZ010000641.1:9544627-9558353 GCA_940671915.1 Paracentrotus lividus | reverse complement strand
GTCTTGACAGCTACCAAAACACCCCAGTCTGATTAGGGTTAATACTGGTGTTTCTATTAAGCAAAGGGAAATAGTGGTTTTGAGTCTCTTTCTTAATTTCAGTCATCCATTTGTATAAAACTTTTCATGAATTAAAGTCGACATCATTTCCAATTTGCTTTATTTTTATTGAAATATAAAATACAGATACACCAGGTTGGACTCAGGTCAGACGAAGGTCGAGAAGTACAAAGGGTCAGAGGTCGCGGTGGTAGATAATGTCAAGGTCACGGGTAATGACCTTGGTAACCAAGTTTGCCAGAGGGCTTTCATTCAACTCAGAATACAGGTAAGAAAGGATTTAGAGGCCAGCTTTAACCTGTTGACAAATGAATTGTTTCCACATTTCCCACAATCTTATTAAGGGAACCACCTGCAGGGCCCGTATTCCATAAACTATACTTAAGCAATTTTGCTTAAGTCTAAGTATCTTTTCTAAGATTTTGTCCTGGAAATTTTTTTTTTTAGCTTTTATTCCAAACACGTAAAGCACTTTGTCTGAGCTCAGAAAGCATTAAGCAAAATTCTTAATTCTGTTAATATTGTCATGTTTAATTTGTGGCCTCAAATGAGCTTGCCATATAATCAACATCCAAGTTATGCCACTAGGTAGTTAGGCTTAAAGTTAGGATAAAATTCACTTTTCTAATGTGCATATTTGTAGAAGCAACTCAATTTACTTACCCCCAATCAAAGAATTTATGCTCAACTGTCAATAATAGGCTAAGCAAAAATACTCTTAATTAAAACCAAAATTTATTTTAGCAAAAAAATTCTTTAAGTTTCATGCTTAAGTCCAACATTTATGGAACAGGAACTTGCTAACTTGGTTAAACATCTCAACGAAACAGCCTCAGCATACAACGGTTTGAAATTTTGTCTAGCCTGGTAGAATGATCAAATTGCACATTGAAGAATAAATGTGCTTGCTGAGTTTTTGTAAACCCGATATCAAGAAATCAAGCATAGCTCAAGTGCTGCATTAAATTCTCCTCTAATGTGTATATTTCTAATGTGCATACGATATCAAACACTTGTAGTTTAGTCAAGTATAGCTAAGTTGAATACAACGTTAGATAAAGAGCTACATGTATGAATGCTTTCCTATGCAGAAAACCCACTCCTTCTACCATTTACTCTTTTGTTCAATTTGCGACTTATTGGTGGTTGTAAGGTGATACGGCAACATTTTATATTCTCAAATGAATGTGCATTTCCCAAACTTCTTGTTGTCAATTTCATTCTACTTGCAGAGGAACCCGATTATTGGAGATAAGTTTTCCAGTCGGCATGGTCAGAAGGGTATCTGTAGCCAGCGCTGGCCGACGGAGGACATGCCCTTCACAGAGAGCGGGATGACACCTGACATCCTCTTCAATCCTCATGGCTTCCCGTCTCGTATGACCATTGGTAAGATTCATCTTGCTTTATTACATATTTTAACCAAATTATGGGACACATGTCATTTATAAGGATGACAATTTTGTGTACAGCCTGTATCAGCCCTTTGCTGGTTGTTTATTGAGCTTTGCTCTTTGCTGTTAATAATGTCCCACAAAAATGCAATGTGTGTTGTCTATGCTTCAAACTACAGTAGTAGGGTTAAGAGCAGTCCTGCAAAATGTATGATTCTCTCAAAAAGCCCCAAATTTCTCAATGTCACTCTTTTTCTTTTTACAAGGGATACAATAGAGGATACAGCTGGTGAATCAATAAATCACATTCCTTTTATGTTCTTAATGCAGAGAAAACTGGTTATAATTTGTGTAAAGGGGCCTTCTCCCCTTCTCATCTCTCCCCCTTGTCTGAAAGCATCGACTCTTTGGCTGAATGCTTGATGTCTTGTTTCACAGATATAGTACTGATCCCATATTCATAAAATCCTACTAGAGATAGTAGTTAACTATTCACATAGGGAACAATACACAGATAAGTGATAACTAGGCCTTTGAAGGTTTGATGAATGTGGGCCTAGATATTTATGTAGTTTCATTTTCAGACAATTTGATATGCAACTCACAATGGTTATGTGCCTGCAAACTATCCTACCGCTTTAACCCATAGAGGACAATGTCTTCTTTCAGTTACTCTTAGGCATTATCTTTGAAACTAGAATGCCATGAATTATATATCAACAGAAAGAGCAAAAATCTCTCAACTAAAGGGATTTATTTCTACCACTCTACATTAAACATATCTTGAATTATAGAGCAGTTTAAATGAACATAATCATTAAAATCTCGAAATTGTCAACGCAAAGAAAAATGTATAATCACTATTTTCACATGCAAATTGGCGATTGTTTTTGGTGCATTTTGTAATTTTCATTAGTAAAGTGTCATTAATTATAAATTTGGCACTTTTTTTGCGTTGCAGGAGTGAAATAAAGATATAATTTTTGCCAAATTTGAGGATCAAAAAGTGATTCATTTAGACCATTGGGAAATCTCTGTCATACATATGTGTATATGGGTTAACTCTGAGTAAGGTCAGTTTTTGCCTCGCTGTGACTCCTTATAATTTCTTTCTTTTCCTAGGTATGATGATTGAGAGTATGGCCGGCAAGTCTGCTGCCCTCCATGGCCATTGCTATGATGCCACGCCCTTCACATTCTCTGAGGACCAGCCAGCCGTCGACTATTTCGGCAAGCTTCTCACTGCTGGTAAGGATTCTTGTCAAGTGGTATTGGAGTATTCAGGTTTATATCTACTTGGTCTAACAGCAGTTGGTCTGATCCTCTGATACCACATGGGCTTAACCCTAATCTGCCCGGGCTCTTTTTGAAAACGTATAGCGGGGGGGGGGGTGCTAAGTTAGCCCCCCCCCCCTGAGATCTCGGCCGTTGACCGCGCGATCGCGACGAAAATTGGCACACACGTCCCCTGTCATGTAATCTCCGGAATTGCATAGTTAATTTTTCCGAAAAATGTTTTAATTATTTATGCTAATTATGCTAATTTATACATGAAATCATACTTTTTCCTCTAATTCACTAAATATATCTCCTAGAATGCTAATTTTTGGTGTGAATGTTCTTTTTAGCATTCCTATCAATCGTACTTGAAAAAAATTCCAGTATCCAAATGAATTTCTTATGTATTTTATTGTTTTTTCAACCTTTTTATTTCCCTAATTTCTATTGTGTTTTTGACAAAATTGGTCCACGACATTATTTTGGTCATAAATAGCAGCTAATCAAACGATTATCATCAATAAAAGCAAAATTAATCACTCAGTTATGAATTTTAGCTGAAAACACAATTTGTATTGATTTTTAACATGACACATTTTTGAGCAATTTTGGGTCTGACGCATGCATACAAAATTATGCGTAACTCGCAAACCGGGTACTCGGGGGTCGCGATTTTGGTCTCAAAAGATGCGCAAGACTTCAAAGAAAAAACTCATGAAGCGCCGCGGCTTTAGCTTCTCGCGTCAAAAATTTATCGCGAAAAATGTCGAGGGGGGGCTAAATTAGCCCCCCCCCCCCCCCCCCCCCCGGGCAGATTAGGGTTAACCTCTTTGGTCTACTATTAATTTGATTTGATTTCTCCTTGGTCTAATTGTCACTTGGTATAATTTCCATATGGTCTAAAGGCCAATTTTTCAAATTTTCTTTTGGTCTAATTGCTTTTTCGTCTTATTTCCAAATGAATAATTGGTCTCCAGTCTGTTAAAGGAATTGAATAAGTGTTGTTAGACAAAGTGAGCATTAGACAACATTGATATTAGACAAAATTGGAATTAGATGAAATGGTAAAGAGGCAAAGTCGCAATAAGACCTATAGGTAATTAGACGAACTAACTGTGGACGAAATGGAATTAGACCATGTGGGATGAGACCAACGGGCATAAGACAGAGTGGTTTAACCCTAATTGGACTGGGGGGGGGGGGCCATCATGGCCCCCCCCTCGACATTTTCCGCGACCACTCCGCTGCGCGAAATTTTTTGATCGCGCTGCTCGCTGACTTTATACTTTCAAGTTTTGCGCATCTTTTGAAACCATTTTCGCGAAAATCGGTCGTACCGTTACGACGCTGCACGATTTTAAAAAATATCCGTCAGACCGAAAACGGCTCAAAAACATGATTTTGTGTACAAAGTCAATGCAAATTGAGTTTTTTCACCTAATTCATAAGGATATGATTATTTTCACTTTCATTGGCTGAAATCAATTTATTTTAGCATAATTATGCTTCAAAATGGTTCTTCAATAATTTTTGCGAAAAAAACAAAGAAAAACAAAAGGTCGAAAAAACAAAGAAATACATAAGAAATTCATAAAACAATAAAATACATAAGAAATATTTTCGATACGAGAATTTTTTCAGAGTACAATTGTTAGGAATGCTATAAGGAATACTAATACACAAAAATTAGCATTTTAGAGGCTTTATTTTTTCAATTAGAGCAAAAAGTATGATTTTATGCATAAATTAGCATAATTAATTCATATAAAATAAATCGATATTATTTCGGAAAAATTAACAGCGCAGTCTTGTAGATTACATGACACTCTACCATCGTGCAAATTTTTGGCGCGGTCGCGCGATCGGCGGCCGAGGCCCCCCCCCCCCAGTCTTGACAGCTCCCAAAACACCCCAGTCTGATTAGGGTTAAGACCAGGTGGCAATTTACATATTTCAATAGCCTGTTTTGTGCAGTGCAACCTGGCGTTACTCAAGCTGTTCAATTATTAATACACTTTATTTACTTACATTGATGGTAACATACAGTGGACATTAATTGATTGGAATTCTCTTTGCTCACATAGGTGGATACAACTACTATGGTACGGAGAGACTGTACAGTGGTACATCAGGGGTAGAGCTTGAAGCTGATATATTCATCGGTGTAGTGTACTACCAGAGGCTCAGGCATATGGTATCTGATAAATTCCAGGTGAGAGAATGCTTTCTCTTGTCAGTTCAGAGCAACCAACGGGGCGCATATTGCTTTGCTAGGCAAGCACATTACAAAAGAAAATGTGCCATGTCGTTACTCAACTGTGACCGAATTGGCCAAACTCTGTTTTATTAATGGCTCTGTGTCAGTTCATTAGGGCATTCCAATATTATGACCTTTCTTCTCTTTGCAATTCATGTTTTAGCTTCCTGTGTGAGGGTCATATTCCTTTCTTCATGCCCCCCCCCCTCTAATTTAAAAAAGAAAGGTGCTGTTTTCAAAATTGCACATCATCATGATGAAGTTTATACTTTTCTGAAGTTTTTTTCCCACCATGACTCAATGTAGGGTAACCATTAGCTAGAAATCATGTCGTATATTCTAAATCTGTACTTTTTTTTTTATTTGATAAAATTATCTATCCTCTTTGCCCATCTCACTCTTTTTTTTTCTTTTTTTTTTTTGCCCATACTTCCATATGTCATAATTGGCTCTGTATCTCTTGAATGCAGCTCATTTTTATTCTCGCCTATATTTGTCACTCGACAGGTGAGATCAACAGGACCGGTAGACATATTGACCCACCAGCCAGTGAAAGGAAGGAAGAGGGCCGGTGGTATCCGGTTTGGGGAGATGGAGAGAGACTCTCTTCTTGCTCATGGAACATCATTCCTCCTCCAAGACAGACTTCTGAACTGCTCTGATAAGAGCTTGGTATGTTTTATTTTTATATTTACTGATGAGGATGATATATGATGATATGGTGGCGATGGTGATGGATGATGATGATAATGGGTGAGGAGGATGCTGAAGATTATGGTGATTATGGGGATTATGATGATGGTAAGGTTGATGATGATCATGATGTTTGTGATGGGGATGGATGATGCTTGTTATTGTGGTGATGATGATGAAGATGATTTTCATAATGATGATTATAATGATGTAGATATCGATGATTTTGGTGGTTATGATGGTGGTGGTGGTAGAGATGATGGTCATGATGATGGTGGTGATGATAATGATATTGATGATGAGGATGATGATGATGATGATGTTGTTTACAGTTATAGCAATGATAATGATGATGAATGATGTAGCTGCTGATGATGATTATATGTAGTTGATGATCGTAGTAATATTAAGTAAATTATGATGTCTGTGATGATGATGATGAAGATGATGGAGAAGAGTATCGTGATGAGGGTAATGATGATGCTCGTGGTAGGATATGATGAATATGATGATGCTCGTGATAGTGTTGTTTAGAAAGATATATGTATACCTAGATGATAGTGGCAACTCTATGAAACTAAAATCATCTAACAAATGTTAATGACCAGCTCATACTCAAAACACACCCCTTTTTTTCTTTTTTTACAGACGAGAATATGCACCAAGTGTGGAACGCTACTTGGCATCCATCTCGAGAAGCTTAGTGACCGATCATCGGATGGCAAAATGGACCTTCAGGACATGCTCTCAAGCGCCCAGAGGAAGTGGGTTTGCGCCACCTGCGAGACCACAGACAATATCGAGACCATCACTGTACCTTATGTATTCCAGTACCTTGTTGCTGAACTTAGCGCAATGAATATCAAAGCAACACTGGAAGTGAAATGAGCTGTGTTGGTGTTGCCAACTTGAATGCTGCATTGCTGATCCCTATATGGCAAAGAGGGAATTCTGTGGGTATCATGACCAACATTGACATTCCAAGTTGAATTGAACATCAGAGCAACAATATTTGGTTTGCCAATTTGAATTATCTGAAAGTAAAGTGGCAATGTAAATCCGCATGGTGTACATAAATAGCCCGGTTACACTGATGCGAAACAGAACAGAAACCTGCAACCCTTGAATGTCTATATTATCAGTTGGTTTGATAGTACATGTACATGTACATGTATGACTGGAGTTAATTTAACCCATAGTCTTCTGCAACCTGGTGGTGCCTTTGCGAAATCTATGTGAAAGAAAAATTTCAGCAGTGAACCAGTTAAGATACACTGAAAGTTCTATTAGCATGTTGCCAATTAGAATGCACATTAGCAGGACTATACAAATCGAACACTAAGGAATTGGCAGCATCAATGATAAAATTGATGGTGCCAAATTGAATGCTGTAATACTGATCCCAAAACAGCCAAATAACAATCAAGGGAATGTTGGAAGCATCATGATCAACATTGATGTTGCCAATTTAAATTCAACATTAAAGTAATTAATCCTTGAATTGAAATGAAAAATTAGCATTACCAATTTGAACAATATTTTGAGGAAAACAGCAGTGCATTAAAGTTGAAACCAATTCATTGCAAACCAAAAATACATAACTGCATGTATTTTTCATATAGTTTATTGGGAAAATATAGGAGGAAGTGAATCATGGTCCAAAATTATTTAAGAAAATCCTGAATTAGGTTTTAAAGTAGATCCAAGTCCCATTTTCTTGCAAGCATGAGGGGAAAATTTGATATGTTTTTCTTCATAAAGAAATGTTATGTACAAAATAAATAAATAAATAAATAAATAAACAATAAAGTCTTCCAGTACCTTATCATCAAAGCTAAATTTATGATTATTTTTCTGTGTGGGGATCAAGAGACTGTGTCTACTGATTAATCATCAATGACAAAGAATGTTTGAAAACATGTGTGTCATTCCATGAAATACTTGAATCTAAATAATTTTCGACCCCCTTTTTTATCAGAATTTGCTTCACTGCGTGAACTAATCATAACAGGAGAGTGTTACAACTTTTCTTATAAACTTGGGGGAAAAAATACAAATCATTTCTGGAAGGTCCTGCTTATAGCATATTAGACTGCATACCCTATTGAATTACCCATGTATTTATGTACGTGTGGTGGTTATGATTATGATGATGATGAGGAGAACGAGGAGGATGATGACGATAATGATAATGATGAGGATGATGATGAGGATGGTGATGATGATGAAGATGATGGTGATGGTGATGATGATGGTGATGATTATGATGGTGATGATGATGATGATGGTGATGGTGATCATGTTTATGATATTAAATGTTTGAGATAATGATGATTGACAGCCATTTCGGTGTTGATTAGTGATGACAAGGACGACGATGATAATGGTGATGATGACGAGTATAAATGTGAGGATGTTGATGGTGGTTATGACAATGGTAATACTTCACCGTGGTGATTCTAACATATTAATCATTGTTGTAGTGGTAGTGTTGATAGTGGCAATGGTGGTACAACATATTCTATATTACATGTATTACTCGATTATCGATAAATCATCACATGAGTCAACATTAGTGATTATTTTTAATAGGCAACTTCATATTTGATTTTGTACAGATTTTCCCACAAGATTGGGTATATTCAGCACCATATTAGAAACAAATAGATAGGCTATCAATAATATCAATACATGCCCCCTCAAGATTTGTACATCATATTATACTTGGAACACTGAATATAGTTTAGTCCTAGCCCTCTCCCGACACTGTCCGGAACCGCCCATCCATCCTCCAGTGCGCCTCTACAAATCTACTTGCAAGTACAATAGTAATATTTTGTTTTGACAGTATATAATACTTCATTTTGGCAGGTAGCTACAAGGAGTAAGCTGACATGCAACACGTACATTTGTGTACCATATGACTGCTAAAGGCTTAAAAACAAACATCTGTATGGAACACTTTATTTTTTTTAATAAACATGTTGCACATAAATATACATGTTGATCACCTACAACACAGGAGGCCTCCTGTCTTGGGTGTAAAAATGAAATTTGAAAAAATAATACTAAATATAAAAAAAATAAAAAAAATTGACAGATGTTGTATGTCTCAAAGATAACACTCGGCCCATTCCTCATTCAGACAGAGCTAAAATAGGCATTAGTACAAATACATCAAGTTTAGGACAATGTACATGTAAATACAAATAGGCATGCAGTACATGTCAATGAAAATAATATTAAATGATTGAACAAATACAATGAACGTGCCTGTAAAAGCTCTGCCATCACGGTGCAGTTTTATGATATGAAAAAAATGTTTAATAACAAACAATCTTAAATCCATTTTTACTCGATCATGAGTTCTTAGGGTCCGACTCTCTCTTGAGGTAGGCAACAAGATTTGCCTTCTCTTCATGTTTTCCCTTCAGGTCTCGGAAAAGAAACTTGGTGCCTGGAATGTGAGGTTTCTCTAGGAAATCAAAGATGGTTTTGTCACCCCAAATCACACCTGAAATAAAAACGAATAAAATGCGTTTAAATTCTAGTAATGCAGATTAGAATGAACAAGGTTTCTCTCTCTCTCCCTCTCTCTCTCTCTCTCTCTCTCCTTCTCTCTCTCTCTCTCCTCTCTCTCTCTTTGTTTTTTTTTGGGGTGGGGTATTTTTTTTTGGGGGGGGGGGAGTGAGGGGTCACCATCATTATTTTGAGCTATTTAAAGAAAACTTCCAATACGCATAAATTATTGTAGATGAAATACTTTTCGTACAGTTCAACTTTCAGAGTCAGCTTCGTCTTTCATTCAGTTTGTATGTATTTCATTCTCCTTCTTTATTTGCTTGTCTCTCCCTCTCTACACTTATATCCGCCCTCACTCAATGGCGTTGGAAACCTCTGAGGAGACAAAAGGTTGGAGGGAAAAGATATTGTGTGTTAACAATGGCTTGCCCCTCCAATCTTTTGTCTCTTCAGAGCTTTCCGACGCCACTGCCCTCACTTTCTCTCCATCAATATCCATCTCCGACATCCCTGTCTCTCCGTCTCTATTTCTTCCTTCGCCTCTATTAATGTCTTAATCTTTTTTTGCCCGTGAATATATGTTTGTGATTCTTAGATTGGGGAAAAACATACCTTTCTTTTCATCCGACTCCACGAAGGCAAAGTCAGCGATCGTGTTGGCTTCTCTTCCCCATAGCCCCATCAAGTTAGGCCCCGCCCTATGGTCCCCGCTCTTATCAATGTCATGGCAACCAGCGCAGTGTTCCCGAAAGATGATGGCTCCTTTCTCGGGATCTCCCTTGGGTATAACGTCATCTGTAGTAGACATGGCGAGTCGTTGGTAGCCCGTGCTGTTTCTACAGATATATTGTTAATTATTAATTTATATTTTTATCTCGAAAAGAAATCTTATACCGTTGATAAAAATGATCATCAGAAACTGTTTTCTACCTGGGATCCGATCAAAGTAGACCACATCAATTGTAAAAATTGTCAAACGTTGCATGGTGCACTACAATCATGACAATGGAAATTGAAATTAATGAGAAAAGAAAAGGCCACGAGTTGAACTCGTGCATTAATTGTGAATACTGGCGCATATGTACAAAATTTATTAATCCTAACATTGACTAATTTGGGATTAGAATATTTTCATTTTAATTTTATATGATATACAGAATATCCTTTTAAAAAAAATGCCCTTCTATTTTAATTGTCAGTTCCGTCTTTTTAACAAGGACTTTTAATTATCAAACCAAGTATTTTGTCGCTCACGCCAGCATCTGTAAACTCGTGCTGTCCTTGAGTGTTGCAAAAGCCAAATGTGAATAATAACATGAATACCTGACGCCTAGCTGGCTGCAAACCATAAAATGTGCATTTTGATATCAAACTTGAAGCTTGCATTTGGTGTGGTGACGTAAAAAAGGATATGGGCAATTCCATAGGTTGGTGGACATGAGCTTAAAATTCAAATTCAATATTTTTTTTGAATTTTTAAATACTTTTAGTCCTTCATACATTGATAGTTTCAGGAACAAAAAATTAAAAGTTTATTTTCATATACTTTGGAAAAAAATGGTCGAAGTTGTGTCTTCGCATTCTGTAGCCAAAATACAGAAAAATAGTAAATAAATGAAATATGCCTTATTACCAGTTTTGTTATTGGCATAGCTCATAGCATTTTATATATTTCTGAAGTTTAGAAGAGTCAAATTACTTAAAATCACAACAGCTTTTCAAGAAAATTTGTAGTACGGTCATTTCAAAAAGAAATATTTGTAAACCGCTCAGAGTAGTGTAACGTGAGTAACCAAAAAAACTGACTTTGTTTTCTGAAGAGAAATATTCTTCACAGTTAATTGGTGGGACTTTAAATCTTCTTCCTTCAAACAATATTTGATACGGTGATGACTATCAAAATGATAAAAAAATACGCCATTTTTAATAAATAATGATAAAGAAAAACTGTAACGTGAGTAACCGTGTAACGTGAGTAACCATCATGTAACGTGAGTAACCAGTAAAATTATGAAGTTAGGTAACATTTTCTGTGGGATGTCAAGTTTTAAGTCTCATGGTGAGTTTGTGAAGTTATTTTGTTTTAAATTAAAAGCAAAAGAGGGTACACTCGTCTTTGATGTGGACTCTTTTTTCATCAAAATATCAGTGGTCATACAATCACACAATACAAAATTGAATAGAAGTATTCACAATGCGAGAGTGCATTAGTAAGACTCAAAGTTTAGATAAACCAACTTTAAAGAGTGTTCGAACTATACATTGAATGCCGCTTAACCCGTGAACTGCTGAGGTTTTTTTTAAAATTTTTTGGGGGTAATCTAGAGCCATAATTTTGAAATATTCAGCAAAAATATGATTTTTAAATATTCATATATTGAATTAATATCATATTATTTCATATGTATTGAATTTTGATTTTCAAAATAGTTTTGACGAGTTTTTTTTTTCGAAATTTTGAGTGACATTTTGGAGCGTTTCAAGTATGAAATTTATCAATCGAAATAGTCATATTTTCAAAAATTATATGAAATTAATATTTTTCAAATAATCAAACATATTTAGTTATCTCAATTTATGATCTAATCTTGTAGAATATATAATAGGAACCTAAAAAATGAAACTTTTGTTTTATCTCATTTACGTTTTTAAAATATATTTGCGTCATAAGCATGAATTTTCAAAATGTCCGCGTAGTGCCGAAATGCTGCATAATTTAGCGGTATTTTGCACAATTTTGCCATTTTTAGCCGTATTTTTTGTTATAAAATCTCACATAATCATCCAATTTCAATTTATTATTGTTTATTCTTCAAATTAAATATTTTTCATCATTTCATCATAGTTTTAGGTGCCTAATTAGTCCTCAATTAAAGAAAAACATGGAAATGGGCCACTTTTCTGCCCTTAGCAGTGTACGGGTTAAAGTTGATTACATGTATACCACTGTGCCATGCAAAAAGCAGGGAGGTAAAGAAGAAAGGCCATCCTACACACATTTATTGGAATTTTAGTGACTTTATGTTGTTGACCATACATGGACAAATGTAAACGTGAGTAAGCCGTAACGTGAGGTAACCGCACTTCATCTGCACCCCAGTAAAAACCATTGTGTTCTTATTTTTTTAATTATATGACAAATTTTTGTTCTCCTAAATATACTTCATTTGAAATGGATATAATCAACTTCCATTATAAAGCCTGTGTAGTGGAGGACACTTTTTCACTGATGTCGACCTTGTGCATTTTATGCTGTCCAATCATGGTTACGTGAGTAACGCCGCACATTTTAAAGATTTGGCAGGAGCATTAATAAATTTGCTCAAGTTTGTTTTTTAATAGCAAGGATATGTCAGATCTGTGTACTATTGTTTGTGATAAAAAGATGTTTAACTTCGCTATTGTCAATAAGTAATTGGAGTTACAGCTGCCAAATATGAGTCTGAAGGGTTGTCTCCCAATGTAACGTGAGTACGTGGAATAGCGCCATATCGGCAGCAAAGCCTGATGGAATTTCTTGATATCAGCATGTGTGTTTTGAATAAGTGTTTCCGACAAAACTAGAGCTAGCCCCCGCCCCCGCCTCTGCGCCCACGCTCTATGCCGACGTGAATGATATGCATCTGATTCGCAAGGGACGGAGGGGGGGGGGGGTGTACGAATGACTAAATTCTCAAATAATTATACGTAGGGAAGCGATAAATTATACGCAGAGGAGATCTGTGTGCTGTTAATCTTCTACTTCCTATCGAGTGAGACAAGATTACACCCTTTTTTTAAAATCAACAACTCTATGCATGTACTGTTTACTCTATCATGCGTGCGGAAACATACATATTTGGGATGAAATGAAATTGGCCATCCTAACATTCAAAACGTGAACTTGATACTTTTAAACACATTAACGCTTTGTGCTTTCTGCACGTACGCAGGTCGAACAATTAACACAAAATTGATCAGCATGAAATATATTCACTTTTAAAATAATCTTCATATGCATAGTGATTCATTATTGTTTCTACACGTGCACACTGCACACAACACATGTTCAAGGCTATATGCTAAGAAATATTAGAATGGAATTATTGTTATTGAGGTACTTACCCCATTTTGAAACGGTGTGTATTGATTGTTTAGTTCGTAGATCTAAAAAAAAAACTGTTTTCTACCACGCGAGATCCGATCCAAAGTTATGTATATAACATCAATTGTGAAAAGTCAAGCGTTGCATGGCGCAACAATCATGGAAATGGAAATTGAAAATTTATGAGAAAAAGGTGAACTCGTGCATTAATTGTGAATACTGGCGCATATGTACAAAATTTATGAATCTAAAATTGACTAATTTGGGATTAGTATATTTTCATTTTAATTTATATGAAATACAGAAGTATCGTTTTAAAAAAATGCCCTTCTATTTTAATTTGCAGTTTCGTCTTTTAACAAGGACTTTTAATTATGCAAACGCGCAAGTATTTTGGTCGCTCACCCCAGATCTGTAACTCGTGCTGTCTTGATGTAG
>CALNVZ010000641.1:9533501-9543931 GCA_940671915.1 Paracentrotus lividus | reverse complement strand
GATTTAAAAAAGTATCGTCTCACTCGAAGAATAAAGATACAACACAGTTCCGCTAAGTCGAGTGAAATAAAATTGTCAGGTAAACCTCCCCCCGCTCGAAGTGCAAAACATTTAGTGGCAAGAGGTTGGGAGGGGGGGTATCCTCTATTGTGAAACACTATTAAAAACACAGCTGAAACAAAATCCATCGCTGCGCCGATACTACGTCACATCACCGGGGAAATGAAGTCAAGGATACAAAAAAGCACAATGGTGCACCAGCTAGGCAGTACATGTTAATCACATTGCTGGCAACACAAGACAGCACGAGTTCAACAGATGGGACGAAAAACCTATAAAAACCTGAAAGACCGGGAACCGCAATAAAATAGAAGGCATTTAAAAAGGAATCATCAAAAAAAATGAAATAACAACAATTATCAATTTAGATTCAAATGTACATAGCGCCACACAAAATCACGATTCCACCTTTCCATAAATCATTTCCATCCAATGAGAGTGCGCCATGCAAACGCTCCGACTTCAACAATATTATACATACTTGACGATCTCGGTAGAAACAAGTTTTTTAGATCTACGAACTAAAACAACAAAACACCTCAAAAGGGTAAGTACCTCAACAATAATCAATCTAAAATCTAGCAAACCTGATCATTTGTGTCAGTGGTGCACTGTAAAAACATAAGAATCACAGCAATAGAAAAAGTATGTTAAAAGTGATAATTATGCGACAATTGGTTATGTCGACCTGCGACTGCAAAACACAAGCGTTAATGTAAAAGACAAGTTCAATCACGGTTAAATGAGAGCAATTTCTTTCATCCCAAATATATTTCGCACGCATGATAGAGTAAACAGATCATATTATTTAAAAAAGTGAAATCGCTCACCGAATAGAATAGAGAGAAACACACACAGTCCCCTTGCGTTAATAATTATTTCCCTATATAATATAAGATTCAGTAAACCCCCCCCCCCCCGTCCCTGAAAGATGCATACATTCAGTGGCATAAGCGGGAGAGGGGGGGGGTACCCCAGTTTGGAAACACTATTAACACATCGATATCAAAACATCCGCTTGCGCGGATAGCATCCACTTACTCAACGTTACATATGAGACACCTTGACTCATATTTGGAGCTAACCCCATATATTGAAGGAAAAAACATTTACACACAAAGTACACAGCGAAACTATCCTGTATAAAAACAAACTAAAATTATATCTCCTGCAAATCTTAAAAATGTGTCGGTACCACTAAAAGGACACAAAAAAAACGCACATGAAAATGTCCTCATAAACAGTTATGAAGGATTATCATTCAAAAGAATATATTAAGGAGACCAAAATTAAAAATAAAAAAAATAAAGAAACACAGGTTACAGGGTCAGATAAGTTTACCACGTTAAGCGGTACCACGTACATTCCCAGTCAACAACATAAAAGTCAACTAAAATCAATAAGTTAGATGCCTCCTTACCTCCCTGCTTTGATGGCACAGTGGAACATGTAATCAACTTAACCCTACACGCTATGGAGAAAAAGGCCCATTCCATGTCTTAATGAGGACTAAAGGGCACCATACAGAAAATAAACATATTATTTGAGATATAACAATATAATGAAATGGATGAATAGTGAGATTTATAACAAAAATACGGGGGGAAAACAATGGCAAAAACCGCAAATATGCACATTCGACACGGATAAATCATGGCAGACCAAAATAAAAAAAAACAGAAATGAGAAAACAGCATTAGGTCCTATATATCAATTCACAAATAATTCATAAAGAGATAACTAAAATTGAATATGAAAAATAAAACATAAATAATTGAAAATATGACTACGATTGAAAACACTGGAAAACGCCAAAGCCCAAAGACGAAAAAAAACTCGAAAAACTATGAAAATCAAAATCACATACATAGAATAAAATCAAAAAATAAACAATGCGATATCAAAATAGGCTCAAATCCCCCCAAAACTTAAAAAAACCTCAGCACACGAAGGCACAAGGAATCGAACACCTAAAGTGTAACTAAACTACACTAATCAGCCCGCAGGGAACTATTCAAGGTGATAGACCAACGGATATGAAAAAGAATCCATCAAGAGTACCCATTACTTAATTAAACAAAAATAACTCACAACTCACCATGAATTAAACGACATCCCACAGAAAGTACCTAACCAAATTTTACGGTTACAGTACAATATACTCACGTATCATTTACAGTCTTGACTCACGTTACAAGTTTCTTTATCATTTATAAAGGTATTTTTATCATTGATATTTCATCCCGTTTCAAAATTTGAAAAGAGAAAAAGTCCCATCCAATTAACTAAGAAATTTTCAGAAAACAAAGTCAGTTTTTGTACTCACTGACATTCACCTGAGCGTTTACAATAGATCTTTGAGAGTACACAAATCTGGAAAGCTTTAATAAGTAAGACCTTCAGACTCAAAATTTAAAAAGAAATGCAATAACAAAGAAAAGGCAGATCATAAACATTCTGTATGACAAAAGAAGACACAACTCGACCATCCAAAGAAGAAAAACTAATTTTGGTTTCCCGGGAAACAGTCATAGAATACAAAATATTAAAAATTCAAAAAAATAGAATTGAATTAAAGCCATTCCACCAACCTACACCTAGAATGCCCATATCTTTACGTCACACCAACCGAAAGCAAAATTGAATCAAATCACATAGGCAGCCAGCAAGGGCAGATCATTAATAACACTTTCAACATCAAGGACAGCACATACAGATCGGAGCGGACAAAAGCTGATAATAAAACCGAAAAACGTAACTCAAATTAAAATAAAGCAATTTAAAAATACACAAAAAAAATAAAACACCCAAATAGCAATAATTAAAAAATGACAACGACAACACAATAAATGCACGAGCAACCGCCTCTCTCATAATCAATTCCAGTCAATATGCACCAGCAACGGAATTACAAGATTCACACGACCCAGTAAAACAGTCGAATGATCATACAAACGAAAATCTCGAATAAAAAAAAAAAAACAAAACGTAAAAACAGCACGGCACCAACGACCGCACAACTACAGAACGTAACCCAAGAATCCCTAGGAAAGAACCACATCTCGGAACACGGCCCGTCCAGACAGGAAAACGGGACCAAGGCGTCCAACTGAATGCATGAAAAAGCAACACGATCCTCGCAACTGCCTCCGACAGAAAAAAAAACCCCAATCAAGAACACAAACAATTCACCGCAAAAAAGATAAACAGAAAGCAAGTGGGGAAAAATAGAGACGAGAACAACCAAGAAGATAGAGAAAAGCAGGCGGAAACCTGAAAACAAAAGATGAGCAACCATAACACACCAATAACTCCCTCCAACCTTGCCCCATCCAACCCATGAGTAGCGAAAGTTGAGAGGAGGAGATACTAAGCAAAAAGAAGAAAAAACAACAAACGGGTAATAAAACAACGCCTGAAAGTAAACTTACAAAAGATCATCAACAATAACGAGAATTTCTAAAAGCTCAAAAAATGATACCCTCCACCCCCCCCCCACAAAAAAAACCCAAAAAAAACAAGAAAGAAGAAAGAAGAAGAGAAAAAGAGAGAAAAGAGGAAACCGCAAACCCACAACAAAAACGAGAAAAAGAAAGAATAATGACAACTCTCCCCCCCCCCCCCCCCCCCTCGATAAGGCACCACAAATGAGCAACAAAAACCCAAACCAAAAATTAAGAAAACCGTAACGAGCAACTTTCAACACCTCATCAGTAACATCCCATTCCTCCTCTCAACACATACGCCTCCCACCAATGGCGGGAAACCCGAAGACAAAATAGGAAAAAATGAACCCCCAACTCCCAAGCCGGACACGCCCACCACAAAACCACCCGACACCCGCCCCGTCCACCCGCCTAACTAACTGCCCGAAAATACAAAATGGAAAACACCCTATCACCGACCCACAAGCAAAGAGCACGGCCCCAAGCCCACAAAAGCCCGCCCATCCCCCCTTACAGTCAAACCAGCCAGGTCCCGAAAGATAGCCCTTCCGACTCCGGGGTAAACCACATAACAGCGACGACCGCTGTACAGGAAATTATTATATTAACTCGAAAAACTTAAACCGTGAATAAAAATGACACAAAACGTCTACCTGGACGATCAAGAGACCACACAAGTAAAAAGTCAAACTTTCAGGCACTACAATCAGACAAAAGAAATAATGAAAAAAGAAAAGGCCACATGAACCGGCAAATGGAAACGGCGCAATACAAAATATAACTAACATGAAATGGAAAATATTCATATATATAAACAGAAACCTTAAAAATTGCCCTCATAATTTGCATGTCCGTCTAACAACTAATACAACGCAAAGATTCGGGGCACCCCAGACGTAAAACCGTGCGCCGAATGCAAAAGCCAATAAATAAACAGAAACTGACCCTACGACCTGCAAACCATAAATCGCATTTGAATCAAACCTGAACATGCATCGGGGACGTAAAAAATATGGCAATTCTCCATAAGCAGAGCTAAAAATTCAAATCAATATTTTTGAATTTAAATTACTTCCCTCAACATAAGTCAAGAACAAAAATAAAATCATCATACTTGGAAAAAATGTCGAATTGTCTCCACGACCAAATACAAAAAGAAATAAATGAAAAATCCTATACCAGTTAAGCAACATCATACCCTAATCTAATAGAAGACAAAACAAAAACAACAGCTCAAAAAATTGTAGAACCTCAAAAGAAATAGTGAACCGCCAGATTACTGAGAACCAAAAAACTACTTGTTCTAAGAAATAACCCCTTAATGGGGACTTAAATTCCTTCCTCAAACAATTAACGGTACACAAAAAAAAATTCCAAAAATAAAAAATAAAGAAAAACGAACGAGAACCGTTAACGTGAAACCACAGAACGAAGTAACAAAAAAATATAAGAGTAACATCTGGTACAATAATCCAAGTAATATGTAATAAAACAAAGGTACACCTCTGGAGATCTTCATCAAAAACAAGCAACATCACACCCAAAGAATAGAAACACACAAGGCTAGAAAACCAAAAATAAACCAACTAAAGATGCGACATCATAATTCCCTACTCGAACGCCATTTTAAAAGTGGAATTCGACCCAAAGAAACAGCAATAAAAGACAATCATAATAAACAATACATAAGAAAAGATCAAAATAGACGATAATAACTAGTACTCAAGAGAAAAGTACAATCAAAACCAACAAGAAAAAAAAATCAAACAAACAATATACAAAACAACTGTAAAATAACAACCAAAAAAACACAATAAAACGCAAACCAAACAAGCCCACCAACAAAACGACACAATTCATACCGAGAAGAACCACAAATCACCAACAAATAAAGAACCAAAAAAACATTCATCACAAAGGCCAATACCAAAAAAAAAACAGAAACCCACTCCCCACAACAAAATACAAACCACGCCATCAAAACAGAAGAAAAGGCCACTACACACAGAGAAAGTGACTATTACAACAGACAAAATAAACTGAGTACCAACGAAACCACCATCCACCCATAAAAACCACATTAAATAACAAATGCGACCTAAATACCAGAAAACAACTCCAAAAAACCTTGATAGGACAACTCAACACGACTCATAATCCCAAACAAAACAGAACCGGACACATAAAGATCCAACAAAAAATCTCAAGTAACAACAACGGCGAAAAAAATTACCTATCAGAAAAACACCCAAAAGAGTCAAGTCTCAAAGACGAGAACCGTAATACCCAACCAAAGCCTGGAATCGATCACAGTTAATTAATTTCACAAAAACATACTACCCCCCCCCCGCCCTCCCCTCCCCCCCTCCCCAACCCATCCACGGAAAGGAATGCATCACCAGACGAAGGCACACGACAAAATCCAAATGAACAAGGAAATAATTATACCAAGACGTGCTAACTTCTACTCCATCGATTAACAGATTCACCCTTAAATCCAACATGCAACGTACCACATCGCGAAACAACAATTGGAATGAAAGAAATGCCATCCTACATTCAACTAACTGAGACTTAACACATTAAACGCGGCTTGCACGGACCAGCGAACACTAACACAAATGACAGCAAAATACACTAAATAATTTCATATGCCAATATGAACCCCAATAAAAAAAAAAAAATGGGGTCACAGTGCACACGCACCACAACCACAGTCAGCAATCCTAAGAAAAGAAGAAATGAGTGGACTTACCCATAAACGTGTAGAGATCGAATCTAAAAAAAAAACGTTCTACCCCGAGACCGATCAAAGAGTAAAACACACAATTAAAACAACGTGCATGCCACTACAATCAAGAGAAGAAATGAAATTTAGATGAAAAATGAACTCCGGCATTAATTAATACGGCGCATATGTCAAAAATATGAACAAAAGACTAATTGGATAGTAACATTAATAGAATAAAAACCTTAAAAAAAGCCCTCTATTTAAAATCCATCCGTCTTAAAACAAGACTTTTAATACAAACGCAAGTTTGCGCTCACTCCCAATCTGTGAAACCGCTGCCTGAAGGCAAAAAGCCAAATGATAAACATAATACCGACCAGCTGACGCAAACCAACAATTAATTGATACAATGAAACTTGCATTTCGTGGAGTAAAAAAGATACGCAGCAAAAGCCAGAATTCGAACACATGTAAAAGCCACAAAAATCTAAGGCTACCCCCACCCCCCCCCCCAACGCCTAGCCACAAAATAGCACCATTCCAGAACGGAGGGACACGACAAAATCTAAATAGAACACGAACATAATTAGCAAGGAGACTGGGCGTTACTTCTACCCACGAGTGAGGCAATCACCCTTTTTAAAACCAACAGCAGACTGTACCTAATCATGCGTGCGAACATACATTGAAGAAAAAAGCCACCACATCAAACTGAACTTATACTAAACACATTAACGCATGCTTCCACTACGCAGTCGAACAAACACAAATGACACATAAAAAACACTTTAAAAAAACCCCTCCCAATGCAAGTGACATACTGGTTACAGTGCACACGCACACAACACATTCAAGCATATGCCAAGAAAATTAGAATAATATAATGAGTACTTACCGCATGAAATCCGGGTGTATGAGCAGTCTAGATCTCCAGGCAACAATCCCCGCCTATCAAATCCAACTATGCATGTACTGTTTACTCTATCATGCGTGCGAAACATACATATTTGGGAATGAAAGAAATTGCCATCCTACATTCAAACTTGAACTTTATACTTTAACACATTAACGCATTGTGCTTTCTGCACGTACGCAGGTCGAACACTAACACAAATTGATCAGCATGAAATATATCACTTTTAAAATAATTTCTTCATATGCATAGTGATTCATTACTGTTTTTACAGTGCACACTGCACACAACACATGTTCAAGGCTATATGCTAAGAAATATTAGAATGAATTATTGTTATTGAGGTACTTACCCCATTTTGAAACGGTGTGTATTGAGTCTTTAGTTCGTAGATCTCCAAGTGCAACAATTCCCGCGCGTTTATTCGCAAAAAATTATGCAGTCGTATCTGATCTAGCCGTCTAGATAGCTTTCTGTGAGTTCATATGGTTTGCGGTCAGAACAATTACTAATTCATCTCAGCAAAAGTAGGTTTTAGTATAGCATGACATCTATGTTCTCTATCTCCTGAATATATAATGTGTGATTTAAAATAAGGTAGGTAATGCAGACGGTTTGTTCTGCTATACAGATATGTAAACATGAAGAAATATTTCGGAAAAGAATTATAAATGAGGGTACCCGGTTTTCCTAGGGTAGTCTGTATTATGTTGTCATGGTTGTGTGAGGATCAAATGAATTTAAGCGCTTGGAGGGGGCGTGGCAAGTGTTGTAGCAATACATGGGAAGGGTGCATGCCAACTAAGTGGGGATATGAGGAGAATTATAATATAATCCATTGAGGACAATTACCCTGAGACAATACCCGCCGGACATTACCCCCGGAAAATACCCCCTGGAATTAACCCCCCCGGATTACCGGACAATTACCCCCGAGGACAATTCCCCCTCGCGACAATTACCCCCCGGAATTTGAGACATTACACCCTGAGACAATACCCCCGGGACAATTACCCCCCGGACATTACCCCCGGATCACATAACCCCCCTATACCTTACCCCCGGACAATTACACATCAGGACAATTACCCCCCGGACAATTACCCCCGCTAGGACAATTACCCCCGGGACCAATTACCCCCCGAGGACAATTACCCCCCCCCAGGACAATTACCCTCCGGACAATTACCCCCCTAGGACAATTAACCCCCGGACAATTAACCCCCGGACAATTACCACCCCGAGGACAACAACCCTTGCGGACAATTACCCCCGGAGAGTTACACCCGATCACGTTACCCCCGCGACGACAATTACCCCCTTCACAGGCATTGATGTTGGAATAAGCGGCGCCCATTGTGTTAGGCCCGATGTCGCAGGTTTTCTAATTATTTCTTACTTATTTTATCATAAGAATCTCTCTTTCTCTTTTCATATTTCTTTCATCTTTGCTGCTCTCTCACTTTCTTCTTTCTTCCTTGCTTTTTCTCCCCCCCCTCTCACTTCTGCGCCATGATAAAAATGGGGGGGGGCTTGAGCTTGAGCCCCAAGCCCCCCCCCGTTTGGATACTTCATATATGCATCAGAAAATATGTAAACGGGCCTCATATTACCTTTTATTTTCAAGAACACAATTTGAAAATTCATGAAAGGACCACATTACACAAAATTAAATCACACATGTTGAATATCTCCTGATTCATTTCTGATTCAACTGATTATGATTTTTAATTATTTTGTTTAATTTCACGAAAAAATGATAAAACCTTGGTCTGAACCCATGGTTTTAAGGGCCGCAATATAAGGTCATAATTAATAAATCCATAAATTAACAATTAAGTGAAAATATAAATAAGCTTAATGTCAATTTTATGCAAAAATAAGTTATCGTAAATAAATTCATACATAAGTTATTCGTTATGGAACAGGTACCGCCAATAGAAACCATGGTTTCGGCACCGTATTTTGCAGAATTACCGTTGGGATATGAGGGCCGTTTACATATTTTCTGATGCATATAATGTGTATCCAAACAGGGAGCTTGGTGGCTGCAGCGCCTCCCCTCCCCATTTTTCATGCGCAGAAGCGCCGCTAACAAAACAAAAAAGGGGAAGGAGGGGTCGGAGGTGGTGTGGTCGAATGGATAAGTCGGCGGACTGACGATCACAAGGTACGCGGTTCGAATCCCGTCCATTCCACTAATGTCCTTTGGCAAGATATTTAATCTGCAATTTGCCAGACTTGCCAGTAAGGTAAATGGGTACCGGTATAGAAAAATTCCTGGAATGGGCTTAAGCGCCTTTATAAGGGGAGCTATGGCTATAGCCGGGTAATAATATTAGCTGCGCCACTGAATAGTTTACGTGATTAGTCGAGCGCCTATAAATGCTTAATATTGATATTATTATTAAAATTATTACTAAATGAAAGGGAAGAAAAAAGGAAAAAAAAGGAAAAAAAAGAAAGTGTGTGTGAGAGAGAGAGAGAGAGCAGAGATAGAGAAAGGAGAAAGATAAATATTAAAAGAGAGAGGGAAAGAGAAAGCATTAAGATAAGATCAAGTAGAAAAATAATTCCAAAAACTTGCGACACCAGGCGAGACTCACAATGGGCGCGCGCTTGATTCCAACATCATTGCCGGTGGAAGGGGGGGGTAACTGTCGGGGTAAATGTCCTCGGGGGCAATTGTCCGGGGGTAATTGTCCGGGGTAATTGTCCGGGGGTAATTGTTTCCGGGGGGGGTATTGTCCTCGGGGGAATTGTCCTCGGGGGTAATTGTCCTCAGGGGTAATTGTCTGTGGGTAATTGTCCGCGGGGTAATTGTCCGGGTGGGTAATTGTCGGGGGGTAATTGTCCTCTGGGGATTGTCGGGGGTAATTGTCCTCGGGGGTAATTGTCCGGGGGTAATGTCCGGGTTAATTGTCCCGGGGGGGGGGGGTAATTGTCCTCGGGGGATTGTCCTCGGGGGGTAATTGTCCTCAGGGGGTAATTGTCTGGGGGTAATTGTCCGGGGGTATTGTCCGGGGGGTAATTGTCGGGGGGTAATTGTCCTCGGGGGTAATTGTCGGGGGGTAATTGTCCGGGGGTATTTGTCCCGGGGGGTAATTGCTCCGGGGTAATTGTCGAGGGGTAATTGTCCGGGGTAATTGTCCGGGGGGTAATTGTCCTCGGGGGGTAATGGTCCTCAGGGGGTAATGTTCCGGGGGTAATTGTTCCGGGGAGGTAATTGTCCTCGGGGTGTATTGTCCGGGGGTAGTTGTCCGGGGGTAATTGTCCGGGG
>CALNVZ010000641.1:9506047-9533476 GCA_940671915.1 Paracentrotus lividus | reverse complement strand
GTTTTATATTTTTCCCGTTTTTTTGCTATATTTTATTGTGCAGGCGCGGTCCGGGGGGGGCTGGGTTGCTAGCGCGTAAGATTGAGAAATTCCTACTTTTTTGTATGACATTCTTTAACGACCCGTAAATGTTGATACTTTTTTTTTTTTTTCTTTTTTTTTTTTTTGTTGCTTGTCATTGTCGGGACCGGACGTAACTTTCCTCCTATTAAGGGTTGCTTCCCTGGCATTCCCTGGTCCGGACCATTTACCGGGATTACCCGGATAGGTTCCCCGGGGCTTCCCGGCATTCCCGGCAATTCCCGGTACGGCATACCCGGGCATTACCCCGATCTTCCCCCGGCCTTACTCCGGCCAATTACCCCCGGCCTACCCCGGAATTAACCGCGGACTCCCACTTCCCGCAATTAATAGGCAATTCAGGCTACCCCTCGGCAACCCCGGCATACCGGGACATTCCCCCACATTCCCGGCATTCCCTGGACATTACCCCGGACATTACCACCATTACCCCGAGGAACACCCTTCCGGCAATTACCCCGGGAGGTACCCGTATCACGTTACTCCCCGACGCATTACCCCTCCGCATTTTGTGTTGGATCAAGCGGCGCCCCTTGTGGGTTAGGCCCGATGTCGAGGTTTTCTATTATTTTCTACTTGTTTTTCAGTAATGATCTCTCTTTCTCTTTTATTTTCCTTTCATCTTTGCTCTCTCCTCCCACTTTCTTCTTTCTTCTGCTTTTCTCCCCACCCCATCTCACTTCTGCGCCAGTGATAAAAACTGGGGGGGGCTTGGCTTGAGCCCCAGCCCCCCCCCGTTGGATTTATATATGCATCAGAAAATATGAAGCTCATTTACCTTTTATTTTCAAAGACCACATTTGAGAATTCTGAAAGGACCAATTAACAATTAATACACATGTTGAATACTTGATCATTTCTGTTCAACTGATTTGATTTTTATTATTTTGTTTTATTTCACGAAAATGGATAAAACTTGGTCTGACATGGTTTTAAGGGGGCATAAGGTCATTAATAATATCCATAATTACAAATTAAGTGGATATACTAAGCTTAATGTCATTTTTATGCAAAAATAGGTTATCGTAATTAAATTCTACATACAGTTATTCGTTATTGGAACAGGTCGCCATAGACCATGGTTTCGGCACCGGTATTTTTGCAGAATCTACGTTATGGGATATGGAGGGCGTCTACTCTCTCTTTGATGCTTACTAATGTGTATCATACAGGGAGCTGGGTGCAGCGCTCGCCCTCCCCATTTTTCATGCGGCAGAAGCGCGCTAACAAACAAAAAGGGGAAGGAGGGGTCGGAGGTGGTTGTGGTTCGAATGGATAGTCGGCGGACTGCGATCACAAGGTACGCGGTTCGAATCCCGGTCCATTCACTTAATTGTCCTTGTGCAAGATATTTATTGCATTTGCCAGACTTGCCCAGTAAGGTAATGGGTACCGGTATAGAAATTCCTGGAATGGGCTTAAGCGCCCTTATAAGAGGGCAGCTATGGCTTAGCGGGTATAATATTAGCTGCGACTGATAGTTTACTAATTAGTCGAGCGCCATTAAATGCTTAATATTGATTTATTATTTAAATTTATTACTAAATGAAAGGAGAAAAAAGGAAAAAAAGGAAAAAAGAAGTGTGTGTGAGAGAGAGATGAGAGAGAGCAGATAGAGAAGGGAAGATAAATATAAAGAGAGGGGAAAGAGAAAGCATATAGATAAGATCAAGTAGAATATTCCAACTTGCGACCCGGCGAGACTTCACAATGGCGCGCGCGTTGATTTCCAACATCATTGCCGGTTGTGGAAGGGGGGGCGGTACTGTCCGGGGTAAATGTTCGGCGGCAATTGTCGGGGGTAATTGTCGGGGGTATTGTCCGGGGGTAATTTTCCGGGGGCGGGTAATTGTCTCGGAGGGAATTTGTCCTCGGGGGTTGTCCTCAGGCGTCTCCGTAATTGTTCTCTGTGGGTAATTGCGGGGGTAATCTGTCCGGGTGCGATGATGGTGGAGTCTGGGCTGTCCGGGTTGTCTCGGGCGGTTAATGTCTCGGGTTTGTCGGGGTTTGTCCGGGTGTAGTCCGGAGGTAATTGTCCGGGGGTTAATTCGTCTCCGGGGGGGGGGTATTGTCCTCGGGTCTCGGGGTAATTGTCTAGGGGGTATTGTCGGGGGAATGTCCGGTTGGGGGGTTTGTCCGGGGTTTGTGGGGTATTGTCCGGGGTAATTGTCCGGGGTATGTCCGGGGGTAATTGTCCGGGGTAATTGTCGGGTGGTCCTTGTCCGGGGTATTGTCTCGGGGGGTAATGGTCCTAGGGGTGCTTGTCGGGGGTAATTGTCGGGATGGTTATTGTCCTCGGGGGGTAATTGTCGGGGGTAGTTGTCCGGGGGGTTGTCCGGGGGTAATTGTCATTGTCCGATATATAAGTATGTTTGTTTATAACGGCCGAAAGCCGTAAAATTTTTTTTCACCCTACAGCATGACCAGCCGGTGTGAAAAATTTTAAGGTACCTTTTCGCACCCCGTTTTAAGTTCGTCTCTGGATCCGCGCTGGTGATGTCAGTTTGGTGTATTTGTTATTGATCTCAGCGCAATGTCACGAGCAGTAATATTTGCCTCTCCTTTGATCACTACTTTCACACTATCTCACCGAATCGCTACTATCCCTCTCCCCTTCTCTCTCTCTCTCTCTCTCTCTCTCTCTCTCTCTCTCTCTCTCTCTCTCTCTCTCTCTCTCTCTCTCTCTCTCTCTCTCTCCTCTCTCTCTCTCTTCTCTCTCTCTCTCTCTCTCCTCTTCTATCTCTCTCTTCTCTCTCTTACTTCTCTCTCTTCTTCTTCTTCTTCTCTCTCCTCTTTCTTATCCTCTTTCTTCTCTCTCTCTCTTCTCTCTCTCTCTCTTCTCTTCTCTTTTCTTCTCTTCTTCCTTTCGTCTCTCATCTTAAATTCTCTCATCTGTTTTTAATTACCTTTTATCTAATTGCGTTTAATCAGCACCATTTCCTCTTAAAAAACTTGGCCTAGAAAATTTTAAATAGTTTAATTCCATTCTTACATTTGACCCTTTTTTCTTTCAAAAAGCTGGAACAAATTTCTCCGAGATTGAAAAAATCTACTATGACCTTTGTACGGGAAAATTTGTAATAATGGCTTGAATAGATCAATTATTAAGTTTCTCCAATACTACTTATTCAATTTATCAAACAAATATACTGAGCCTGTCATCCAGAAAGCGAAATCTAATAAGTATTAATCTTAATAGTCTAATAATGATTTCTTTACCTATTTTTGTTTTGTCAATATGTTTATTGAATTTATGTCTTGTGTATTGTAGGCCATAGTCTTCTATGATTGTGCTTATTGTTTCTTGGATATTTCAATCGGGATTTATGTCATAAATTTGATTGATTTGATTTTTTTATTTGTTTTTGGTTTAAACCTCAGTTTGTGTTCGGGGTGGGGTTTGTGGTCTGAGCCTCACGAACGAATTACCAATAGTCGTCACATGCTAATACATAATAGTGGTTTCGCTGGCTCGGGAGTTATCTAGACAGCATTAAAGAGGACTTTTTCAAAATGCCTTGCAATCCTCGTTTTCTATCTTCTTCATAACTTTGATAAGTTTCCATGGTACCGCAATGTCCCTTTGGCTTGTGAGATATTGTAACGTTATTTTGCAATACGAATTCATCAAAGGCTACTTTACTGGGGATACCCGTTCTTCTTTTTTTCATACCAAGGTTTTATTTGTGTCAATATGCGTCTATGCGTATAAACAGTGCTAAACTTCTGATGATTGAAAAGAATGAAGACTACCGCCCTGCTTATGTAGTACTCAAAGTATGCTTCTTTTATGTTTTGCAAGGGCGAATGCCGTATAATTCCTTTAAGCCTTCTGATTGGTGGTCATTGAGTTGAAGTAAGTGACCCGATTAACGTTCTAGATTATCTAGACGTAAATTCCCCCACTACGTCTAGATTTGAAGGGAACCTTACCGTATTGGGAACGTCGATTTTGCCCGGTTTCTAAATTTATAAGCTTTCCAGTTGTTCAGGAATACCAGTTTCATGCCCTCTTTTCGCCGACTTCCCAGTATTGCAGGGTTTGGGGTTTTGAGTGCTTTTGATATGTCTTCACCATCTACGTTCTAGATACGGTCCTCCGTTGTCCAGCCAAGCCCCTATGACAATAAGACCGGGCATTTAGTTTGGGCGTAACTTCTTTTTGTACTTTTTTTTTTCCAATTTCTTTTTTCTTTCAATTTTAACTGGGCGGAGGGGATTATTCGTCTTGCTGCCGCCGTTATTAAGGCCAGCTCGGATTAACTGTTTGCGCAAAATGAACCATGTTCCATTGATGATGATCAAGCATTATATAATTGTCAGTATTTGTTGTAATGATTAACTAATTGGGACAGAAAGACAACACAGATTCGTTGTCGTCTTGCCTACTCGATTTATACACCGTCTTCTTTTGGTGGCGCTGCAGGCCAGCTTCAGTAGGCCGGAGAGATCGGTCGTTTCTTTTCGTTCCGGTCTGCATGGGCGGAGAACATCCCGGGGTTCCTGGTATGACCCGCGATCAATAGTCCCTTAGCTCCTTCATTCAAATGGATACTTGAAAGAGAGGAGGAAATATGGATGGGTTGAAGTTGATTGTTTAACTTCATTCAGATCTGACAGTAAATCCCTGTTAGCTTGGTGTAATCACCAACTTTAGGTCGGACTTGCGGAATCGCGCCTGTCAGTGGTAATTGTCCTGATACGATATAAAGTATGTTTGAAATTTTATAACGGCCGAAAGCCGAAAAATTTTCAACATTATCACCCTACCAGCATGACCAGCGCGGTGTGAAAAAATTTTAAGGTACCTTTTCGCACCCCGTTTAAGTTCGTCTCTGGATCCGCGCCTGGAATGTCAGTTGGTGTATTTGTATTTATCTCAGCGGCAATGTCACGAGCAGTAAATATTTGCACCTCCCTTTGATCACTCACTTTCACACTATCTCCACCGAATCGCTACTATCCCCCTCCTCCCCCTTCTCTCTCTCTCTCTCTCTCAATCCGATTCTTCTCTTGTCTCTCTCTGATTCTCTGATTATACGTGCTCATCTTCTTCTTCTCTCTTTTCTCCGCTCACAGATATCTTTCTCTCTTCTCCTCCCGCTCCTTCTCCTCTCTCTCTCCCTCTCTCTCTCTCTCTTCTCTCATCCTCTATCTCTCTCTACTGGTTAAGTTCTCTCATCTTCTCCTCTCTCCTCTTCTTCCGTTTCGTTCTCCCCTCACTTCCCTCTCTCTCTCTCTCGTCTCTCGTCCCTCTACTCCTGCCTCTATCTCTCTCTCTTACTCTCGTCCCTCTTACTTCTCTCTCTCTCTTTCTCATCTCTCATACTCTCTCCCACTCTCATCTTCTCTCATCTTCTCTCTCTCGCTCTCTATACTATATCTCTCTCTTTTTCTCTCTTCCTATTTCTCTTTGCGTCATTAAAAATAAAGAATTTCATCCTTATCATGACTGGTTTTAAAAATTGATTTTATTAATTTTTAATCCATGACAATTTTTATCCTCTTAAAAAAAAACTATAGGCAAATCTCAGCAAAACACAAATCGTAATGAAAATCATAATTTAACCATAATCTACCATTTGCAACCTTTTATCAGAGGCCAAAACAAATTTTGGATGAAAAAAAAACTAACTAAGGCTTTGCGGATTGTAATAACAAATAATAATTAACAGTTTCATACCAATCATACTTAATTCAACTCTTAATCCAAACAAATATACTGAGCCCTGTTCACCAGAAAGCCGAAATCTAAATTAAGTATTACAATCATAATACGTCTAAAATGATAATTCTTTTACCTATTCTTTGATTTTGTCAAATATGTTTACTCTGAATTATCATGTCTTTGTGTATGTAGGCCATATGTCCTTTCTATGAATTGTAGGCCTATTGTTTCTTTTGACGATAATTCAAAATCGTGGATTTAATGTCAATAAAATTTGATATGATTTGATTTGATTTTATTTGTTTTGGTTATAAACCTCAGACTTGTGTTCGGGGTGGGGACGTTTGTGCGTCTGAGCCTCACGGCAAACGATAATGGTCCCACAATAGTCTCACAATGAACATAATAGTGAGCTTTCGCTGGACTACGGGGAGCTTATCTAGAACGTTAGCATAAAAGAGGGCACTATTTTCAAAATGCCTGCAAATCCTCGTTTTCTATCTTCTTCAATAACTTTGAATAAAAGTTTCCAATGGTAACCGCACATGTTCCCTTTGGCTTGTGAGATATTGTAACGTCTATTGTTGCAATACGAATTCAATCAAAAGGCTACTTTACTGGGGATACCCAGTTCTTTCTTTTTTTTCATACCAAGGTTTTATTGTGTCAAATGCGTCTATGCGTATAACAGCTGACCTAAAACATTGCTGATATGAAAAGAAATAAACTACCGCCCTGCCATTATGATTAGTCAACTCAAAGTATGCTTCTTTTATGTTTTTAGCAAAGGGGGAAATGCCTGTATACATTCCTATTAAAGCCCTCTCTGATTGGCTGGTCATTGAGAACGTAAGTGCACCCCAGATTAACGTTCTAGATTCATCTAGAACGTAATTCCACCCCAACTTAACGTCCTAGATTTGACAACGGGAAACCTTACACCGGTAACTATGGGAAACGCTCGATTTTGCACACGGTTTCTCGAAATTTAAACGCTTTCCCAGTTGTTTCAAGGAAATACCAGTTTCATGCCCTCTTTTCGCCGTACTATCAGTATGCAGGGTTTGGGGTTTTGAGCTCTTTTGAAAATATAGCTCTTCACCATGCTAACGTTCTAGATAAGGTCCTCCGTAGTCCACCGAAAGCACCCTAATGACAATAAAACACGGGCATAGTTAGGGAGGTAAACTTCTTTTTGTACTTTTTTTTTTCCAATTTCTTTATTCTTCAATTTTACACTGGGCCAGGGAGGGGAATTACGTCTGCTGCCGCGTTAAATTAAGGCCAGCTCGGATACTGTATTGCGCAAAAATGAACCAATGTCCATTTATGATGAATCAAGCATTATAATAATTGTCAGTCATTGTGTCAAATGATTAACTAATTGGGACAGAAAGCACTAACACAGATTCGTTGCTCGTCTGCCTACTCGATCTATACACCGTCTTCATTTTGGTGGCGCTGAGGCCAGCTTCAGATAGGCGAGAAGATCGGCTCGTTTCTTTTCGTTCCGGTGCAAGGCGCGGAAGAACATCCGGGTTCCTGGTATATGACCGCGATCAAAATAGTCCCATAAGCTCCTATCATTCCAAATGATACCTGAAAGGATGAGGAGGAAAATATGGGAGATGGGTTGAAGTGATTGTTTAACTTCATTCAGAATCTGACAGTAAATCACTGTTCCAGCTATGGTGTAATCACGATTACAAACCTTTAGGTCAGACATGCAGGAATCGCCGCCTGTCAGTGAGATTTTTAAGTCAATCGGTCTTTTAGTTTCTGAGATATTGAAGACTGAATATCACCTTAGTCATAAGCGTACCTGGGTACGCTTAAGATAACACTGTAGTCTATGTGCATGATGGAGTGAAAATAATCACCTTTTACTTAGTATGACTATTGTGCAGCATGTAATGATGCCTAGAAATTATTTTTCAGGGTTTCCTCTTGACACTTCACACTGTAAAAAATATTTGTATTTTTACAGCAAATCTGCTGTCAGCAGAGTCGCCATAGAAAAAAAAAATGTAATTTTAAAAACAATTTTGTTGTAAATTTCTCCTGCAAATAATTACGTGAGAAATACAAAATATACATCCGAAGTAACACATTTGTTCCGTTTTAACCAAATATGTAAGCTATAGAACTATAATGATTTTTTTTTCCCCCTTCTCTTTCTTTAATTATTAGAGGAGAAATTTACAACAAAACTGTTATTTTAAATAACACTTTTGTATGGCGATTCTGCTGACATCACTTTTCTGTATTTTTTTCTTTTATTATTTTTTACAGTGCACATACACTCACAACAACTATAGCTATATAGCCTACCACTGGTGACAGGGCTCAATCAATAATGCAGTATTATATTACTCAGAACGAAGTCCTGGGGTCACATTAGGAGGGACCGTGGATGGAATAGGGCCCAACAGCTGAGATATTTGCAATCCCCAACAAACTAGTGCGATATAAAAGATGGACATTGTACTTCCAAAAATATACGTTTTCTAATACATGGATACTGCAATATGAAATCAATAGTCAATCGTTATAATACCAAAGAGTATAGACCATCCACAATAATGATCGGTGCCCCTTGACAAAAGTAATAGGCAAAAGACGAGAGGAGATATATTGCTTTAAACTGGATATAATGTTCATCATAAAATTTGATACAATTTCTTTTGCATAATTATGAATCATTGCAAAAATGTTTGAGGAATGAATGAATTTCCATCGTTCCAAGACATGCAAATTGCTTATCATTATGATTTTTTTTTTCCAGTTGATAATTCAGTAGTTATATTAAATTAGAAATTTGGAGAAAAATGAAAGCAACAATGTTGTATTTATCAAGGTCAAACATACCTTTCTTTTCATCCGATTCAGCAAACTTATAGCCGGGTAGGGTACTGGCTGGTCGGCCCCAAATGCCCGATAGATTAGGCCCAGATCGCTGAATACCACTGGGCTCAACAGAGTGACAAGAACCACATATTTCTGCATAAAGTACCTTTCCTCTATCCGGGTCTCCAGTTGGGAGGGCCCACGTAATATTTGCATCAATACTGCAGATGGAGTGATAATGATTTGAATAATGATGATGATTATGAAATATAATAACATTATAAAAATAAGGATAATACTATATAGGCCTACTACTACTACTACTATTACAACAACTACTACTACTACTGCTGCTGCTGCTGCTGCTGCTGCTGCTACTACTACTACTACTACTACTACTAGTACTACTACTACTACTACTACTATTACTACTACTACTACTACTACTACTACTACTACTACTACTACTACTACCACTACTACCACTACTACTCCTACTAATACTTTTACTTATAATAATAACAATGATATGTCTTATATCGATGTTGATACATTATATTTTGATATGGCATAGTAATGATAATAGTGATAATATATGAAAGTAATATATTATCTTGATGATGTTAATAAAGATAATAATCACAGTAAAAAAAAAAAACAATCATTGTGGTGTGGGACTAATGCTAATTCAAATAATACTTACGATTCAATTACAGGTCCGCTTGATTATACATAATGCGTCAAATTAATATCTCGTCTGGACTAAACATAATTTTTTCAATTAGGCCTACAATATTATTTCCATAAATTAAAGTTTTCGAATAAATCTTTGTATCAACATTTATGTAGGCCTTTAAGCTTTTCCCATTACCACTCCTTCACTATTCTTTATTCAGCAAGAACTTAATACGTTTTTATAATTCATAGGGTTTTTTTTTTTTTGCAATTAGTAACACTGAAAATGAATGAACAAGGTTATTGTAAAAAAAAATAGCAATTGAAATATTTCAGAAACACCTTTAAGCGTTTAATTAAACAAACAAATAAATAGGCTTACCTCATTGCTAATACAGTTACTTGGTACTCTTCATTTGATCACTGAAACTTTGACAATGCTTTGAAACCATTCCACCATTAGCGTTCATGTTGTTGCATTAATTTGTGTCTGCTACTCTAATCTTATTTTAATTTAATGATTGTTTCCGCTCAATTTTCTTGATGGTACCGGCAATTTCAGAAGCCTTGTGTGTGTGTGTGTGGGGGGGGGGTGGCAGCTCATTTATACATGTAGTCCAATATTTTTATTTTTTTTTATGAGAGATATTTATAGGCTGCTGCTCATATTATAGGCAATAATAATTTTTCAGGGTGGATTCGGGAGCATGCTGTTCTCCCTCCCCGAATGAGCAAAATTTCGGGAGGGATTTCTGGAACATTCGTGGAGGGATTCGGCTCGTTTCGAAATGTTCAAAACCATCCAAATACCCTCCAAATTACTCCCGAAAGTGGCCCCAACAAATTCCATTCGGGCCACATTCGGGTTGTTTGGATGGAATTAGGTTGAATTCGTGCTCTGACTCGGGACCTATTCGGGACCTATTCGTCTCTGATATTCGCCTGCGTGCTGAGGGTCTATTGTTATGAAATTTAAAATGGAAAACTTAATCCTGCCTGGCTGCCAGACTTATATATATATATATATATATATATACATACATACATATATATATATATATATATATATATATATATATATATATATATATATATATATATATATATATATATATATATAGCACTCCATGCACATCCTCTGACGTCACTCACAGAGGCTGCAATAGACCAGTTTACCAAAGTTTTTTATTAAAATTTTATGCATACTTTTTAAACAAAGGTGTTCTTAACAACCTGAAAGCTTGCCAGAGGCTTTCCCGGCATAGCAACAACTAATATAAACAAACAGGAGTCCATGTATTGTAGTTCATTCTTTTATTACAGGTTGTTTGAATACCTTGTTACTATGTTGCTAGGAAAAAATATGCATAAAATATGAATATGTTAGGAAACTTGTCTATAGATTTGGAAGAAGAAAAGTAGTATTTTTGAAGCTCCCAATTTTGAGTGTTTCTGAAGGAAATACTTCCTAGGTGGGCAATGAAAACACTTAGCTTTAGTATTTTTGAATTGTGTAGCTTATCAGTTTTCGTTTGATGTGTAATTTCGCTTTTTCATTTGTCGGTCCGGTCGGGGTCTTTAATTTCTGCCTCAATATGTTTTGAGGTTTTATAAAAATCAATTTCACACGTATTGCACTTACCCTACCAAATAATGCCTGAGTTTATTTTTCTTTTCTTTTTTTCCCATCGTGATAAACCATATTCTATTCAGTGCAATTTTCTGTATGTTAACCCTTATCTGTGGGGAATTCCACGTAACTGTTTAAGCTGCCCTTTATGCTGCGAGGGGTAATAATATCAGCTCTAGATCTATATATCCAATATGTTATACAAGAGACTTTGCACTTCAAACAACTCTGTTAATGCATTGTTCCTACTGTGTCATCCTGATGTAAACCTTTGTTTTCATTAATGGAGATTGTCATTTTAAATGGTGAAAAAGAAAGAAAGAAAGATCTAGCACAACGAACATTAAAATCATAGGGCCTACAATTCCTGAAGGATCATTGACATGAGTAATTATTTACAATTATGGAACATAACTATTCTACAGCACGACATTTAATGATCTGAGGCTAATATAAACAAACAGGAGTCCATGTTTTATGCACATTTTCCTCTTATTTGTTTTTTTTTTTAGAATTATTCTTTGAAAAGGTGACGATTCTCTTAAAGTAATAGCATCACTTCAATTTTTTAATTGACGTTAAAAATAAAATTAATGGGCTTCTCGAAGAGAACTTTGTGAGCGCGAAGCGCGAGCCGAAAATTTTGGCTGATAATGACCTAAATGTAGTGTATTTTCGTCACTTTTTGCCTCTTAGTTATATATTTTTTGTTTTAATTCCTTTAGAAGCTGATGACCACCTCCCTTTAAAAAAATGCGAGCATGGACAGAGAATGGAAAAACAATAACCTGGTAACTGATATGGGCATCAAGAATCATTGAATGGGTCGTAATCAAGGGGTAAACTTTGGGAGCGCGAAGCGCGAACCGGATAGGGGAATTTGTTTAAGCACATTATAGCCTGTGAGCATTTTGTATACATTCATGAACCCCTTATGAAAGAAGCCCATTTTACAACTAATTACTTCAGAATTCAAAATAACCATGAAGGGAAAACCTTTTTAATATTATAGCACAGACGAGCGCGGAGCGCGAGCAAAAGAATATTCCACTTAAGGAACTGAAACCATGGTATTTCAAGCTGCTTTAATTTCTTATGTTGTTATTCAATGCAGAGCATTTTTGCAATGAAGGGGGGGGGGGTTCGCCCTTCTCCATTTCTTTTCCTTTTCTTTCTTTCAATCTCTCTCTCTCTTTTTTTTTTTTTTTTGTTTTTTTGTCAAGCGGACCCTACTCGCCAGCCGGGGGGGGGGGTTCGTTCGAACCCCCCGAACCCCCCTGGCATATCAATTCTACTCCACGTGAAATGTAATCTAACGTATGACATTAAATCTTAACATAATAGCACGACGTCCATTATTTGAGGAGGGGAAACGCAACATTACATTCATGAGTTTAGTGGAAATACATGCATCTGAGCGGCGCAGAAAATTATACGGGCGCTAACGGCGGGAAGCGACCGATTGACAATACTGCATGCAATTATTACTTAGCGTACAAAAACTCGCCTAAGAAAACTTCCCTGTCGGTAAAATGGTATTATCAGTCGATCCGTTCGAGGAAATTCGTCATGGACATGAAATAAATAATTGAACTTTTATCATAGTTTTCGCAGGTAGAAGCTTCAGACCAGATTGGGGAAAAAGACATTTTGGCAAGCCTATAACACCATTGTGCTAAAGTTGTAATCAGAATCTTTATTTCACATAGATTGATGTTCCTAACGATTATTGATATAAATAGTGATCTTGTCACATCTTGCGAAGACGCCGTCCACATGCGATATGCATGTGATATGCGGAAATATTGACCCATCGAGTAAAGATTCGTTTGTGATAATGTTCAAAGTGACAGGACTTTTTTTTAACCAATCGAAATGAATGTACCATATTTGGAAAGCTGAGAATTCAAGCTTTTAAAAACTGCTTGATTATTAAGGTGTAATATAATTATGCGTAATCGAGGAAGATGACTATACAGCGTATGAGCTATTTTGAGAGCAAAATTGCCCATATTGTACAGGAATTTGATCTTACTAGGATTTCGAATTGACTCAAGTGACAGGACTTTTTTTTTCCCTTTGCAATTAGTTATTCCTATTTTTGAAAAATTCAGACTCTTAGCGTACTTATTCAAGTTGATCATTTCTTTGAAAAGGTAGTTGCTCGCCATAATCAAGAAAACAAAGTGAAAAAACTGTGCAAATTACAAAAAGTCTATGGCCGCGTTCGCTTTGCGTAGAGTGATAGCGCCCTCTTCCCCTTAAGTTTACGACTAGAATTGATATGTTACGGGCCTGCTATATATATAGTTTGATAACAGCGATATTGATATTCGGGAGTAAATATTTTTCGAACATCCATATGCCTAGCAAGACGTTTTTCATTTAATCAAATTGAAAAAGCAAGTTCTGCTGTAAGTGCGTACATAATGTGTGTGAGTGAGTGAGTGTGTGTGTGTGTGTGTGTTGTTGTTCTTGTCCTTAAAATTGATGCTCCATATGCAAAGGGGAAGTAGAAATAATGTTATTCATAACACCGTTACCCGATCCTTAGCTTTCTTCCTTACGCTTTCTTTATCTCTGTTTGCACACATACACACACACACACACACACACACACACATACACACACACACACATACACTCAGACATGCAAACACAACAAACGCAGACGAACTCTCACTCACACACACTCACCCACGCCCACACACACACACACACACATAACACACACATCCCTTAACAAAACAGACACACACTCACACACACGCATACTCATCTTCGCATGCACAAAGTCACCCTACACACGGCTTTTTTTTAAATAAATATTTCTCTTTCTCTCACTCCCCCCCCCCTACATTTCCTCTTTCCTCTCTCCTCCCCTTCTTGTCAACATCTTTGGTGGGGAATCCCCAATGATTTCAACATAACGTGTGCAGCCTCGATGGGAATTTTAGCTCCAAGCTAGGTACGTTCTTCGGCAATTGTAATAATTATGGACAACAATAACCTGTCTTGCAGATAAAGATCAAATATGCTTTTCAGACTGCAGTTAAAATCCTTAACCCCAGGAAATAGGTAGGGCTAAGAGGGGGGGGGGGGGGCCCTAGTACCACCTATTCCTGGGGTAAGCTTAGCGTTTCGGTTTCAGACTGCGTTTTACCAAAGTAGGCTAGCACGGAAATAGTACGGTACTATCTGCCCTTGCTAAAAAGCAGGGTTAGCCACGGGTAATTGCGGAGTTAGCCGGGCAATTGCGGTGCTAAGAGTTGCAGTCTGAAACCAAACCGTGCTAAGGAAAAGCGGGGCTAAAGCATTAGCCAATCAATAAAATGCTGGTCATGAATATGCATCAATTATTCGTAACTTGATAACACAAATATAGAGAAAAAACAATGAATAAACTAAGGAAAAGAGAAAAACCAATGCAATAACATAAGGAAAAGAGAAAAACAATGAAAACATAAGGAAAGAATGGAAAAAAACCATGAATAACATAAGGAAAAATGTAAAACACAAGAATAACATAAGGAAAAAGAGAAAAACAATGAATAACATAAAGAAAAATAAGAAAACAATGAATAACAAAAGAAAAGATAAAAGCAATGATAACATAAGGAAAGAAAGAAAAACAAAGAATAACATAGGGAAAAAGAGGAAAGCAATGAATTAAAACAATGAATAACATAAGAAAAAGAGAAAAAAAACAAGGAATACATAGGGAATAGAGAAAAACAATGAATAACAAAAAGGAAAGATAGAAAACATAGAATAACATAAGGAAAGAGATAAAACAATGAAGAACATAAAGAAAGAGAGTGAAATCATTGATATTCATGATCCAGCAAATAGTATGGGTTAAGGAATACCCGCTGTGAAAAGCCATTGAATTCTTAACCCCGGCTAAGCAAACAGTATGGGTTAAGAAACACCCAGTTCTGGAAAAGCCCAAAAAAAAAGATAGTACGGGGTTAAGGATAGTATGGGGTTAAGGATAGTACGGGGTTAAGAAATAACAGTCTGAAAAGGGTATTGTCGTCACCATCATATTTTTATAAGTGGCAAATAGAACTTTTTATCATTATTGCATGTGTACCAAATTATATACGGTTGCTTAATCATCAAAGTGGATATATGTATTAAGCGCTATTTAAATGCAACTATTATTATTATCATTATTATTTGTATCAAAGCAAATATAAAATTACAATGCAGCAAAAGAATGATGGATATAAACTGAAACAAGTTGGCAATATTGTGAAACAAATAATCCCTCGAAAACGATTTATAAGTTACAAGTCAAGGTAGATTCGTACATGTAAATATGATGGACTATTGCCCAATGTGTGGTAAATTGGAAAATGTAGGCAAAATTAATATCAAAGAAAAGAACAAAAACCAGGAGCAAATTTATACCGTATTTGCAGAATACAAGATGCGTAGATGTAAAGAGAGAAAGATAGATAGAGAGAGAGAGAGAGAGAGAGAGAGAGAGAGAGAGAGTGTATTGTTCCACTTGTCAGAATATTCAAAGTAAAAAGTTTATTATTATTATCATTGATTACTTATTATCATTTTACTTGCATGCTCGAAAATTTTCACTTGTCTTTGGAATTTCAGCTCGAATAGGCCCTTATGTAAAAGTAAAAAACTTCAAGGTAGTTGTCACTTTTCGGTCTTCCTAAATATTAAACCACCTGGCTTTATTTGTCATTTCTTACATGGCATAGACGAATTTAAACTTCATAATAATTAGAATTTTGCACAAAAGATAACACCAGGGGGGCATTTCATCAAAGGACTTGTCGGACATTTTATCCGACAAATTTGCTCTCAGCCAATCAGATGCAAGCATTTCAGTAGCTTATAACAGTTTGTCGGATAAAATGTCCGACAAGTCTTTTGATGAAATGCCCCCCGGGAGATGCAGTTGATTTACCATGCAATTGATTTACAATAGGCCTACGATATGAAATGATACTTTGTAGCTCAAATGAAATCGTATGTTTTGGGTTTGTTTTGTTTTGTTTTGTTTTGTTTTTTTCATTTGAAAGTTTCACAATAGCAGGCCTAATTATATATCTACCTTAATGTTTTATAGACTTTGTTTTCTTTATGTGTGTTGACATTCATACCCAGTTATGGGGTATGTTTTTCAGCTACTAATTGGTTTTCTTATTTATTGGGTTTTGCATGTTGTCGTTTGCAGTGGATAAACACAATTCTATTTTTAACTTTGGATTCTATGTGTTTGATTGAGTTGGGGTTTTTCCATCGTTTTCAATTCTAGAGACAAGGGTTAAAAAGACAACTGTATGCAACTGTTGTGTATACAATCATTGATGCAACTAATGTATTCAAATTAATGTTGTGCATGAACAGTTAAGATATTCAGGTTGTGGGAAAATGAATATGATTGTATTTTCACTCACAAGGCTGCGTCAGTTTATTCAATGTCCTGTTCATCATGTTCATCCGATCCGTGGGGCGGCGATCGAGAGGGATGTTATATAGGGGAGACTGGGGTATTTATGGCCCTGGGGTAATTATGGCCCCTTTGTCTTTGAGAGCTTATAATTCTTTGCTGCACTTACACAATGATAATTTAATTTTTACACATGCCTAGCTAAACTCTTCCTACTATCATATAAGAAAAATATGCCATTTACATGAAATTTTGTGCTTAGGGGAGCCTAAAATGTACGGCAATTACAATTCTGTTCGTTGGAAAGTGGCAAGTCTGCTTTTTTATGTGGGGTGTGATATCATTAATTAAAATCATTTCAGATGAAATTTTGATTGAAACTGAAACAATAGGAAGTAAAAGACACAACAGAAAAACTTCCACCTGAATATCTTCAATAGTATAGTAGAGCTGTAAAGGGGGATCAAATTGAAAATGTCACCATTTGGGGTATTTATGGCCCCTAATGCATAAACAGTGTATAAGCTCAAATAAGCGTAGATGGGGGCATTAACTTGTACGATTTTGTACATAAATATATGTATTGCTTTGATTGCAAAATTTCAACATTTTGGCTGAACCAATTATTGATTAAATCATTGTTGGTGGTTGATAAGTGTATTAGGAATACCCCACAATATCTATTATACACTACCATAATTAATTAGCATAATATCGTTGAATTCATACAGTCATTACAATACGGGCCATAAATACCCCAACCCGTGGGGTAATTATGGCCCCCCAAAGTTGTTAACATAATGGTAATTAATATGCAAATGAGAAGCAGCAGGTTTGTACTTTCCTTTGTATATTATAGGTATATGGACCGACTGTATTTTTACAAATTTAGAATATCATTGGACTCTTCATTTAATGGTAGTAATAGGAAATGTGAAAAAGGGGGCCATAATTACCCCAGTCTCCCCTAATCCTCGAAGTAGAGTATTTAGTTCATGGTATTGCACAAGTCCCGATGATATAAATAAATGAACGAAGATGACATTACGATATATACACGAGTAGAGATACGAAGCGATCGGTAGACAGTATAAAGTCCGCGAATATATCGAGAATGGAATATACCGGTATAGCAAAAGGAATATAAATTTATTACAAACTGAAGATGAAGAACGGAAGATGACGATAATAGAGTTCCGCTGGTGAAAAGCGATAATAAATGCGATTGATGTGAAGTTGGAATATGTTCACGAAAGTCACGGAAATAAAACAAAGTTCGCGAGTACAAAACACAACGTAAACGATTTATTCCAGTTATTGGTATTCCAAAGAAAATATAAAGTAATTCGGAGTCGCGACAACTTGTAGAAGTTTCCACGTTGGAATTCAAACAAGAAGTGTTGGAGACGAGAAAAAGATGAAATTGGGTGAGAAAGTTTCTTTTCGAAGCACATGGAATAATTTATCGTCATTGGTGAATTTCCATGTCAATAACTAGTTTCCATGCGAACGGAGGAGTGGCAATCGTGTCAATGACTTTCAAATGTTGATATTCAACATTGTCATAATAATGCATGTATTCGCAGAAGTTAAAACAAAGAACAGACGCGACCGACAAATGTTAAACAAAGAACTCCAGTGCAAAGTGTCAATTGTGGCTAAAAGCGCGATGAATTATTTACAAACTGGCGTCTAGATGATGTGGAGTTCCTACAAGGTCACCAGCTAGTATTGTTATTGCATACATTGTAATCTTACATGTTTAAGATGACTTATTTAATTGAACCATCATGCTTGAATGAAGCCGCACCTCAATGTACAATATTGAATCAGACATTAAAGAGAACCCAGAGAGTCATGACTGGATTCCACTATCATGTCTACATTGACTTTGTGTTATTTCAACAACACTACAGCAACCCACGTAATAGTCGTTGCATTGCATGTCGCCGAAAGCCGAACATGGAGGCCATTTCATGAAACAAATATTTACTGATTCTCACTGACAACTGTTATAAGCTACTGAAATGCTTGCATTTGCATTGGCTGTAAGCAAATTTGTCGGATAAGATGTCCGACAAGTCCTTGCCCCCAGCTCGCTGAAACATATATTGGCGTTATCAAAATTTAAAGTGAAATTATTGTTCTAGTCATGACATTGAAATGTGGAAGACACTGACTAAAGTGATTTGGAAAGGTTGATAACAGAATTATTTTTGCTGTGTGAATTTGGAATCGACAAAATAATAAGAAATTGTCCGAATTCAGATTTGACTAAGTCACACGAACTTACACATGAAATGCATGATAAGCGATATCTAAAGTGTCGTTATCATCTACAATTTCAATGGTACATTTTAACGGGTGTGCGTTTCGTAATGTGTTTCAATAGTATATTTTCGTAAAGTAACCACATTTATTGCATATATTTAAAGTGTCACGATGAGATTCCTATAACAAGCCTTAAAGAATTTTATTTCCAAAATCAGAAGACGAACTGGATATAAGTATAAGTTTTTGTTATTGGTTTGGCAAACATTTGAACTAAATTTTCCAACATAATACAATTTGCAGTATGTTTGGTAAAATTATGAAATTGCCTATTTCATAATAACGTAACAGCTCACGATGACGGTCTCCTGCGTTTTATGATTATAAATATCATTATTTTAACGAATTGTTTATTCCGTATTTTATAATGTGTAATTGCTTTATAATGTTATTATTGTAAATTATTTTATGTTAATACAATATCATGTAAATTTGTTTACTTTGTATTTGTTAAAACGCAGAAATAAAATCAATTCATGAATACAAAAAACCTATTCCTTATTACTTTCTATTTGATTTTGTTTGAATTTCGTTTATTTTTTTCTTCTTCATTTTTTTTCTCTATTGTTTTGAATTCATTATTGTGCCACTTTACTTATACCTTTGGGATCCTTGGTTATCTTTATTGAGAAGGAATTCAAGCCTTAAGACTTTTAAGAGTAATTGTAAGAATTTCCTTTACTAATGCATAATATCTATTAAGCCTACCCTTTTCGATACGAAAAGATGTGAGGGTATTGTGTAGAGAACAATGTTAAATAATACGCAACATCACTAGGTCACGTGATGCGGCCTAATATCTCTGTTGAATGTATTTCTTTATAGCTGATACCTGGTGGTTTCCATCGTCTGTTAGAGGCACAAACGAGACATTTCTATTAATTCAATCTATTCATTCTGATTACCCTCTTTTATTATAAGAAATGTAAAATTATGAATATTGGATGGCTCAGAATGGGATACCAAGAAATATTCCACCGGTTAGGCCAATATGCACGAATCCAAGGTAATTGCGATAGTGACCATAAAGGGTTCCATGAAATAAAGCAATCCAATAAATTATTATTATCTACGATCATTATTCAGCAGGCATAAACTGGTGAACAGCAGTTTTTACATTGGACCGTGGAATGCGAATAATCATGCACAGCTAAAAACGCCCTATATACATAGTAATAATATATAATTCGCGCATCATTATATCACGTGATGCGGCCGAAGTAATAGCTCTGTTGAACGTATTCTTCATAATTGATTATCTGGGGTCAGATGGCACAAACGAGGACAACAAAATTTGCATCCATTTACACAATCAATTCTGATAACATCTTCTTTTTTAATGTGAGAAATTTAATTAGGATTATATTTAGAGAACAATATTGATGATAGGCAGCATCACTAGATCACGTGTTACGGCTTAGCTCTTTTGAACGTGTTTCTTCATGGCCGATTATCTGGGGGTTCCATCGTCTGTTAAAGGCACAAACGAGAACAATACATTCTTAATAATTTAGATTAAGAATGTATAATATTTTATTGTTATTACTATGCTCATGTTCTTCTTAAGTCTTGTACTAGTTACTTTATTCATATTTTTATATAAATATATACATTACAGTTATTACGATGAAGAGGTTTAGGTTCACCATGTGGTTAGTCCGAAAGGGACTGTTTGAGAAAGTAAAGAGGAAATGAAGAGTTACAGAAAGTAGAAAATTGATGAGGCAGATAGAGAGTGAGGTAGATTGGAGGTAATCTTTCGTGATTTAGTCCTGAAAAGGACGTAACCAGTTAAGAAGAGAGATGCGAGAAGGCTTGAGTAGTAGTAGAGAGTGCTCGACGTTTCGGACAGGTTGACTGTCGTCTTCAGGAGTGAAGAGTGGTAGAGATGCGCGGGATGTATAGCTGATGTGCGGACGTGGGAGTAGCATCCGCCACTAACTCAAGAAGGATTAAATCCATCGCCATAACACCGTACCCCAAGACACAGGACTCTACATCAATAGCATTGAACCATTCCCACAACGAACCAACCCCACCTCGACTGTCTTCGTCTACCAGCGCCACCTCTGCTTCAACTTCGCCGACCGACACCCAACATCGTCAGCCTCACCCGAGAACCAGCCACACGCCACGCCGACAGCTACGCCGACTCAATCCAACAACTCCCGCCACAACCTCGACCCCCGCCGGAAACGCAACGCCACGCCACGACTCTTCGACCACAATAGACACCGCCTCTACGCCAGCCACACCGGCCTCGATTCACCAACGTCCGCATTCGACACCCGACTTTCCCGCAACCAGCCCCCACGCAGCTACACAAAGGGCTCCACCCACGCCGACCGTCAGGCGTTGATGCTACTCCCACGTCCGCACATCAGCTATACATCCCGCGCATCTTCTACCACTCTTCCATCCTGAAGACGGACAGTCAACCTGTCCGAAACGTCGAGCACTCTCTACTACTACTCAAGCCTTCCTCGCATCTCGTCTTCTTAACTGGTTTACAGTCCTTTTCAGGACTAAATCACGAAAGATTACCTCCAATTCTACTCTCTACTCTCTCATCTCGCCTATCAATTTTCTACTTTCTGTAACTCTTCATTTCCTCTTCTACTTTCTCAAACAGTCCCTTTCGGACTAACCACATGGTGAACCGTAAACCTCTTCATCGTATTCGAATCCACCATGCAAGCATCTACATTCAAACACATTTTATTACAGTTATTATTATGTAATTATTTGTGCTTTTAATTTTTTTAAATATTGCCATGAGAAATAAAAACTTCCAAATCTGAAAATCTAATTATATATTATATTAAGTTCAGGTGCCTTCTGTTGTACAGCCTAGTGATTTTTTTTTTTTTTTTTTTTTTTAAAGGTATCCTTACATCTATTGAATTATTGTATAACATGTTCAATATGTGCCAGATTTTTAAATGGATAAATAATAAATAATGAGGGAAAAAATAAAACTTTGTGTTTTGTTTTATACGTCACTTCTTTTCGTGTGATGGTTTCCACTGTGCAGAGTTGTACATTCTTTATTTCGTGACAGTGGTGGACCTATAATTTGAAAATCAAAGATACTGTACATATTCGAGATGTTTATTCAAAGCAAACCAAAAGAAAATCTATATACAAATGAAATGCGGGAAAAAATAATTTAGGATGAATTTAGCTTTTAAGTTGTACAATTTCGCAATTTCCTCCGACCAACGCGTTTGTCGACAGCAAGCGATAATCAATTATATAATCTATGTAATAGAGATTACGAAATAATTGATTAGACCCTGGGAATATTAACACGCACGTTTCTGATTGGTCCAATCTAATTGGAAAGGGACTATGATTGGACAAGTGAACGTGGAATTCCCACGAGTGGGCGTGGGCCATATCATCATAATCTTTGTGCCTGATATACTGATATAGAAGCCAGCATAACAACATTTCCTCAATTCAGAGCCCGCATCCAGTGACGACAGCTTCGGAACTATTAACGTTCCTCAAGACAAATTGATGAAACCATTCTACATAGAATGACTGGCTTCGAATCTATACATTAACGTTCCAGATAGGCAACTCGATCGAAACCACATTTTACATTTTTGAAAAAACAGAAATTTTATAGATTTTCTTTGGCATCGTCTAGGGCGAATTGTTTGCTCAGGTAAGGAGAATCTTCGGCTTTACTTTTTATCCTGTAAGAGACAATTTGTCGTCTATTATTAGAATAACTACATTTTCGATATTATCATTTTTTTTGTAGGTTGGAGTGCAGTTATATTTTTAATGCAAAGTTTTGTTTTATGAGAATTTCCATTAATTGATATTACTTGTATTAAGAGATAAGGGCCATTATATAAGCATAAAGGCGAGAGCGCCAGGATTCGTGCACTGCAAAAACGCTGGTGTTAAGCACGAGCTGGTGTTAAACTTATGCTGGTGTTAGCTTTTGGTATTAGATTGCTGTAATACCAAATCCTAAAAACACTTTGTGAATATTGTCAGATAAAGAAATTATCATTTAATATACTTTAACTATAGATATATCATAAAACACAAATATAAGGAAATTTAGCTTTAGTTGATAAAGTTAACTAAATAAGCTGGTGTCATTTAAGGTTAACACCGTTTTATTGCAGTGTAAGTAAATTGAATTTGTTGTAATGGGGTGAAATCACTGATATGCACATTTGTGGGGGTGTTTCCATTACCTGCTACCCTGCTACACTTCCAATTTCTGCTATACACTTTTCAATTTGGACTCGACCATTTATCCCGTTTCTGTGATTGGCTATTTTGCTCATGAATATATAATCGCCACCTTTCCTTGGCATGTCGATGACCTAATTGTTTTGATCTAAGTTTCTACACCGATCCCCCCTCTCGTAGACACATGCCGGGATTCTTGTTTCTTTGTGTCCAACATTTACAATAACGTAAATTGCAAAGCTCCAGATAAAATAAGCAAGGTCGTTGACCTACTCCGGCATGTGTAATTTACACTTTAAACAGATGCCGATAACAATGTTTTGATCTGGTATCTGGCGCGCGGATATCAAATATCAGAATCGTGACATTGTCATAGCAACGAGAGCAGCACGGAGCGAGGGAAAAATAAACAAGGCATTTCGACATTTCGTAAAATGATTAAAAAGGGGGCATTTAAGGAGAATTAAGCGGGAGGCGGGACGGGGAGGGGGTGTAAAGACTGCCATCGATCATACAAGATTATAATTAAGAATCAAGCATCAATGACAACCAAGTCAATTATAGTCACAAACAAGTCTTGTCAAGTTCATTGCGCTCATTTTACATCACTCTTATTTATAGGTTGTTTTTCTGTTTTCAATAAGTGAATGACAGTCGATGACTGTCAGAAAATCAAACTCAAGAAGAAGAAGAAGAAGAGCTCGTGACGCTGCTGACTGCGCTGTCGCTTCTCAACCAACAAACCTTGGTATTTTTGTAGTACCATATGTACGTCTCCCGAAATCAACATTTAAGAACGATCGAAAGCATCTAGACGGCCCTTATTATTAACAGATAATGATGAAAATGATAAATATAGAATAAAGAGAAGAAAAGCGTTTACAGATCAAGGATTTGGCAGTAAAAATCCTACGAGTTCGTATCGTATTTTTCGCGTGACGTTTATCGCCACACAGAGTACACGCACACAAAATTACATTCCTTCTTATGCAAATACATTTATCAGAAAGGTGGCGATATATATATTCATGAGCAAAATAGCCATCACAGAAACGGGATAAATGGTCGAGTCCAAATTGAAAAGGGTATAGCAGAATTGGAAGTGTAGCAGGTAGCAGGTAATGGAAACACCCATTTGTGGGGACATTGCTTTCTAATCAGCGGTAAATGCCAGCAAATAGCGAATGATGGGGTTTCGTTACAGTTCGTTATAGGCTTCGCAAAAGAATCGCAAACATTCAGCGGCTACAGCAAAAAAGTTTGTGTCCTCTCAAGATACTACCCCCTCCCTCTTGCAGCTGATGACAAATAAAAGGTTGGCCAAAAAAAAAAAAAAAAAAAAAATCAGCTTAAATTTTGGTCTATTTCTGATAATTACGTATTAGAATTTTTTATGAGGAATGGTTTTAACCCCTTTTCAGCCATTCAGGAATCGCGAGGAATATTTTGTTTCGTTGCTTTGTTCTATTTTATTGTATTTTTTCTTGAGAAGTAGTTCAGTTCAGTTAGGCCCTCTTCCAGCCTTTCCTTTAAAAAAAAATAGTCTAGTCCGACATCTTTCACATTCAAGAAGACGGATTTTGCCCTTTATTTCAAAACCCTAATTTGCATTTTGCAAATCTGAAAAAGTGGGCCTTTCTTATTGAGTAAAATTTGCGAGCGGAAGCGCGAGCCGGAAATTTCGCTCAAATGACATAAAATTAATGTTTTTCACAACATCTATTGGAGCTGATGATCACGATGAATACGAGCGCGTAGCGGAAAAGAAAATGTGTTTTCTTCTGAAATGAAGAATAATTACATAAACATAGGTAGCAAACTTGAGTAAAATTGTTCTACACAGGGACCTGCCTTGTTTTTTGTTTACTTTCTTTTTTTTTCAAATTTTTTGAGGTCGTGAACAAATTCGTACATTGTGGCCGTATTTTTCCTTGTAATGACTTGGGATTAAGCAGGGAAAAATAAGCACATTTTGCATAAGGCCTTGTTTCTGTTAAACATCTCTGATTTTAATATAACACTTTTTCTAAATAGAATATAGAACACATGCAAGATGCAGTACAAAGGGAAAGCATTCGTGTGAAATGATTTAGTTTCTTTGTAATTTCTTCTGAACCCCCCCCCCTAATTAACGGGCATGAACTTTTTCCATTAAATAAGTGTGATTCCTCATCTCTTTGGCAGATAAAAATATGTCGTCAAACAAACAGTCTTCGGCCCAGGTCAGCGCTGGAGCCAATCGCTTGGGATATTCCTCGACTGGCATCAAGTCCGGGACCGCTGCGGCAGGACATATGTCATCATCTGCCAAAAGCCACGGAGGCAGGGTTCCTTCTGGAGGCATTGTTGCCGGTATGCAGTCCGCGGGGAGCAAGGGCACCTACCACTCTGGTGGGGGAGGTCGCAAGAAGTAGCTAGACTGGCCATCGCTTGCAGATGGTCTGCTCGAAATCTGGTTATAAAGTTGATCGAGGCCAGCTTGTGACCAATTCTTCGAAGGGGGGATGGGGGAGTAATTACCCCCCCCCCAAAAAAAAAAAAAAAATCAAAAAAAAAATCAAAAAAAATTTCAAAAAAATAATAATTAATAGATAATAAATAATAAAAAAATAAAGAAATAAATAAAAAAAAATAAATAAATATAATAAAAAAGGAGAGAGAGAGAAAAAGAATAAAAAAGAAACATATAAAATAAAAGATAATAAAATAAAAATATAATAAATAAATAAATACAAAAAATTGATGAACAAAATAATAATAATAATAATAATAATAATAATAAACAACAATACAAATAGTACTAATAAGTCATCGCAATGTTATAAACTTTGTGAATTAATAGAGTGGCGCGGATCCAATCAGGGCTTATGGGATGCGCACCCCTATAATTTGAAAACCACTTGACTTGTTAACATCTGAACATTTTTGCGCCCCCCCCCCCCTTCATGTTCAAATCCTGGATCCGCCACTGTATTAGCTAATAGACCAGTTGGATATAAGTTAATATGTTTCTTTCCTGGGGAAATAGTAAGGATATATCCAAACAACATGTTATTAAAGAAGTAACTACAACCTTCTGGGGTGTTAAGAACACCATTTGTTTGAAAAATATTCATAACATTAATCAACCAGTTTCTTAAAGGCACCCTTTCGTGGCACATATGGACAGGTGGATATTGACAGATAATAATAATTTTAAAAAAAAATGGTAATCATGTTAATGTAATTATCTGTTTGCTTCTTTCCCCCGATAATTGAATAGCTATCTCTACATGTAAATGCAATATGTTGATTTAGATTTTATTTTATATTATTTATTACCCCCCCTCCTTTTTTTTTTTTTTTTGGAGAGTGATAGAACAAACCAAATTTAAGGTTGAATCGTATTATGAAAATCACGATAATGATGATGATTCTATACAATTTAAAAACGCTATTTGAAATATTTCAAACAACTAAAAGTTTTGCTGAAGCAGGTCACTCTAACAACGTCTGCTAAAAATTTTAAACATCTGAAGTTAGATAATTAATTTGAAGCTCGATTTTCAACGGCAGCTGTTTCAGAATTTAAACAGAAGCTTTTAGAGAGACCGACTTAAACAACGTTTTTACGATGTAGTCTACATGAAACTGGTGTTAACGTGGAGACAATTAACTTTATTAATTTTCATGAATAAACAAACGTCTCTATCAATGAATAGCAGAGAAAATGTCATCCTTTCTATTGATATCAATAAAATTTAACATTAAAAAAAAGATTAATAACTTGGAGTTTTCATAATTGTATTAAAAGATTCAGTATTGTATATTTTAATCAAGATCACAACAGCCCTATGTTTTACAGTGATTACTTGTATTGATTATGATTTCTTTTAAAAAAAATGAACTTATAGACCGTTCAATCTAGAATATTGATTATAATTTGAATTATCTTTTGAAACCCGATTAAATAAATGCCTCGAATAAAACAAATGACCCAATGTTATGATGTTTTTCATTTCATTACCGAAGCAACATTTAGATTGGTTCGACTTATTTGAGAATTACATATCTTTAATAATGTAAGTGTCCCTTTATTTATTATGATCTTTTGAATAAAATATTACGGTCAGATCCCTTGTCAAGATTAATTTTGCCCTTTTTATTGGGTTTGCCCTTTTGAAGAAAAAAATCTATGACAATAGACCCACCTGTGTCATGTGTGTACTGAGGGTCTATTGTTATGAAATAAAAAGGCAAACTTAATCATGCCTGGCTGCCCGACTGATATAGCATCCCATGCACATCCTTTGACGTCACTCACCAACGCAGCAATTCAGGCCAATTTGGAAAAAGAGAAATACCATTTTGAAGCTTCCAATTTCGGGTGTTTCGAAAGGAAATACTTTCTAGGTGGTCAATAAATGAAAACAATTAGATGTTTTTAATTGCGTGGCTTATTAGCTTTCGTTTGATGTTTAATTTCACCATCTAATTTTTCGGTCCGGTCGGGGTCTTTAATTTCTCCATCAATATGTTTGGAGGTTTTGTAAAAAACAAGATATATATGTATAT
>CALNVZ010000641.1:9493066-9505047 GCA_940671915.1 Paracentrotus lividus | reverse complement strand
TCAGTGGGATGCGTTCAATACCTTAATAGGGGGGGGGGTGATGTCTTACAATCTAAAGAGGCGGGGGGGGCGGGGGTAATGGGTTTCTCTGAGTCTTTTAAGCCAGTCAACTTTTGCCAACTTCAAACTTTGAGTAACATCTTTTTGACTGGCATGCTCTCTCTCTCTCTCCCCTCCCTCCATCCCTCCCCCCTCCCCTCTATAGGTAAATCTCACCCACCCCCCCCCCCTCCCCCACAGCATCCTTTTTCTTTCTTTTGACCTTCTCTTTCATTTTTAAATATCACCAATCAATGGAGATATACCCCCCCCCTTTCACCTTACACATTTCTGGTATATTGGCGTATGTTTTATAAAGTCTTCTTGTTCTTTATTGTTTTATCTTGAATTCTTTATAACTACATAAACATTAAATTCATGAATTATTGCCATTGATCTCATCACATATGATTTACTCAGATAAACAAAGCAAGTCAGAAGAAGAAACTGCTATTGAATACAATGACCTCAATTTCAAAAGTCTGTATTGGGGTATTGTATGAATCTAATTAAATAGGCAAAAATATGCTGTGACATATGAATTACATAATGACCCCTTGTTAAGAAGATAAATAATAGGAATGACTTTTAGTTAAGGGGGTGTTTATATAGCATTCAGGCTCCTAGTAATGTAAAAAATTCAAGTTCAAAAGTAATTAGCGCCAATACAGGTCCAGACCTATAAATAAATCTAGTTCTACAAAAAATTGCCACCACCGACCCGTTACCAAAAGATGACGTCATTGTTGTTAAAATAATCATATAAAATCAATGGTATGTATTGAACAGATTTTTTCAATTGTACATTGAAAGGGATCATTCATGGTCCAGCATGAGTCCATTTAGGAATGAGAATTTGTCCCAGTGGGATTTTTGGCAGAACTTTATTATGCTCAAGGTACTCCCAAAGTGTTGCCAATTTAGGTCTATTTAGTGTATTTTTTACTGCAGCCCCATTAGTGGCAAAAAAGAAGCAGAAAAACCCCCTTCATAACTTTCACAAGATTCAGAAAAAATATAATGACCAAGTAAAGCCCAAAGTCTGAAAAATGTCATTATTAAACACTTATTTTTAATGATTTTCTCCAAAACTCATTTTTTAACACACGGTCTATGGAGGTTCTATTTATAGGTGCGGTCTAAAGTGGAGCTCTCACGTAATGTACACTGTACACAGTGCGGAAGGATATCTGAAAATGATGTGTATACTAATGAAACAAGATATAGACCATAAATATGAACATAAAAGGGCAAAAACAAAAGTTCCTTATTTGTTTTGACACTTCTTAGCTACCATTACAATCATTAATAAGCCCAATTGAACCCAGAATCAACGTCGATTAGTGTAATTTTTTGAAGATTCGCATTTGCTGTTAAAAATTGGACTAGTTCTGGAGGGTCTAGTGTAGTCTTGAAAGGGCTCCTGCTGAAATATGTCTACTACTTAGTACATTAGGCAGTATGAAATTAGTATAATGGGATTCAAAGTGTTTCAATTGGGCCAATAATAGGCCAACAAATTAAATACTAAATATTTAGGAATGTAATCAATCGATGGGCTAACTTAGTGGACTAGGTTAGTGCTAGTCCTGGGTTTTAAACTTTAAACTCGGTTTGCTATATGAAGGTGAGGGGTAAAAAGCTTGGGTCCTAGTAAAGCTATGGAGAGAGAAGAGAGAGAGGAGAGATGAGAGGAGAGGGCAGGGGGGAGTATTGGGGATGATGTCAGTGTATAATGTATTGAGGGCATTACAAAACAAAACAAATGGACCAAAGAGACATGACAAGGCCACATCTTGCTTGCTTGAGTTAGGTTGAGGTAAGCAGCGAGGGGGGGCGGTACCCTTTCAGTGGGATGGTTCCAAAAATACCTTAATAGGGTGGGGGGTGGATGTGCTCTGACAAATCTAAAGACGGGGGGGGGGGAGTTAATGTGCGCCGTTCTCTTGAGTCTTTAGCCAGTCACTTTTGCAACTCAAAACTTTGAGTAACATCTTTTTGACTGGCATGCTCTCCTCTTCTCTCTACCCCTCCTCCATCGCCTCCCTCCCTCCCTCTATAGTAAACCTCACCCACCCCCCCCTCCCCCACAGCATCCCTTTTCTTTCTTTGACCTTCTCTTTTCATTTTTTAATATCACCAATCACTGGAGAGTTTACCCCCCCCCCCCTTTCCCTTACACATTTCTGGCGTATTATTGGATATGTTTATAAAGTCTTTTGTTCTTCTATTGTTTATCTTGAATCTTTATAACTACATAAACATTAAATTTCATGAATTATTGCCATGATCTCATCACATATTTGATTTCTTCAGATAAACAAAGCAATCAGAAGAAGAAACTGCTTATGAATACAATGACTCAATTTTCAAAAGTCTGTAATTGGGGTTATTTGTTAGAGTCTATAGTAAATAGGCAAAATATGCTGCTGACATATGATTACATAATGACCCCTGTTTAAGAAGATAAATAATAGAATGGACTTTTATGTGGTAGGTGGTGTTTATATAGCATGTCAGGCCTCCTAGTAATGTTAAAAAAAATTCAAGTCAAAGTAATTAGCCGCCAATACAGCGTCGCCAGACCTTATAAAATAATCTTAGTCACAAAAAATTGACCACCGACCCGTACCAAAGATGACGTTCATTGTTGTTAAAATAATCATATAAATCAATGGTATGTATTTGAACAGATTTTTTCAATTGTACATTGAAAGGGATCATCAGATGGTCCAGATGAGTCCATTTGAGATGAGGGAATTTGTCCCAGTGGGATTTTGGCAGAACTTTATTAGTTGCTCAAGGTACTCCCCAAAGTAGTTGCCAAATTTTAGGTCTATTTGTGTATTGTTTTACTGCAGCCCCATTTAGTGAAAAAAAAGAGCAGAAAAAACCTCCCTTCATACTTTCCACAAGATTCAGAAAAATATATGACCAAGTAAAACCCAAAGTTCTGAAAGAATGTCATTATAAACACTTATGTTAATGATTTTCTTCAAAACTTTTTTAACACACGGTCTATGGAGGTCTATTTATGGTCTGACGGTCTCTAAAGTGAGCTCTTCACGTAAATGTAACACTGTACACAGTGCGATCAGGATATCTGAAAATGATTGTAATACTAATGAAAACAAGATAGACCATAAATATGAACATTAAAATGGGCAAAAACAAAGTTCTTATTTGGTTTTGACCACTTCTTAGCTACCATTACAATCATTAATAAGGCCCAATGAAACCCAGAATTCAACGTCGATAGTTGTAATTTTTGAAAAGATTTCGGCATTGTGCTGTTAAAAAATTGGACTTAGTCTGTAGGGTCTAGTGTAGTCTTGAAGGGTCTTCCTGCTGATAATATGCTCTACTACTTAGTACATTAGGCAAGTATGATAGTATAATGGGATTCAAGTGTTAATTGGGGGCCTAAAATAGGGCCAACAATTAAATACTAATATAGGAATGTAATCAATCGTGGGCTAACTTATAGTGGACTAGTTAGCGCTAGTCCTGGGTTTAAACTTTAGAACTCGGTTGCATTAATAAGGTTGAGGGCTTATAAAAGCTGCGTCCTTGTAGTAAAGTATTGGAGATGAGAAAGAGACGAGAGCAAGGTGAGAGGAGGGAGGGGGAGATGGGATGGATGGTCAGTGTATAATGTATTGAGGCATACAAAACAAAACATGGACCAAGAGAATGACAAGCACATTCTTGCTTGCTTGAGGTAGGTTGGAGGCAAGCAGAGTGGGGGGGGGGTACCGGGTTCAGGGATGGTTCAAATACCTTAATAGGGGGGGTGGATGTCTACAATCTAAAGAGCGGGGGCTTGGGGGGGGAGTAATGTGGGTTTCTCTGAGTCTTTTAAGCCAGTTCAACCTTTGCAACTTCAAAACTTTGAGTAACATCTTTTGACTGGCATGCTCTCTCTCTCTCTCCCCTCCTCCATCCCGTCCCTCCCTCCCTCTATTAGGTAAAATCTCACCCACCCCCCCCCCTCCCCCACAGCATCCTTTTCTTTCTTTGACTTCTCTTTTCATTTTTAATATCCACAAATCAATGGAGAGTACCCCCCCCCTTTCACCTTACACATTTCTGGTATATTGGTATGTTTATAAAGTCTTTTGTTCTTTTTATTGTTTCATCTTGAATCTTTATAACTACATAAACATTAAAATTCATGAATATTGCCAGTTGAATCTCATCACATATTGATTTACTTCAGATAAACAAAGCAAGTCAGAAGAAGAAAACTCTTATTGAATACAATGACTCAATTTCAAAGTCTGTATTGGGTATTGTATGAATCTAATTAAATAGCAAAAAATATCTGTGACATATGATTACATAAGACCCCTGTTAGAAGATAAATTAATAGGAATGACTTTTAGTGTAGGGGTGTTTATATAGCATGTTCAGGCTCCTACCTAGTAATGTAAAAAAATTCAAGTTCAAAATAAATTAGCGCCAATACAGGTCGCAGGAACCTTATAAATAAATCTAGTCTACAAAAAAATTGCACCACCGACCCGTACCAAAGATGATCGTCATTGTTGTAAAATAATCATATAAAAAATCAATGGTATGTATTGAACAGGATTTTTTCAATGTACATTAAAAGGGATCATTCAGGTCCAGATGAATCCATTAGAGATGAGAATTTGTCCCAGTGGATTTTGCAGGAACTTTATTAGTTGTCAAGTACTCCCAAAGTGTTGCCAATTTAGGTCTATTTTAGGCTATTGTTTACTGCAAGCCCCATTAGGCGGAAAAAAGAGCAGAAAACCTCCTCATACTTTCACAAGATTCAGAAAAATATATTGACCAAGTAAAAGCCCAAAAGTCTGCAAGAATGTCATTATAAACACTTATTTTTTAATGATTTTCTCAAAACTCATTTTTAACACACGGGTCTATGGAGCGTCTAGTTATATGTCTCCGGTCTAAAGTGAGCTCTCACGTAATGTACACTGTACACAGTGCGGAGTATATCTGAAATGATGTGTAATATAATCAAAACCAAGATAGACCATAAATATGAACATAAAAGGGCAAAAACAAAGTTCTTATTGTTTTGACACTTCTTAGCTACCATTTACAATTTCATTAATTAAGGGCCCAATGAACCCAGAATTTCCAACGTCGATAGGTAATTTGAAGGATTCGCATTGTTGCTGTTAAAAAATTGGACTAGTCTGGAGGGTCTAGTGTTAGTCTTGAAGGGTCTCCTGCTTAATATGTCTACTACTTAGTACATTAGGCAAGTATGATAGTATAATTGGGATTCAATTGTGTAATTGGGCCTAATAATAGTGCCAACCAATATTAAATACTAAAAAGAATGTAATCAACGTGCGCTAACTTTAAAGTGGAACTAGGTTAGGGCTTCAGTCCTGCCGTTTAAACTTTAGAACTGCGCCGTTTGCTAATGAAGGTTGAGGGGTTAAAAAGCTGGGTCCTAGTAAAGTATTGGAGAGCAGAAAGATGAGAGGAGAGAGAAGAGAAGAGGGAGGGGGAGATGGGATGGATGGGTCAGTGTATAAGTATTGAGGGCATACAAAACAAAACATGGACCAAAGAGAATGACCAAGCACATCTTGCTTGCTGAGGTAGGTTGGAGGTAAGCCAGAGGGGGGGGGGGGGGGGGGGGGGGGTTACGGGTTCAGTGGATGGTCAATACCTTAATAGGGGGGGGGGGTGGATGTCTACAAAATTCTAAAGAGCGGGGGGGGGAGTTTAATGTGCGGTTTCTCTGAGTTCTTTAACCAGTCAACTTTTGCAACTTCAAAACTTTGAGTAACATCTTTTTGGCACTGGCAACAATGATCTCTCTCTCTCTCGCCCCTCCCTCCATTCCCTCCCTCCCTCCCTCAATATAAGGATAGAATCTACACCCACCGCCCCCACCTCCCCCACAAGCATCCTTCTTCTTTGACCTTCTCTTCTTCTATTTTTTAATATCACCAATTCAATGGAGAAGCTACCCCCCTTTTACACCGTTACAACATTTTGGTATATTGGCGTATGTCTATATAAAGTCTTTTGCATTCTTTATTGTTTATCTTTCGACATCGTTTATAACTACAACATAAACTTAAACTTTACTCATGAAATATACTGCCATTTGATTCATTCACATATTGATTTCTTCGAATGATAGAATACAAAGCCCAAGTCAAGAAGAAAGAAACTGCTTTATTGATACAATGACTCAATTTCAAAGTCTTATTCGGACCATTTGTATTGCAAATCTAATTTAAATAGGCAAAAATATGCTGTGCATATGCAGTTAACATAATGACCCCTGTTAGGAGATAAATAAATAGGAATGGACTTTTGTTTTCTGCTGTAAGGTCAGGGGTTTTATATAGCATGCTCAGCGCTCCTACAGCTAATGTTAAAAAATTGCAACGTTCCAAAAGAATAATAGGCCAATACAGGTCGCACAGACCTTTAAAAATAAAATCTAGTCTACAAAAAACATTGCCTACCACGCACCCGTACCAAGAATGACGTCATTGTTGTTAAAATAATCAATAAATAAATCGTAATTGCTATGTATTGAAACAGATTTTTTCATTGTACATGAAATGGAATCATCAATGGTCCAGATGGAGTCCATTTAGAGATTGAGAATTCATAGTCCCCAGTGGTATTTTGCAGAACTTTATTAGTTGCTCCAGAGGTATCCAAAGTGTTAGCCCAATTTAGGTCTATTTAGTGTAATTCGTTTTATGCAGCGCCCATTAGTGGAAAAAAAGAGGCAGAAAAACCTCCCTTCATATTCTCACAAGATTTCAGGAAAATATATTGACAAGTAAAGCCCCAAAGTCTGAAGATGAATGTCATTATAACACTTAATTTTCAATGATTTTTTTCAAACTCATTTATACACACCGGGTTCTATGGAGCGTCATTTAAGGTCTCGGACGGTCAGAAGTTCGGTGCGCAGTGACAACACAAGATATTTTGTGTTTTTGCCGCAGACTTAGTCGCAAGCACAGACCCCTATTTGACAATTACAGTGGTGGTGTGCACGCTACTGTTCGTCGCCTAATGGTTCTGGTGGTAGTTCTCCTGGGATAGGGCGCCATGTTGGTTTGCAGTGCGCGCGCACGCTTAGTTTTCGTGTTGCCAACCCCGACGGTATCTGGTTATTCTGTTTAATGTTTTTCTCAAGCAAGTAGAAGAAACGAGTTGGACGCAAATTTTAAAAAAAAACACCGATAATAACATCAAAAAGTGCTCAAATAGTGGCATTATGCATTCTATTTGGAAGTTTGATGCAGATGGTGTATCAAATAAACTATATTCAACAACACAATTGGAATTATTTCGACTCGTAATTATGCATCTTCGGAATGTCCTGATCAAACGACGAATTTGGGGTTAGAAAATCATAGTTTCTTCAATATCTCCTTCTTTTTGAATAATTTTGAAAAAAATATAAATGGTTATTAGAGGTTACCTGAACCGATACCGTTGTTGGTTTAAGGAGGGCGGTATAGTTTTTTGACTTGGAGAACACATCCTGGAAATCAACTTGTAACCCACGTGAATAATTACCAAAACCCGGAATGGACTGGAAACTGGCCGATAGGCGCGGCGACTATAGCCTCTTAACGACACGCTGACATTTATTTTTCTGCGAGTTTCAATGCTAATATAATTCATTTTTTCCTGTTTACTGCAGCATTAAATCCAACGAAACATAGACATACATTGTATTTCCACACTCCAAATTTTAATTTCGATGATTTTGATATCAACCACTAAAGAACATAATATAAACGATTGACATAATGATGAAAATGTATTGTTACGAATCTATCGGTCTTTATTTGTAAAAATTGAGAAGATTTCACCTGATTTCAAAGAGCGGTGTTCTCCCAAGTCAAAAAAAACTATCCTCCTTAAACAACAACGTATCGGTTCATTCGCTACTTCTATATTATACATTTCATATTTTTTCAAATATCAAAGGGAAGAGATATTAATAAAAATTATGATTTTTATAAAGCCACATATATTTCTAATTGGTTTAGTAAAAAAATCAAATCGCTAATTTTGAGCACTCTTAAAAGTGCCATAGAAAACGCCCAATGTGTGTTTAATTGTATATTCAAACACAATATCCAAAGTAGAGCGTGTATATTTACAAACGTTGTCGCTTTGTGTTATTCTATGGATTTTTTATATACTTTTGTCTCGGCTATGTGTTCATTTGTTGCCATGAAAAAACAGACACGAACATAAATGAACGAATCCCTCGTCGACAAGATGACAAATAGGACCGCGAGGTCACATACACAACTATGCATCTATCTACGATGTTTCTATTGTGATATGCTGGAGCCAGGTTGAACGTTTCACTTAAGGACAAGACGTGATGTGACCATGGAAATCCAAACATGTGACCACCGCACAATATGGCTGCGCACGCCAAGATCCAAGGAGGAACGTACGTGTGTGAAGCTAATTCAGCATACAAGTGAATCAAGTTGCAAACTGTAAACTCCATGCTTTAAACTCTTGGACATCGTGTCGCAAACTCTGCAGTCATTACAGCAAACTATAAGAACCTTGCCAAAGACTTTGCATATTATATATTATTGCTGAAAACTTTTGAAATCTTTAAAGCGTTATTGGGAATGAAAAAGAAAAAAATGTATTGGGCCTATTATAGAATGGTAGAGAAGGTATGGTAGATGGAAAAGAAATACAGGTAGAGAAAGAAGAGGGATAAAAGAATTTGAAAAAAGAAGAAAATAATAAGAAATGATATAGGGTATATGATGAAAAGACCCAAATAAATACAAAAGGAATTAATGGTAAAAGAGATTCCAAATCTATCTCAAACTTAAACATGTTAAAGAGGACCGCCAAATTGATCTTAAACCTATTAATTTTTTTGGGTTGCAAAAAAGACGCAAAATTTGTCTTTAAATTACGGGAGGGTAAATTGATTAGAAACGTGGGGGGTCCTATAGGCCTCCATTTGGTCATAAAATTATTTCTCTACATGATCCTCTCGTCCAGCATTCTTAATACTACAATAATTATTAATAATTAAAATGCAATCTTCAAACACAAGGAGAAATCTAATTTAGAATCAATCCTCTCGAAAGAGTCGAGACTATATCCGTTTATTATGCTTGATGAGCAATTGTTATGGAAAGAACAGATTGCTTATAATATAGCCACGTATTCTGGGAGAGGGGGGGGGGGGGCTTACAGGCCCGGGCCTCCCGGGTGGGCGCCCGAAAGGGCGCATAATGACCTCAAATGGGTGCCAAATTGACCTTAGGGGGGCGCCGAATCGACAAAATGTAAAAAAAAAAAAAAAAAAAAAAAAAAATAGATCGCCTGTATTTCTGTTTAACTCTTTTAAATTATTATAGAAAACAAGAGGTTCCTACTATTTTGGTTAGGCTCAAACATTAAGCCCCCTCCCAGAGCTGTGGTGTTTTTAGGGGGCTCCACTCCTCAAATATCTTGCAATACAGGTTTTTGCAGATCGCCGTGAAACCCAATTATTTAAGAAAGTTTACTGGCTATATTACAAGCAATCTGTTCTTTCCATAACAATTATTGCTCATCAAGCATACTAAAAAGATATAGTCTTGACTCTTTCGAGAGGATTGATTGTAATTTAGATTTCTCCTTGTGTTTGAAGAGTGCCTTTTAATTATTGTTGTATTATAAGAATGCTGGACGAGAGGATCATGTAGAGAAATAATTTTATGACCAAATGGAGGCCTATAGGGCCCCCTACGTTTCTAATCAATTTACCCTCCCGTAATTTAAAGACAAAATTTGCGTCTTTTTTTGCACCCCAAATAGGTTTAAAGGGGAAGTTTACCCTGGAATTTTATTGGTCTTAAAAAATGAAGAAAAATGATAAAAAAATATTAAGGAAAGTTTGAAGAAAATCAACCAAAAAATAGCGAAGTAATGAATAATTAAAGTTTTGATTCTGTGACGTCACGTGCGAGCAGCTCTCCCATTGGTTGTGTATGTGAATTCCATACATTTTTCCTTTTGTCATGGTTCTTGATAAAGGAATGGGTCAATTTGATATATTCATGTATATGAACATATGTTTGATGGTATATCGACCGCACAGGTGACATAATTAATTTCTTCTGAAAAAAAAAATGACATTTTATGGAATTTACACTACATAACACATAGGATATCTGCTCGCATGTGACGTCACAGAATCGAAACTTTGAATATTCATAACTTCATCATTTTTGGTCGATTTTCTCCAAAACTTCACTCATATTTTTTGTTTATTTTTCTGCATTTTTTAAAACCAATTTAAACCCAGGGTGAACTTTCCCTTTAAGATCAATTTGGCGGTCCTCTTTAAGTTTAAAGGGGAATCCAAACCAAGGAGAGAATCAACCCTACAGGAAAGAGGAAAATGAGAGGAGCAATCTAAAAAAAAGTTTCATCAAAATCGGTTATAAAATAAGAGAGTTATGGAAGTTTGAAAAGTCTAGTTGTTCCGTCTATGGGGATCCTCAAATTGGCATCATCGGCTTCAAAATGGCCGATCTTATGGACAACTCTCCATTCATTTTGTACACAAATTTTCAGATTTTCCCCATTTTCTTTCGAAATATATCTTACCTCCTTCTCAGCTCAACATATGTTGTGTGAAATATATTTTCCCAACACATATTTTGAGCTCAGAAGTAAAAAAGACATACTTTGAAAGAAAATGGGGAAAATCTGAAAATTTGTGTACATAATGAATAGAGAGTTGTCCATAAGATCGGCCATTTTGAAGCCGATGATGCCAATTTGAAGATCCTCATAGAAGGAACAACTAGACTTTTCAAACTTCCATAACTCACTTATTTTATAACCGATTTTGATGAAACTTTTTTAGATTGCTCCTCTCATTTTCCTCTTTCCTGTAAGGTTGATTCTCTTTTGGGTTGGATTCCCCTTTAAAGATTTGGAACCTCTTTTATGATTAATTCCTTTTGTATTTATTGGGATCTTTTCATCATACCCTATATCATTCCTTATTATTTTCTTGTTTAAAAAAAAATCTTTTATCCCTCTTCTTTCACTACATGTATTTCTTTCCCATCTACCATTCTATAATGGGCCCAATATATTTCTTTCTTTTTTTATTCCCAGTAACGCTTTAAAGATTTCAAAAGTTTTCAGCAATAAAATATAATATGCAAAGTCTTTGGCAAGGTTCTTATAGTTTGCTGTAATTAGTGCAGAGTTTGCGACATGGTGTTCAAGAGTTTAAAGCATGGAGTTCACAATTTGCGACTAGCTTCACACGACACTGTAATTTGTCAAATAGGGTCTGTGCTTGCAGACTAAGTCTACGGCAAAAACACGAAAAGTCTTGTGTTTTTGACCTTACTTCTGGGCTGTGCAATCTCGATGAACGCAAAACTGTACGGCGTAGATGCGCTCCAAAATATTGCTCGCAAACATGACATGTTTTCGGATAGCGTGCTTTCGGGGCGTGAAAGTGCGATCGCATCAAACATGTTAAATCTTCGGCGTAGATGCGCTGGTTGAAGAGTTTATTCAAGGTTCACCGTAAGTTCACAGCGCAGTGTTCTATATTTTAGGACATTGCTACACAATTGTTACAAAATGTACGGCGTTGACCGTATATATGTCTCTTCTCGCGCAGCGTACTTCAGGGCCACCATACAAAACACATTTTGTATTGACTTTGTACATGAAATCACGTTTTTGAGCCATTTTTGGTCTGACGAAAATTTTTGAAAATCGTGGGATATCGTAATGGTACGCCCGATTTTCGCGAAAATAGTTTTAAAAGATGCGCAAGACTTGAAAGTAAAAAGTCAGCGAGCGGCGCGATCAAAAAATTTCGCACTGCGGATTTATCGCGAAAAATGTCGAGGGGGGGGGGGGCGTAATGGCCCCCAGGTAAGTTAGGG